>JTDE01000154.1:74906-92582 GCA_014338405.1 Paragonimus skrjabini miyazakii
GGTCAGTGGTTTTCTCATCAAATTGTGTGAGCGGGAGTATTTCATGGTCGGTGATTGTGTAAATGCTTTTCTCTGACCAAAGTTTGGCCAATACAAACTCGGGTGTCATTGGTAATACGTATAACCAGCGATGCCCGGAGCATGAGATACAGCATGCGAATCATGAAGTAGACTGCAACAGTAACAATATTTGTGAAGGAAATACCGATCATCGGTTACATCTCGCTACAGATGGTGCGGAAACAAAAAATGGCTAATTTTTTAGATATGCACGTCCGAAGCAAAATTGTTGAAAGACCCTCGGTACAACTGCAATATTTTGATAGCCGAATGACATTTGGAGTACGACAGTAAAGCTACACAATGGATCAGTTGGCTTGAATTTTGGACGTTAGCAGACGCACTCCAAAGAGAATCTGTCACTGGAAAGTACAAGTGTTCACTGATGATCTTTAACCCGTAGGACCAATATTTAGCCAACAGTAAACTACATGTTCTTCAAAAGTAGTCATTCTTGGAAGACATCACCATCTACAGAGTTAATGATGTCTACATGTTCACCACCTCTGTAGTAGTTAACTGTGTTCCAACCAAAGAAACATGACAAATGCCTTGCATATCATCATTTCTATTTGACGTGCCGATTAGTAGTTCAATATATTTGAATCGCTCACTTATATTTAAACATTCTTGTCAACCCACACAGCAGACTGTGAGGGTTCATCACGAATGCCAAACTAATACCTTGATTAGGTGCCGCAACGAATGTGCGACTGGTGACTTACCATAAATTGATTTTGACGGTCGTTTCTCAGTTAACCAGCACAGATCACTTCCTAATGAAAACTCACTGCAGAGGTTCATCGTGAATCCACTCACACTAAAACGGTCAGTTTTGTAAATGTGCCAGTGTTAAAGAACGGAATAAGCATGCATTGTGCTATGTTTATTTAACAGCTGGGCAAACACAGGAGAGTAAAATGCCAAGAGACATTAGCAGATGCCTCCAACAAGCACGATTGTCCATGTGGCTACCATGTGGCTACATTCTAATCAACAAATATAAAACAAATATAGTAAACAGAGAGGCTTACGATGCCTTCTTTGAACTCCAGTCAAGATCAAACTACAGATACTCTCAGACTAATAATTTTTACACTGCACCGTTTAGTCAGAAGCTAAACGAGCATAATGAGGTCAGCTAGCAGACTCACGACATCGTTTTCACGATGGTACCAAAACAGACAGCAAAGAAGTTGTTATCTGCTTACTCGGTTCCACGTGCAAAAACACCGTTTGTATTCGCGCATTTCTAAGGGTAATAATTTCAACCAGCCCGTAATTGGGGCCAGTAATAATGTGCTTCCAGAAATTCCACGAAGTATAATTAAACAATAAGCGTTTCCTATGAATCTCATTCGGTTCATATTGGTGCCTGAAATTCACCGTTGATTTTGGCAGGAAGTTTTCTTGCACGGACAACTTAGTTGTTATCAGGAGTTAAACGACAAAAGCGACTCATAAATGTCAACTGTTTCATAATGCCCTCGTAAGTTTTCTTGAACCCTGTAACCGAGTTAACCGTTATTCATCAGCAGGAAGTTATGTAATTATCTGAAGGAAAATTCCATATTTTTTGGCTCACAGTATACATCAAAAATCGCTCTTTCACTACATACGACTATAGTGAGACTTCTGATTTTCAGCATTGTACTAATGATTTGTCACACGGTTGCCAACGCATATCACCGCTGTTCATTTCATTCTTGTTCACTGTCCCAAATCTTGTAAGCCTTCAGATTTTGTTATATGCTGGCAACATGAAAACCTGACACAGTGTGGACTGTATGCCAATTAGTGAGTGGGTGCATAAGGGTCTATGTTTTACATCGCCATGTTAATGATAGATTGCCAGTTACTCGAACTAACTGCAGTGTTGTACCAGCTTACCAGTTATGACGCATCACCTAGGTTCTTTAAGGCCAGTAGCTGAGTATAACTGTAGATTAAACAGGGGCGGGATGGTTGATTTAAACGTGACATTTTGTGGACGCACAACATTTTAAGTTGATCTATTCTGATGCTTGTGTTATTTGCCATAACAGACGACGTTTTATAAGTTTCCGTTATTTGTAGTGTCTCGTTCTTGAGTTAGATAATGTTATTCGCATCTCGTGAACGGAACTGCCTTATTTAGAATCCTATATAATGACCAACAAAGCAAATACGAACAAATCTTAGTTCCGTGTCCAGACTAACTTCCTAATCTAGGACGTCTTTATGCACTAGCAATACGTAAATTGAGTACACACCTCAGACGATCTCACGTCAACCATAACAGGCACTAAGGAAACTTTTCAATACACTGAAAAAGTCAAATGCTATAAGCTCACGACTGAATTTCTTTTTGAGGTGGAGATAGTTCAGTTCAAAAAGTCGCTAAAGTGCCTGCTGTGTCATCGTACTCAGGTAAAACTTAAGGCAGAACTCGAAAACAAGCTAATGCAAGTCTCCCAATAATTTGTCTGTCTGTATAGTTTCAGCTGAGTGAATTCGTATCCTACCTGCTACTGCCGCGATCAGTCTGCCACTGTCTGGTGCAAGCTGGAATTTTCTATATGAATTTTGCTGACGTTATTATTAGACGTTTATTTTTCTATTTATTCATTCCACTTTTCTTATCAAAGCTCTTACCTCAGTTGCACTCATGCAGTGGCTGACTTTTTATTGTCTCCTATCGATCATTACTTAAGTACAACTAAACGGAAAGCCTCAACCACTTAGGTACTTTCAGACTCCTGCGATCCGTAACATTGCCGTATACCCTCTGAATTTGACAGCCGAATTTAGTAAACGGCGTTAGCCATGTTTGCTAACACATATGACGCTACATAAAACTAAATTTGACAGAAGATTTTATAGGTGTGTTAACACTCATTCACCTTCGTAAGCATTATTGGTTGATGCGGTGCCGTTGTTTTCTAAGCATTCAAAAACTGTTTGGACTTTTAGTAATTAAAATTGAGGTGAAAGCTGTTTTAAACTTAAGTAAATAATGTAGAGGTTTTTTAGAACAGAGAATGAAGTGATGTTTGATCAGGTGAAAAGACAACAACGTATTCCACTGAATCCAAGGTTATAAAATGCGATGGAGAATATTTGACGCAAGGTGTTGATGTGATAACTTGTGCCCAGTGGTAGCCTCTCAAAATAATACGTTTGTTACGTTTCATCTTGACAAGTACCACCTATAAATTAGAGTTGACAAAACATCTAAATCGTTCTTTAAATAAACAATATTTTTCTTTGAACTTTTGCGGTTTCTTTAATGCAATTTTGACTTAATTATGTGTACGTTCTGACTGAAAGTAACTATCTTCATAAGTAATACGCTTATGCTTAGTCATGCCTGCAATTTCTAAAGTATTCAGTTAGCATGATACGGCTGAATCTGTTACGATAGTGGTAATACTATACAAAAGTTAACGGTTACCCTAATAATTTACACGCTAGCTGTAAGAACATCCACGGTTCACATTTGGCCGTTCGTCTATGCAATGTGTCATACCTTACAGAAGATCCATAGTTCGTCTTACTACTAGGGGCGCAACTCCAAACTTTGTTTGTTACATGCTTTGAAAAAACAGTCTGATTGAATTATACTGCGGTTGCGTCAATTATCAGTTCTCGCAGAACTTCAGCTAGAAGTGACAGTTAGATGTATTAAGTTTTCTTTATAAGAGTTGATAGGTTAGAAAAGAGAATTGTGTCGTAAGTTGTTAATACTACAGTTTTATTCTGAAAACCGCTCAATGAACAAAGAACAGTGCACATATCATTGGGGAATGAATGGTTGAATTAAAGAACATGAGACAAAAAATATGGACCAGGATAAACCACAGATGTGGCTGGAATTTCTGATTCTCAAAACTCTGATTATTCTGATGTGATCAACAAGGTTTCACTGATTCTCCAACGCATTAAGATGACATTGGATAATAGCGGGGTGAACGAGTATAATTGATTGACGGTTTGATCCATTACAAGTATATACTTCATAATCGATAACTTGATATCTCGGTCACCGCTCTCACGGACAGCTGTTATTGATGGAAAATGTGTGTAATGGACACAGGATAACAGCTGAATCGCGAATAAATTCCTATATCCTATCGTAAAGACCACTGTAGTAATCTGTTAAGCTTTACTTGTATTCCTAGGTTTCGAATTGTACGTATAAACTGGTTCACCAAAACGTCTTTAAACCAACTGCATATATTATTCGAAGTTGACTCGTAACTGCTATTCTTCTCTATATTGTTTTGAACTCGGAAAAATAAATTCACACAAACTGTGATATACCTTGAATACAAGCGCAGTAGCTTAAGTTTCCTTGGGATTTGCTTGACAAGATAAATTATGCAAGTAATTAAAGCGGATTAGTCAACTCGAACGACACCTGAATGACCTGAAACAATTTCGAATTCCATTTGTTTGATTGTAAAAGATAAAAAGCACTAATTCGGACGAAAACTCACCCTTCGGTCACCATTTATATCATCAGTTTAAACGCTCAAAAGCAACCTTATGTTCCAAAGAAAACTTCGGTCATCTTGTTAATATTGATTGAACTGTGAGGTTAAATCCTACATCTATAATTTGTCCACCTTCATATCTTGTGTTAATCTTGGCTTTTGCGCTCATGCTGGAATCAGATCGCTAATGAGATGTTTCGTTTTAAAACTGGATTGTCAATTTGGGCAAGAAAGTTTAGATTTTCAGTTATTTACTACGTCTACATAGCGTCTTTGGCAATTTGGTGTATCCAGCATTATCTCAGACTTGAGAAGATCAGAGCTTCTAGCCAGGCGTAGCCTCCGCACAAATTAGCAACTTTTGAGCTGGTCTGTGAATACAGCGAAGTTATCAAAATCGACGTAGAAATGTGCTGTTAATGCTTTCTTTCTGTGATAAGATCCATTCAAGTTCGATGCGATTGTGAAAACTGTTTTACCGTATTTCAAAGCATTAAACGGCACCAGCAGTATTCTTTTTGTTAATCGAAACATTGAATATTACAACTGGCTGTCAATCGTGTGTTCTAAGCCCATTCGTTGAAAAATATTGCGACTGTGCTACGCCACAACAACCCGTGTGTTTGCAGCCGACAATCAAATAAAAATGACCTTCCATCAGGTCACTCGTGTAATCTAGCCATAGAGCAAGTGTATTATCGACGTGTGAACAGTGAATCTGTCAGTGCGCATAAACTGTATTTTATTGATCATTATAAACGACCAGAATAATCAAACCATTCGCCAGTGCTGAGTAATCCAACATCGTCTTAGTTATCGCCTGCGCATTTGTGTTTAAAATGTCCGCCATCATTTGCTTGTTCATCGATTTTATTAATTTTTGCGCTTATTTGTATTATTATAGTATAACGTATTAAAGAGCGGGAAGTTCAGCTATTTCAAACTGAAAATCCCCCATACTTAATCGCGACCTTCGCATTCAGGTAAGCTCACCAACCAGCACGCCTTATTAAGACACAGCAGCTTCGAGCTATGTTTCTAGGAAAATTCACCAATGGTTGTGTCTATTAACGTTTGAGAAACATAAACGCACTGTGACCGAGCAGCATGATTTTGAACATTTCTGGCAGAACTGAGGTTTGATATATATTGAATCTAAGATTAGGCAGTAGGTCTGTGACTAGATGATACACTGGTGCATGTGTAGTGCTTGTATTTCGCATAAAAACTTGAATCTTTTTAACTTCGCATAAAAGAGAAATCAGATACTACCTATAACAATGGTTTATAAATTGTAATCCGAAAGGGTAGAATAATAAGCACGCCATGGTTCACTCAGGACATAGAAAACATTATTGCTCGTTATGCACCTGGAACTCATCGGACGAATGATTCAGTCGGTTAAGTATATTTTCATTTTTATCAGTAAGAGTCCAGGTAATATTGAAGAGCCTATTGGAGTATGCGGGCACCAAATGGTACTTTTATACAAACTGTCTTTCGCGCGCTTCCGTGACAAATGAGATACATATCAAGCGATTCGGTCCAACCCTGAATTCCTGTGCTCAACCTTTGAGTGTCGTAACCCTGAACATCAAAGTGTACAGACTTCTGGGACTATTTACCTCTGACCTCACAACATGTGTTAGTATCAGACTTTCTTGGAAACGTCTTGCCCCTTACCATATACGTGGATTAAGGTACTAACTACAATACTCGCAGTAGTTTAATTAAAAGATATTTCGTTAAGAACCAAGGCACAGTCATGATATTGGATCATTCAATATTATTACTAGGTTGTAGAATAGTTCATTGACTAACGATTAACTGGCAATCAGTCATTTACGTCATCACAATTCAGCTTCAATTAGCATATTTATTAAAATAGTATAAGGCTGCATACTGTAAACATTTGTTCATATTTATTTCCCAGGCATGACATATTTTTGTCTATTCATGCGTACCTTTAGGCTTTTTCAACAAGTGACCTACAAACCCCGAAATCATGTACCGTAAACCATTATCCATTTGCCTGGCAGTGTTATTCACTTGAAAAAGAAAGCAAGAATAAGTGACCCACATTTTAAGCTGAAAATATATAAATCTATACCATGCACCATGGTCGTAACAATACAAAATCCGGTAGGTGGTGCTTACCATATTACTCAATAAGCGCACATCATCAACTAACAATCAATGGTTAGTTGCTCCTCGCGTACGTTCTGATTGATTCAGTGCATTAGAACTGCAATTACTCATGTTTCCCTTCGAATCAAACTTATTGCGTTAGGCAAAAAACATTCTAAGTCGTTCGTGTTTTACCACCTGTTATCTGATTTCAATATATAGCACGTTTCATAGTCAGCAAATCTATTTCTAAATATGGATATCCACATGATTCACTTGAATTGGAAGCATATTTACGAAGCCATATTTCAGTTTATCGTTCATTCGTATCACTCACAGGGGTAAAAGATATAGATTATTCATGTGAAATAAATATGGATAAACACTGAGTGGATGCGCATACACCAACGCCAAGTATCATGCAACCAGTGCTACAGGAAGTGGGTGGGTTGCTTCAGCTACATTTTGCAAACAGGTTCGGAAAAGCTTTGATTTGTTAAGGGTTAATGATTCTGAGTTCAACAATAACCTTAGTGAGCTAAATAGGTCTACGTGTGATATAGTCCGCTTAAGAAGATTGGCGACAGATGAGTTGGGATCTTGAGTGATGGCTTCACAAGATTGAGAATGCTGCAACTTCGAGTGTTCCCATCACTTTGGTGTGTATTTGGCCACTGGCTGGGATAGGTGCTCATCTTAATAACTAGACATTATTGTCAATCTGGAAAAATGACGAATACATTTGGAGATAGTATGATTAGGCGGATTCATTTTTTGAATAAAGAGAACTCGTAATTTATCTTTCTAAAATGAGTGAAATTTCGTAGCCCAATGTTGAGCAGTTTGACCCGACCCTGCCTTGAAAATACTTGCAACCTTCCTTCCTTAATACCTCAAACTCAACTCAACAGCAGGTTAAAACTTTAGGTTTGGTCATCGGTAGATTTAAAGATGTAAATTCACGACGTTCTGCAAATTGAAAAACAGTCAGGTATTGTAAAATATATAAGCTCGTCGTTTGGTTTCAAATTCACGCAACCGTGACTTAGTCAAAACCCTATTTGTATGAGTCAGACGCAGTTGCACCTTTAGTAAGCCGCACGCCAATCAGGAAATTGTACAGAAATGTACGTGCTGAATTATCCCGAGAAATGTCGTGTCATAAAAAAAGAACAAGAGAAACACGCCAATTCAAAGTCCAATATGAGATAGATAGTAAAAATGGAAGAAAACTTACGGGCAATGGGGACTGTCGGATTGAGATAGAATTGCAATCGGGCCCTTCCGAACAAAAGTGCTAGACCCGGGTTTCGAACTTGGTAGCCAAGTTCTTCAGTAATGAGTATCCCAGCTGCGTTCGAGATTTGGATTCCGACAACGATTTTTAGGACGAACATGTGAATCGCGGCTCCGTTTAACTCATTGCTTACGGCCGAATGATTGTGTGCAAACGGTCGGTTGTATTCACTAGTGAATAGCGCTCAAACTTGACGATCGCCTTTGGAGAATACACAGCAGCTGTCTAGTTAACTCTAGTCGATGGCCCTACGATTCGGAATTCTCTCTCTGCTGAAATAATAGAAATCACCGAATTATTGAGCACAATGTTGTATACTGGTTAGTAGTAGGGGATTCGGGTTTTACACAAGCAGAAAGTCACGCAAAAGTGATCCCAGCTGTCGTATTCCAATAGATATTTCAAACACCTCTTTCAAATAGGCTTGTCAGCTGAGCAACTCCAGCTGCTGATACCAGCTTTCCGAGATAACTGAACCAGGTGAAAATCCAAAAGTCAGATTTTGGTAACTTGGCTACGCGAAATCCCTCCTCATCGACTGCTAAACATCTCAGATCAGCCGCAACTCATGCTGACCCAGTTAACTTATTCAAGTTACTGTTGCTCATTTAATCGCAATGTTATTGAACTTGAGCTAAAAAATGCTTGGTTTCAGTTTACAAGGGTACAAAGGAATATCACTCTGTCCTCATTTGTCATATATATCTTCTGATAAGATGAGCAAATGGAACCCAGTATGTCATGCGTATATATTATGAGAAAAAAGTGTCATTGCAAGACTCTCGTAACACTGGCTCAAATTTCAAGTTATTTACAGGACTTCAGATGTTTGCATTATTTCAAGTTAAACACCACCCACACCACGTTGCAGCCCTCTCACACAGACGAGCTTTTTGCCTGGCCCGCTCCGAAAGGACATACTCGGGTTTCACACATTTTCAAATCCATAAGTGCAGCACACCCTCTTCTAAACGGGACTTTGTATCCCCGACAGCGTTCTATCAGACAAGCTTGCTAAACAAGCCGGTGAGATCATAATAGGCATGACTGAACTATCCTCCTTGAAAATTCAACCTCAACCTAGGGTAAATAGTGCTGCTTGATCTTTTCGAAAAGAGAATAACAAACTCGCTTCGTGCGAATGAATCAATATTCCCTTACGCAAGAATTCTCATCTCGATTGAAGGTAGTCTTTTTTTAGCCAACTGAAGTTACTGTCGTCGTGGTTGACGCTCGCCTCTCGAAAACATATCCACCAGAGAGCAAATTTTGGTCCGGACAAAATACGCACGACTAGTGAGCTCTGATAAAAGAAAACACAGTCTAGTGTTTCTTCTCAAAGTGGACAAATTATGACTATGAGAATGCAATCGATGTTGTCGAGTACGCGTTGTTTCAAGATGAAACTTATTTTTGAATACGCAGCTTTATTTATAATATAAATATTGTTAACAAATATTTGAGTTGTACGTTTGCATCCACCTACTTGTTTAAGAACCGTGATTTTTACTTTTGTATTGCCGTAAGATCTATCTGTCGTATTTCGCTTTCACTCATTGTGTGCCTTCGTTGATAAACTAATTTTGACCGCATAACCGAAACATCTTTCTTCCAATGAATTATCTGATCGTGTGCGTAATCGTTACTAATACTTGGCATCCAACAAATGATACTAATTAATACTTGAGGTCAAATACGTGTGCACACGTGACGCATGCAACAGGTTATTCTATTTGTTACTCTACCATTCAGTCTTTGATAAATTACCCTACGAATACTTTTTTGCAATAAAGAATACCAATGCATCATTTTGCAATCATCTTTACAAAGTAGATTCCGGGGATTTTTGCTTGAAATGATAAATATCATAACACCTCATTCAATTGCAAGCTAAGTAAACCCGCCGTTTAGTTCCTCATTTGCCGTTACCAGCAGAGGAGCTGTTTACGGTGACTGAGCATTCACGTATCTTGTTTTACGATTCCTTGTTGGAAAGGCTAACGGTAAACTAACTACCACAAAATAGTCCATCATCATATATCATATGAGAAATTTCTGTATTTCATTTCACTAACTTTTCAACGAAAGTTTTCATTTTGATCACGGAATAAGCTTCTCATTATGTTAGTACCGGTCACTGTGTGTGAATCATACAGTTGTATGGAAAAGATAAGCGAAACCTACAAGAACTGAAAGTGATTCTGGAAGAATATATGGATCAAAACTTAATGAGATCTCTCGAAAAGACGAGAAGCCAGCGCACATAATTGGGCTCGTTTTTTCATTCGGTTTTCCAAATTGCCTTTGATCGATCAACTAGTCCATCATAACATCTGAGCGAGACTATACATCGTGTTAAAAAAGTGCACAGCTTGGTAAACAGGTATGACGGCAGTCAGGCTATTCCGCCTTCTCCGGTCTTTGATATTCTACATTCATCTTAACAAGTTCGTCCGCATTTTTTCTTTAGTTTTCCTAGTGAAAATATTGTGGCGGAGCACCGTTTCGGTCAAATACACGTTTTTCGGATGTCCGATGTACTTTTATCCGATCTTTCGTTCACATTTGTTCATCTTACTAGCTAGCGATAGCCTGACCACACTGGATCAATGTGTTTCTGTCTCCTGACTGGCTGATTGACCGGCTGGTCACATTGCTTTTGGTTCAAAAATGGATGACCTAGACCATCAAGGGCACAAGCGCGTCGCATTCTGATTCCCTGTGATTGGTTGAGTTGAACCGCGGTGTATGGTTAGTCTCGTGAAATGTGCAACCATTTCAGTTTGACGAGAACCGTCAGTTTGAGCACGCTGACGAAATCCAGCATTGTGCTTGATTTTCTGTTTCATAGAGGACGTTAACTGCTACTATCGGTTATGATTTGTTGACATAACAAAACAGTTACACTGTTGTCTGAGTAAACTTACTGAAGAATAGGAAACGGTGGGTAAACGAGATAACCGGTACTTTCAAGAAAAGCCTGAAGTTTAGATAAAATGATTTTTGAAATTTACTCTTTAGTATGGTTTCACCAACGAATATGTAAGCAACATGACATACCTGTTTACTAATAATAATGAGAATCCTAAAATAATGGCAGAAGAGAACGGTATGGATAAATGACTCAATGAACGCAATATAGAGTTTCAGCTAGGAACTCCGTGCAATTTATTTAAAGACCATATGGACACCAGTAACAGTTGCCAGGAAGTGAGTATCTCGGCACCTGTGACCATACGGAAGCCACTTCACAACGGGTTTGGCTATACGTGTAGAATATACCCACATAGGTGGTAAAACCTGGTTGAGATTTTTGAAGTGAATGGGTCCCATTTCCCATTGTTAGCGTATGGTGGTCCTGTCTGGTTAAGAGATTTATTGTCTGTGAAGAGATTTACGCGCAACAAAGGTCTTACCAAGGGCTAGATTTGAACCAACAATATGGACTACAAGTTTGCGTGATATAAGTATATTATCAACCAAACCGAGAATCAAAGACTAAAGCACGAACACTGCAAAATTAACAGTTCATTCAAAATATCACTACATTGTTTTTTGTCTACCTGAGGATCACAAAGACGAACTGCCAAAACAAAGAACTTGTCTTCGAGAGCTTTATGAATTCGTCACAATTCTCATTCTAGATTTAAAATCCAAAGAAATTCAGTGCTACAAATGGTTAATGAAAACTGTTTTTTCCAAAGGATACGCAAAACGCCAGTATAATTTTAGTGGTTTAGCAATTTTCATCTTGTAATGTTTCATCACAACTTTTCTCGCTGGTGTTCTAATATCAAGCCACAGATTATTATCCTAACTTTTGCTTAGCTTCTGGCGTTGAATGTGGGATCATACGTTTACACATTCTAATAGACGTAGCAGACTTACATGAGTTTTCTCTAATCCCACTCAAAAACACGTTTATGGAAACCAACGATGCACTGTTTCCGTCAAACTGTGGTCATGTGAAGGAATAATTAAAATAATCCAAAATGACACTAGAATAGATTAACTAATTAGGACCAAAATTTATGAAAAGCTTTTAAAAAACACAGGTTAAAGTTTAGTTAGCTTCTTAGCAGGTAATCAAAAAAGTCGCCGACAGAAATGGCCACCTCTTCTTCTTGTGGAAACTGACTTGTCAACCCAAAATTATCATGCGAACAATGTCCTCTAAAATAAAAATGTCACATTAGAAATGAATCCTCTAACTCACTTGAAAATGAGTGAAAAATCTCAAAATATAAGCCATTCTGCACCTTATTAGGTTTTCTTCATCTTAATGCAAACTATTTCGGAAAAATGCTCGGGAAATGTTGTTAATCTGTAATTTCGTGTTATATGTGATATTAGTTTACAGTAGCCAATACTGTTCACGAAAATTGCCTTCCACGAAGTTCGATTATATCTGTACATCCGTAATGCACACCGCCAGTTTACTGTAATTGAAATGCAATATTAATTTTTCCAGACTACGAGAAAAATGAAATATATATATTAAAGATTGACACATTGTTAACTAATAGACAGATTGAACGCAAGTACATCTTTTCCGTTTTTTAAATGCAATGCCCTTCGAACACACAGTAACATTTTCATTGGTTTGCAGTTTTGCCAGACATTTAGACGAAAGCCAGAAGAGGCAAATCGAATGATTTATCGAAAGTAAAGTGACCAATTACGTCGAGTCTTTGTGAATTATTTTGATGACCAGATAATTCAAAATCTTTCTTAAGTTCAATGACTTGTCGCAGAGGGACTTATGTTAAGTATTGTTGATAAACGTAGAATGTGTCGCTTTTTGTCGATTTCTTTATGCTAATTTTTTTATACCGCATAGCGTATTCGGCTACAAACCCACTTGTGATTAAGTTTCTAACTGGTAGTTAGATTTCAAACCGACAATCATATACTAGGCTAAGCTTATTCCTAAGTTGGGTAGATAATCAGGTGGATATTGCTTACAATTATTTTATCAATGTAAACCCTGCTGAAAGTGTTGCGTAAAATGTGGGGCCTACTCCATTAGTACAGTGCTTAGACCCCAGTAAGACGAGTCACTTTTATAATTTCCTCTGAGCAGTCACCGCTGATTATTTTCGTGAGATTTGTTCGTGCTTTCCAATGCCTTTCTAGATCAAGCCAGCCAGTTATAAATTTAAGTGAACTAAAAATTTCAGCGTACTATAGAACCCACAGCGACTCTGGTGAACGTTTTACCTAAGCCGGAAATATGTCATTTATACCAGCTATCATTCAAATGCTGTGTAATTGGTTTGGTTCTGCAAATTACGTGATTGCTCAAAGTGCTGGTTACTATATGAACACTTTGTTACCGGCTTAGATTAAGCCACAGATTAGGGGTATCGCCTTCATTCACACGCCAAGTTACTTCTGTTCATCATTTGAAAGCCTTTAATGATATACCCCCCCAAACTTGATGATTTAAGTGTAGGGTAAAATTTAAAATTTCCATAATTCGTTGCGTAAGGACTAGTGCAATGAAACTTCCTAGTTTCCTTTTTGTGTGTGCAAATGCGTTCAACTTTTGATATATTCTGAATGGAGTTCCACGGTGGTAATTAATCTCGAAATTCATTGCGATAAATAATATGGACAATGTAATGTTTGTTGTTTATATCTCACGTTAACTAGATGCAACAGTATCTTCCAGATTTCGAATACAGTGTTTCTCATCAATAACCTAAACGGAATATATGTATGTGAATACTTCTGCCCATGAGCACCTGGATTATATAAGACAACAATGACGTATATCTGAATTAAAAATATAAATGTAAAATAGTGATTGATTTTGTACACAGATTTGTTGTTAGATGTTTTAAAATTTGCTATCCTCAAACAGTGTCAAACTGATTTTTTACGTATCTGCATGTGTAAGGGTAAACTATTTATTGCAACTCCTTCAAATGTCATGTAGATTTTAAAACATACATTGATACTATTCTAGTCGAACTGGTCAAAGTAATCCAACCATATTGAAGTGATTATCAGTTTACCAGTGTTATGTATGTAATCAGGTCCGGAAAATGACGCAACAAAGTGTACTTTGGATATTTATATACAATAGAATACAAGTCATTAGGAATGCGTATCCTCATTGTTTGCCATAGGTTTCTAGAAAATGTCTTATAATTGTGTTACTTCTGACCCAAACCGGCTCAACGTATCTTTGTACTCTAAAGAATGGTACATGAAAATAAAGGTTGACTTAATTTATGCTGACATTGTACTCCCAATGTTTACGCATCTAGCACAATCGTATTGCGTCAGACAATTAACAACATACATATATTCATACACAAATTATTCCTGCCTTCTTTTCAGTTGAGCAAACGTTTAACACTATCAGATGGTATTTCAGTATTGGCAACAAACTGTTTTCCTTTTTTGCATTTTACTGCTTCTGGTTGCCTTTCCTGTTAGCGGGCTAAATTTGTATATCAATTCTGTTTTTGTTAGCCCTTGAAGTATCTCAAAAGTGGACATGACCATTAATGTGTACAAAGTTTTTATTCGGCTTGGCGATAAAATAAGTGAATTTCTATTGCCGTTATCTTCCAGTAATTCTTATGAACTGGAGAATACCAAAGCCAGCGGCTTTAATAAAAATTCTTCCGAAAGCCTATCTTGTGCGAATACTTGTGAGACATTTCCGAGTTTGACCTTCGGGTCGGTTTTGCTTGGCTCTGTACAGAGCACGAAAGAAGAACACTCCGGGACGAGAGCTAACTGCGGCGAATCAGATGTTATAGCTAATGCGAATAAAACCGGTAAACAAATGTTAGCTATCAGATAAGCACAGTTTTAGATAATCTCTGTCGACATTTTTCAGGTAACTCAAAATGATTGAATGATAAATTGCAATAAATATACCCAAAGACGTCGAGAAATACAAAAAGAAAGAAAGAAAGAAATTTGGTTACCTTTAATGATTCAGTTACATAATGTTGATCGGTTTCATACAAAAGGGTTGGATTAATAATCAACCAAGACAAAACGCAATGTCTGATATATTATCAAAAAAATGGCAGCGAATCCTGTCTCCTGATTGAGAAAAAGAATGGACGCCAATATGATTAATGTTAATGCTTATGACAAATGCTGGGAGAGCAAGTCTTAATCCGCTGAAATCATAGTGTGACAGTTTTGTCTGACACAAACGATGTGTCTCGTTAAATCCAATGTAGAGTTAAGATGTTTTCTGTCGATGCAACTAGGCGATATTCTTATTACTCATAAACTTAGGTGGCCTAGCGTTTGGAAGTGGTGAATCGATCGTGTCTAATTTCAATTTATTGGCGAAATGAAATTCTAGCGAGAGGTTAAAGCCTGAGGGTGAAAAGAAAATAAATCAGTGACATATGTAAAAAACAGCAAAATCCAAGTTTTGCCCATTTTTCAGAAAGGGCTGTACAAAACTTTACTTGGATGCGAAAGTTGAGAATGACTACGGGTGACGCTCAGCTGATATTCACCAGCATTTTAGATTACGGGACCCTTAGAATGCGAGTCTTGAAGGATAATTACCTGAACACGTCTGGTGGGAATTAGCTTAAGTGGCATCTGTTTTCTGACTGTAAAAATTAAACCGTGTATATAGTTCAGGTTGATATATCTTCTTTCAACTCATTGAAAAAATAATACCTCCTCAGGTATAAAGTAGTTAGTGCCACCAGGAATTACCAGGAAGTTCGTATAAAATTAATAGCGTAAATTCCTATAATGCATTAGCTGAAGACATTTTGTTCCACAGTTTTACGCAATAAAATATTGTTCATATTAATGAATTTTACGTTACCTTGGACGTGTAAACGCATTGGCCAACAATATTGATTAAACATGCCATATATTTGTTTAACTTGGTAAAATCTCTGATGCCTAATGTACAACTCAATGCTTATACTTGTCGGTTATTTTAAATGTCCCGTCGGGTTCTGCTATAAAATGAGCGTCTTGACTGTTTTACATGCGCTTCTCCTAATAAACTGACTCTTATTGGGACATTGGTTCAACAGAGCGAACATTCCATTTAGGTTCAACTCAACAGATCGGCATGTTTAGTAGATAGCTAAATGACTGAGACAAAATCAGACACTTTGCCATTTGCAGTCAGTCTTAGTTACATAAAAAATTATGGTAGTGTTCAACCCAAATATTTATAGAATATGCGTGACTTGTACTGGCAGCGCTGGATAAATATGCGCGCAGAATAACTTTTTCAACAAGCGATTTGGGTGAAGTGTGTCATGTGTAATGCGTATAATATGGGGAAATATCTGACTTGTCCACTTCAGGGGCCAAAGGAACGCGAATAGTATAACTTACTCAAGTCTTGCTTTCATTTGTAACTCAAATATAGCAGATGGACATTATCGCAAGACTTTATGTGATGGTAAGAGCAAAGTACAGAGTTCGTACATGAAATGAACAAAATATTACCAGATGCCAACATCACAGTATTTACTACGAACGCCACTGGCAGAAATATTACAAAATTACGCCTCGACAGAGAATATATTCTTGTACACAGGATAACAGAAATTGGCCAAACTTGCTGTAGAACAGAAGTTATGACGAACGTGATATGTTTCATAGTAAGCAATTGATCGGTGAAATGAGGCTTACCTGGAAACAAATTACTTCCACATCAGTCACCAAACGATAGCCGCCACACTACTCATTTGTAATGGGGTCAACCACACAGTTTGCAGAAGCATCCTTTGCAAAACGAGCAGAAAAACCAATCAGTTGTGTTCGCCACTATAGTGTGATATAGAGCATTTTCCCAATCTATTATTAGTTATGCGCTGTAAATATAAGAATGCGGTTGTGTAATTTTGAAATTTACTTTGAACATTTAAAAAAGTATAAAGGTATCAAGTAACAAATAACGCAGACCAGTGTATTGTAGTTTTAAAAACATCGAATTCAGACGAGAAGAACTTATGAGATGGCTTCTGTTAGATTTAATGAATTACCAGTAGTAGAAGATTTAAATAAACAGTAATCACCCACAATCATGTTTGGCTGTGACAAAAAGAACCCATGTAACTCGTGACAGATTGAACCGAGCAAAATGCGTTTTCAGCCAGCTGATCAAAACGTATTTGCTTATACGTGAACGCATAAAAGTTTACACAAACACCAGTCCTTAGCAGAGGAGGGATCACACATTAGGAAACAAATAACAATGTATGAACTTACAAAACAAAAAATTGTTGAACAAAGGATGTGGAAAAAAATCGCAAATTCAGGTGTAAGGAAAGATTACGAGGAAAGAGGGCCAGCTACAATTAAGCACACAAGAGAAAAAAAAAATAACAAGAAAAAGAGAGAAACAAAATCGTTGGGAAAAAGTAAATATATATGATAAAAAGAACGCAGAGCAAATAAAAACCACTGATATATAAAATGAAAAATAAAGGTACGATAGAAAAATCTGGAAGATAAGGAGAATTATTCAACATTAAAATTATGGTGAAAACAAAAACGAAAATAAAAAAGAACCCGCAGAACTGAAATTCATTATGGATGAGCTCACAAGTCAATAAAATAAAACACGCCTCCATTGGAAAACTGTTACTTCAAAGGGAAAAACGGGGGCGATATGTAGGAAACATACGCACTAGATATATTTGGAACACGGGTGAAACTTGTGATCAAAAACATCACAACCAAAATAATGAAACAAAA
>JTDE01000154.1:94201-121894 GCA_014338405.1 Paragonimus skrjabini miyazakii
GAAATTCGATTTAACATTTGCATCATAATCACGGGCATATCCTTCTAGCTTAGTGTTTTTCTTTGTCTTTTGTATGTGAGGATTTTGCTTATATACTTACCTGAATGCTTACTTTGAGGGATCAGCGAATTGTTATCCAATAAATCGTTGAAATTCAACAGCACGTGTCAACCAATTGCTTTCTTCAAGTTGCTGAGTCCCGTCGATGATTTTAACCGTCAAATGCTCTCATGCGAAAGTGCATTTACCTTGTACTACTTTTCAGTGAAAGACTTTATTCTCTCCACTTTTTGAAAATTGACGTTATACAAAATATCCACGTTACAATTTTGATTAGTTTTGAACGCCAGTGGTACGATACATTCCTCAAATCCTCAACTGTTGAGTTTTCGCAATGTAAATGTCGCCAATAGTTTAAAACGGTGTACCATGTATATCAACAGATTTTACCGAACGATGTATGTTGCTGACATGAGTCATCCCTCCAAATCCAATGACTGATTTTGGTTTACGTGCTGTCTTTTGCTGTTGCAATTTGTCGTGAATGTCAACCTAGGTTTTACCTGTTCATTCATTCGCGACTGACATGTACCTCACCAGAATTCACTTTGGCGCAGGAAGCCATTTTTTAATGGTGTTTTGAAGTCCTGAATGATAAATTTTCAACTCTGATAAAATTTGATAAGAGCCAGTCTTAGCAGATATGTTATAGATGCGGACCCGCCACTGACTACATGACTTTGGTTTCATAAACAGCGTTTCTTATCAGCTTTTGACTGATTATGAGGTACTTAGCTGAACAGAAAGTATCGACTCACCTCAGTCAGCTGGCTATCCTAGTCTTTGTGTTTTATGACCAGTTCACTGTTTCACTACAATGCAATTTCACCCAGTTGTCAGTGGTATCAATATAAAATTCCCTGCTCTGCTCCGTGATCGGTCGGGTGTAATACTTGAACAATGTACTTGAAGCCTAAGATGGAATTAGACCCGGTCCATCCTGAGGACATCCAAGCATGAGATTTTAAGAAAATTCCATCTGTTCATCTTAACATATATTTTAAAGTATACACCGTCAGCTGGAACCATATTACACGAAACACCATCGCAAAAGCTGAATACCGTCAAAGTTTCACCGATAACTTATTTATTAGTTTGGCATCATTTAGCTGGCTTACCAGACAAAACGATAAAAATAAATTCATAGATCATTTTTATGAATAATTATGTTGTGCTGATGGCTACTGAAAAACCGAAGCCGAAGTTGAAATAACACTCACTAGTCACCCGTCTGCGCATTCTCACAAACGGATATCCTACTGAAAGACAAACAAGTCGACTGAACTCTGACTTGTATTACATGTTTCTGATAAATAACTGTTGGTGAACGCCTGTTCTCCTCTTCTACGGGTATATAAAACACCCTGTCACTTATTTAAATGCTACGAGATATCCCCATTTCTAAGTACAGTTTAAGTTTACCTCCCGTACTTGCCGCTACCTTGTCAGTAGATGAGTCGTTGAACCCTCTGGCATTACCAGCGTTTAACTATAAATAAGATAGATTCATTTATATACATTTCAACTAGGATTAGTATGCTCGCCCGTTATCGCCCGTTGAATTAAAACTGACAGATGATTACGTAGGTTTATTTTTTCTGCACATTGCAGCCGTCTCACAAAGATCTGACGGCGGCATGAAATCAGAGGATTGAATTGAATTATGGAGCTTTCTAGTGCCAAACTTTGGTCTATTCAACCTCACAACCGCTGGCGTACATCTTCTGTTCCTACAGGCACACTTGCTTCCGGATACCTTACTGTTGTAGTTGGTTCTCTTAGTTGAGAAAGAGCGGAATAAGTGCATACATGCCGCTTAGGCTCGAAATTCCTTTTGGGTTGTGTAACTTTGTGGGGAACCACATGGGGCTAGTTTCCCGTGCAGTTATTTGTATGTCACGGCGGAAATCCAACATAGTGGTATCTGGGAATGCAACAGGTAACTTTTATATGCTTACCAGGCTTGTTCTTCCGATTAGCAAAAACGTATTCGACAGGCAGAATCAGTAGGGCGTGGAGGTCTCATTATACATAAGAACAGACAGAATCAAAATTTCTCGCTTGATGAGTCTGTTTGTGCAGACATACTTTTTTGTGTGATGTGCGGAGAGGAGTTGTATATGTGTATTGTTTTATATCGGTGATCCTGCAAACTACTGCTAACCGGAGGCGATTATAAATCTTAACAATTGGCAAAATCTAGGTATAGTGTGCTTCAAAATAACTTGATGTGAGATCAAAGTGCCCGTCAACAAGATAGCCACAGCCAATAGGACGACTTTAAGCCGTAAATGGAAATTTGCTTAAGAAGCGGAAATAAATATTATTCTGATTTCACATCTGACTTTGAAAAACGAATGCTTTCAAATCTTTGTAAATCTGACTGCTGAAGAATTACTCCTAGTGCATAGTTGCAGCTAATCCATTTTTACAGGTGATGTTCTGATCAAGTAGAAACCGACACAACATACAGTGACGCATAGCACACAATGTTTTCTTTAATTTACATCCACATTTAGGTAACTTAGAAGATGCATCGTGCAGGAGTACATTTAGCAATAGGTTTGTGAAGTAATAGTCACTACAAGTTTTCAAAGCAGACATTAAAATAGTTAACTTCCATCGGTCATATTCCAATTAATGAGACTGATGTTTGTCAATCTACTGATTCCTAAATGGATTCCGTCATCTATACACACCTTCAAAGTAGGGCGGGAATTGCCTTTTTACAAATAGTAATTCTACTGTATGCTAATTGTAAAACAAGTCACATATAAACAGTTAAAAGGCACGACTCTTCTCAGTGATATGAATAATATATGCAGTAAAACGCTCCATTTTTTGCCATGCGTGAGACAACTAATCATCAGGTTTTTTGCGAACTTGCCAAACTAGTCCTTTTGGAACTCCCATATAAAAGTCCATATCGGAATTTTACTAGAAAGCATTTTTATATTCCAGCTGCTGGGTATCTGAAGCTGGATAGAAGAAAGTATCTTCGGATTGCTTATAACCCATTCATTGAATAGTTTTCTTATCGTAGAAAGAATAACTCCCGGTCTATGGTGCAGTTTCATCAATGATATTTTTGTGTTGCCAGGATGAATGAAACTGTGCAAACATTATTCCTCCACAGGGAATAACTTTTCCAGAAAACGTTTGTTTATGTTAACGCATCTGTCTATTTTATCCTGAGTAAGTGGTTGGCCATATATTTATTTTGACAATCACAAGCTAGCATTCTATCTTCTTGAAAACTCATTATATTAAAATGGAACTTTAATTATATTTTAAACTGACAGAAAAAATAATTTAATTAGATGCCGACAAAATAAAACCTATCTTGATACCCGGATAGGAAAGATGCAGCCAAATCCACGAAGTCTGTCAATCTTGACAGACAAGCCACTGTCCTACTGTTTCACTGAAGATGTGACGTAAATCTGACTGCATGTATTTTCACTCAAGTCTCGTTATGGCAATGAAAGTAATTGTTAACTGTAACAAGCTTGCCATTAATCACGTTTTAGCAAACTGGTACATAAAACAACGGTGGTTATTTTCGTCTCACTGACCTGTATGTTACAACAGCCTTTTAGCAAAATGAATCAGGATAATGGATATCTGACAGCAAACTGGTCATATCGATTCAGTCTGACTGTTATATTGCCTGAGCCTGTGAAATGGAAATTAACACAGAAAAACTGCGGGCGTCAGGTCGAATAAACGAGTCTGATTAGGCATATACCTTCCTTGTTTTTTATTTCTAGCAAATTGTCAGCCGTCCGACTGCTTGTAAAATAATGTACTCGGAATATATAGGATGTGACAAACAGAAGGAAATTGTCTTATCTGCCAACTCGATCAATTTATTTGAGGATTGTCAGAGAAGAAAAAGGTATCCAAATTTAAAATTTATGGAAATCCCCATGGAAAATGAGATAACATTACATAATTCGGTTTGAGGTTACTAAAGGATACTGAAAAACGCTACTGCTAGAACATATCGGAAGCTCGCTTCATAAATGACCAGCTCGTGAAATATATGCATATATTGAGGCATGCTCCACACAGCCATTTTCAGCTGGATTGAAAACACAGTGAACATTAAATGTAATAGGATGTTCTAAATCAGATTATATGTTTTGCTCGTTAGAGTGATCGGATGAACGATGCACCCCGAATATGACCAGTGCACCCATATGCAGGCAGAATTATGCCCACCAGCCTGAAAATAAAAGTACTGAATTAACGTTCGTAATGTTCAAATGTCGAGCTATGTAAGCGCCCAATGTGGAGTAGTGGGATCCGTTGCATTTACTTGATAAATTTAGAAAACCGATCGTATATTATCGGAGAACCGTATGATCTTCCACTTGGAATATTGAGAAAATGAGTTGCTTATGATGAGCGTTAATTGTCATGAAACAACCCAGTAGTGTATAGAGTAACTTTTCCCGAAACTACGCAAAGAAAAACGTAGCCGCGCTTTACAAGTGTGTCAAAATCACAGTTTATAGTTCACTGAAGAAGCTGTCGGAATATTTTTCATACTGGTAAAGCTGTAGTGAGAGATGAAACGTGATTTCAGTCTTTAATTACTATGTTTAAAGAATGGCTGTTGCGGTCATGTTTAGTGGAATAAGTGGAAATAATAAATTTCACAAAAATGCAGACAGATTTCCATTACCATAATCGCAATTGTGAAAAATAAAACATTCATTGTATATCACAAAACTATTTCCTGGCCGCTGAGAGTAACTTTCCAGGTAAATATATAAGCAAAATCCTCACATACAAAAGACAAAGAAAAACACTAAGCTAGAAGGATATGCCCGTGATTATGATGCAAATGTTAAATCGAATTTCTTACATATAGCATACCAGTGAGTCTCAAATGACTAGTCACTTATAATCTGCAGCCCTCATTGGCATTGCGTTGAAGTGATTCCTATTTTTGCTCATCAATGTGTGAACTGTTGTGAATGCCACAAGTACCGCAGACCAAAACCACACGTACAAAAACTCTGTGAGTCACCAGACAACATTCTGGTTCTACTTTAAGGATTGTTCATCGCAGGTTTGTGAAACGCCACTGCGTGAGTTGTGGCTCTGACTGTATGATTGTTTGCTCACAGTCTCGATTGGAATGCCACTCATACGAATAAACGATTTACATTATAACTGGGTGTATTCCATTGATTGTGCGTTCAGATTGAGTATCCATTAGCCCGGATTGTTCGTGATGAATGGTACACAATTCATACAGTTGGTCTGTTAATTACCTACAAATCGCATTATCACCAACAGAACTAGTTTGTCGAAAGTGGGCAGATTTACATCCCTGACTTCAATGGTTTGTGTTAATCCTGAGGCAAGCTGGAAAGCTCTTATCATTTCATTAATTGATGTTGACATTTGCTTTAGGTGTGTGTTATATTTCAGACAGACCGCCCCCCCCCTTCGATTCAAATTATTTCGTAAATTCAGTTGATTAGCTATAATCCTTTAGATTTCGGTTTTATGTAAGCAATGCTGGTAGTTCAGTACTAAGCGACAAGACAATGTGTGAGTAACGAATCCATGGAAATGATGCATCTACGATTGAAGATTCGGTGAGCAGTCTCGTTCATCCTAAACTGAAGCATTTTGACTCAAACCTCGATCAGATTGTTTGCAGCTGGTTAGTCTAACTAGGTTCGAATCCACCCTAAACTATATGTGGTGACAGACAAATTGAAGCGTTGAACTGTGAGAACTGTTGGAAAATAAACCCTAAGCCCATTTTACAGTGTGTGGATATTTTTGGTGGTTAAATGGGAACAGCAACGCAGTAAGTGAATGCGAAGTGGATTGTTGTTGTCTCGAAAAATTTGAAAACATCCGGAACTGGTTTTTAAGATAAGGAATACGCGTTATCACTCAAAATCAACGGCTTGCGTGCAGCATTTTTCACGACAAATTGTCATGTGTGCAAATTTGGTATATGAAAGCTGATGAGGTTAACTACGTCTTGATGAGAATGCTCACGAACAATGTTCCAGGATGTAATACAACTTATCCGGCATTAATGTCTATGTACCTCACCATAACAATTAATGCAGTATACATTTTGTGTTGGCGAGAGCTAACCCTAAGTGTAATGTTTTCTGCCAGATCGAAACAGCCAAGAAAATAATATGTAATAATATTCGGGGGTATTCAACGTTTCATAATTTCTTCTGATATGTACATGCATATATTTTCTTTTTGATCTATTCGTGTTGCATCACTTGTATTTCGGGCAGCTAAGGTCCGGCGAAGTGTCAGAAACTCGCTCTTACCTGGCGAAAGTTTTCAGAATGCGAACATATTTTTCATAAGGGTGAAATGACAGTTGGACTTTTGCAGGCGACTATGGGTAGCTTGTGTTGTGCTGTGCATACTATTCCAAACTTCCTGAACGCCGGCCAGGTTATTTTGGAACAAACCCCATGATTGTTGTTCGGATTTGTTCCAGATTGCTTTTACGGTTTTGTTTCATTATTTTGGTTGTGATGTTTTTGATCACAAGTTTCACCCGTGTGAACTGTGGCCATATGTTCCCAAATATATCTAGTGCGTATGTTTCCTACATATCGCCCCCGTTTTTCCCTTTGAAGTAACAGTTTTCCAATGGAGGCGTGTTTTATTTTATTGACTCCTGATTGCATGCAACGTGATTGATTGCCAACGCTGGTATTTTTTCCTGTGAATTGTGGGTCCAATATTTTTGTGCTACCTCGTTGTAAGTGCAATTTTTGCACATCTTCAACATGAATTTGCCCATATAATTATCGTTTCACGGATTACTGCTTTTCTCACGTACTTAGTACTCCACTTATCTAATGTTTGCTTTTTTCTGCTTTCTCTATAAGTTATACCGTGTTACTTAATTTTTTTTGTACTTTCCTTCTTTTTCAGTTAACCGCGAGTTTCTCCTTTTTTTCCATCTTTTTTGTTTGGGTTTCTCTAGTTAGCTTTTATGTTGGCTAGGTCCTTTTCAAGTAGTTTCTAGGATTGCTCATGTAATTCGTCCGCGGTCAACTTCGTGATGACTTTTTCGACTGGGTCGCGTGCATATTTTATTCGTTGAACGATTTGATTTTGACGGATTTTAAGCAGTATTTATGTGCATTCTACTTATATTGAAGAATTTTTGTTTCAGGTTGATTGCTTGGAATCGATCGCCGTGTAACTTCATTCTGTCTGTTTTATTTCCCAGTTTCAAAAAAATCTCAGAACATTTAATTCTGGAATTGCGTTTATTGCGTCTCATTTTTGGGCGAATTATTGGCTGTAATTTTCATGTATCATCTTGGTAAATTGTTTGTTGCACTTTGCGTACCATATATCTAAAATGTTGTCTGAATTTTTGGAAGTGCACTCTGAGTGTTTGACTTTCATTTGCCGGAGTAATTGGGATGTATCTACAACGAATACCAAAGTATCTACTTCAACTTTTTTGTAAAGCTTATACGTGCAATTGTGGACAACAGCGTAATTTTACAGTCCTCATGTGCAAACCTTATGCTAAGATGTTTGGATTTGCGTTGTAGATTCTACCTTTATTCGTGTTTGGTGGCCATTATTAAGATATAATTTAACACCACCGGTGTATTGAGCCACCACTGTTTCCCTATTTTAAGGTGACCGCATATAATATACAGAATTCTGCATTTTTTGTACAGCACTAAACTCGGCATATCTGTTTTTGTCAAAGTCAATATATTGCTTACTGCAAAAGCATTTAAGACTTATTTGAACGATCAGACTCATTCGCTTTTGCATGACTAAGTAGGATTCGCCTTCATCTCACCGATCTCTTTAACTCAGAGGAGACATATGCAGATGGACTAACAAAAATCATGGCATCCGAACACAAAGTTTAACTGTGTTGACTTTCCATTTCTCAGTATAACTTCATGCGGTAAACAATTATTAGTTGAGCAAAACGGTAAACTGACCGCCCACTTTCGTTAATATGCATTCGGAAAATCACCACAATTGCGCAAATTTTTTACACAGATGCATGAATCTCTGTAACAACGAGAGTCCACAACTGATAAATGCTTCAACGGTACGTTGATGTCAAACGTAGCAAACATAAAAGCGTATTGTGAATCAAAACGAAAACATCAGGACGGTCTGATTTTATGTGAAACTTACTCACTACACGCCAATCTATCTCAAAGCACACGAAAATGGTACGGCTGGTAGTAACAATGAATTGATGGTGTGTGAGCAAAGGAAAAATAAAATGATATTGTCTAAGTAGCACGAAACAGTTGAAGATGCTTGACCAGTGACTAAATGAGTTCCACAAAGGTCGGGTGACCAATGTTAGACAAACACAAGACAAACTAATTCAATGACTGCGGATGTGACTTAAGGTCAATGGTTTGACAATGATATTTCCAGTGACCTTTTACGTCACATTATTCCACAGTCAGCCATTGATAAACCCGGCTGCTTCCATGTAGAATAGCCTCGCTCCACAATGAAGCACAAAAAGTGTCAAACTTTGGTCCCAAAGCTTTCTGACGTCTGTATTCCGCTTGTGATGTTTGATCACTGATGAAGCATTCCCCAAGCGCGTTACAGTTTTTGGTTTCTGGTATCCCGAGATCTTTCAAATTTATAGCACGATGCTGCACCAATCTATCATTAATTGGTATTTTGTGACTGAGGTATACAAGAATTCCCCAATTAGACAGAGGCAGCTTGCTTGCACTTCTTCGCAAAACTGGCAGCGAAAATTGAAAGAAGTGTTCTCCTTCTGAAATTCTATTGGAGGTTTCACCGGTAGAACAAGCAGTTGCTTCCGAAACGTATTCCGTGCCGGCGTCTTTAGCCGAAGCGTTCATGCTGGTAGAGCGTTGCACAAAAACGCTCTTTTTAGATTTCACCACTCGGGCTTCGAAGGTAAGACACGCGTGCATATCAAGTTCGACTGTACAATAAGAAAAATCGATAAAAAGATTTATTGAGACGATTTGTATTGTTAGTCATTACGCATAGAGCATAACTCACTACAAATGTACGTTTCACCTAAAAATTCAAGAAAAGTATTACAACTTAATAATGTAAGTTATCAGACCAGTTAATAATAGTGGTCAGTAGACACAAATATGCTTAACCATTTCAGTCCCTTGTCGTCCCTTTTGTTTATGATCATTCAAAATCGCACTTGGTTTCTTAAGGACCTTATGTTTTAAACATATAGTTCCTAATAACTTATGGCAGATACGAACTCTACCGTACTAAACTTACTTGTAACTAATAACATCGTCGTGTCTACAATCCTATACATTAGTATGTTGATGATTGCGTCGCCGGAATATGTGATATCTTGCATCTCCAAGGCAAACAACTACATCTAATGTGTTAAGCACTGCTCGATTACTGTTTCCAGTGTTACGTCACGATCCCGGGAAAGTGTTATCCACGATAGTATACACTGTATACGGTACAGTAGAGATTTCGATGACATCAAGTTAGGCAAAGCCTAGAGTGACTTTTGCGTTTTCGTTATGGAGTTCTGATCTAGTATTCAGCTTTCCGACTCGTTCTCATTTTGTGCAAAGTATTTAAGCTTGTCAATCTTGCTTATTGGGGAATACACAACTGACTGACTGAGTGCAGCTGTGGGATACAAGTTGTTTCTGCGATTCGCAAATTTGTCCATCTTGGCTATTGTACTACCAGGCTAACGTCTTTATTACCACTGATATATCACAAGCAATCTTTCGTCATTGTGACTTCTGAGATACACTGTCATGTTTAGGATTAACCAGAGTCACCAAATAATAGTCCAAAACCACAATTTCTGAGAAACTTCTCAACCCACACAGATTAGTTTGGCAGTTGTTTAGGTTTACTTTAGAATAATCTGAGTGAATGTGCTTTTGAAGCGTCAAAGGTGGTTGACTTCAAAAATACACAGCAGCTCACTCGAACAATAGAAAATGTATTCACCTAGACAAATTTGAGCGGCGAACGAACTGAAGTGCGGAATTTCGACGGTCATTTTGTGCTGGAGTTTACTTGTTTCGTGGTTTAGTACACATATCCGAGTTATACATTTATGTCTATTCAATTTACGCCTTATTATGGTATACCTCGCATGTCCTACTAATTTTAAGAACAACCATCTCTTCGTGCATAGTTTTGGTACCTTCTAGTCCAGTATCTGTGACTTCAGAGCGTTAACAATTTGCTGAATGATAAGTTGTCCTGCTCTTGGCACCACTGCTGTTACCGCATTCTTGAAAAAAAGTTCCATACTTTGTTATTTGCTTTGTTACCATGTTTAATGGTCAACCTGTGTACATTTCGTCTAAACGACGTAGTGTGCTTCCAGCGAAGCACCTGGATGACGTAATGTAATGAGGATAAGCGATCGTACTATACTACTCACACGACTGCTATTCAGTAGTGGAACCAGAGCATATATTTCGACATCGAAAAATGTAGGAAGAAACATTGGATTGTAGTATCGCCCAAAATGGCCCTTGCTACGTAAAGGAACTGAGCATTGGCGTCTATGGCAACCGAGGCTGTCCGGGCCGAGTACTGTATGCAAATGAGTGGTTTTGTTTATGGTCCTGTTTAAACGCTTAACCTATGTGTCACATTGTTAAATATACAACCCTTCTACCATATGCATTCTTGGCTCACAACAGTAAGTTTACCACAATAAAACAGATCGCCGTACTAGTTAACTAACAGGATGAATCATTCCGAGGTCTGGGCTAGTTTCCTACCGCTGCCTTCCGCGATTATTCGTACAAGCAGCTAAACGTTAAACATATACTTCGGGGTTCCAAAAATATTACACCGTCAGGTAGCCGGTTAATAATCCGTTTTGGCTAGTGTGTCAAGTGCTGAGTGAAAGATGATATAATTCAAATGGTTTCATCTACTGAGGCAGTACGTAGATGAAGAACCCTCAGGGATGTGTAGTTAGGAAATGTATTCATTCTTTACACAGGTAGTGTTTGGTTATCTGACAACTGCTTCTTGTGTGGTACAGATAAATGGCAAGTGTTTAACCACTGCCTACAACAATGACATGGAGCTTACGATGGGTTTTACCATCAGCAGATAGTGACCAATACGTGCCTGTTTGAGAATGTGACATAGACACTGGTACAGATGCCTTGACGGCTGGCAACTAAAGGTCATGGTTATGCAGGATAATGGTGTTATGAGTGCCTTTCAATGTTAAAAAACGAAATTAGAACATTCCTAACTCTTGACATGCAATTTGGTAGGCAGTCTCGAATAGAAGTAATGAACTGTTTGTTTGGACTAAACTTTGTGTTAACTTTTCATTTTGCAACTTAAACATTCCAAGCAAATTTTGTACGCAAACACACATTATCTGGACTTACGCTGCTGCCTATCAATGAACTGGTCTAAGTTGTCGACGTCCAAAGGCCCGTCTGTTTCAAAACGGATATTCCTTATTTGGTGCACACCGACACTGATCAAACTTTTCAGTGGACGCTGACAAAGCGAGACCAACAAGTCCGCTTTGATTCGAATATTCTGTGGAAATGAAACGATTCTATCATAACACCTTCTGTGAGTGTTTGTCATATATTGATACTGGTATGCGATATGTGTATTAAAACAATTTGAAATGATTTTTCAAAGGTGGTTAACAGATAATTGTTTGCGAACAGCTGTTGTAGGTTTTCCTTACCATGAAACTCGCCGATGGCATTACTAGAATAATAATCGCTCATATAAGAGAATAAGGTAGAAATCCCTAACTTGGTAGGTAGGTCAGATAATAAGTAGTCTGGTGATCAGCCTGTTATAACTTGAACTGAATAAAACCGGTGCATAGTTCATATTTTACGTAACATTACCATAACATAATGAACTCAACTTTTCCACAATTGAAAGGTAACGGTGCAAATGAGTTTTCCTTACAATTGAAGGGAATCAAGTAGCCCAAACGTGTAGTCAAACTAATGTGAGGAAAACAGCAGAAAAATACATAGAGCTTACGGAGCGCATGTCTTAAATCGGTTTGCCTAGATTAAATGTTAACCGAATGTTTTAATTTTATGCCGATTGCCAAACACTGACACCTTGTTAATTTAAAGGTGAGTTTCCAGTCAGTCTTTGCCGTTCTGTAAGCTTGCCTTATTTCGGAAATAGGGTAATACTTTAACGCAGTTGGGTTATGTGCATATACTTTTATCAACATGTAGATATATTTGCGTGAAACTCGTCGGAGTGAAAAACATTTATACTTATATATCGATAAGATATTTACGACAGATAGACCGATATGTTAGGTTGTATATATCGCTGTTTACGATAGATAACTTCAGGATTGTCTGTCACAAACTTATCTGGTGATATTCTGTCTTACAGTCAACCCACTGTCGATCTGATTTCCTCCAACTTCTCATGCCCTGGAAAGAAAGAACAGCCGCCGAAATCTTTATTAAATTTCTACAGATTTATTCACTTTCTCCGAGTTTAAGCCAACTTCCAGTCCTAATAACTAACAGGCAGAACTTAGCTAAAGTTAATCAGATTGAACACAACTTAATCCCCCAGGATTATGGCGCATCCTTTGCGTTTCGCCGAAATTGTTGCCATTAGCTACCTTATGTTAAACTTTGCGCGAAAAATCAACCATGTCTAGGAATTAAAAATCGTTGTGGTTGTAGGTAGTTTATCCATGCCCTCCACGTGAATAATCTCGTAGATTTTCCTCACTCTACCATATAAGACCTTACCACAGTCATAGAAATTGTTGTCAGCTTCCAAAGTGTCAGTGTTATTATCTGACAGGCTCTATCTTAGTGAGAGAGTTAGAAAATTGCATTGTCTTATGGTTGCACTCAAAATAGCTACCTTTTTGAAATATCTCTGTTTCTTTAGCATTGCTGGCTAACAAAACCATATATATATAACGGATTATTTCCCCGACATTGCGAGCAATCTGACGCTCTATCACAAACTAATTATGAGTTATTTAGATGGTACAACGATAAGGTTTGTTTTGGCTAAATGATTCTGTTTGGAGGCACTAATGGATGAGCAAAAAACATCATCTCTGTAAGACATCTGCCGTGACGTGACTGTCCCTCGACATATATATAGTTGAATTTGTATGGCAGACCTGAAAGTTTTTAGCTGGTATGATATTTGGCGGTGCGTGTTATGAGAATGACCCACGTATAATCGCATACTGACTGAGCATAACCGCTCGCGTTAAGAAACCAGAAACAGGAGTCCCCGTAACTGTTATATTAGAACAAATCAACGACTGGCTGTTTGTATCAAGGATTATGTTTCCAAATCGTTAGAAGGATATAGAAACACGGACGATACTCATTATCACTCTTGGCGCAGGACGTAATCCGAACACATCGCATTCGAAATTTTTGACGCGTCCTCTGTTTTTCTTTGAGGTAACCAGAAACGCATTCTTCGGTTTGATGGGGCTCTAGCTACTAAACATCACGACCCGCAAGTATATACAGAAATTATTTGAGTTGATGTTGCAACTATCCTTGCAGTCACCATTTCCAGATTTACTTTTTTGCGTTTATCTACTTAACCCCTCAGACCATGACTTCCATTCTGTGAGACTTTGGCTCCAATAATTAATTAATTACACGTTCATGCTTGGCCAGGTTGTAAACAGTTTCCGCGTCGTTTAAGGCAAACACCTATGCTCAGTTCAACAGACTATGTCAGACCTGTATTTCAGAAATCGATGAACTATATACATTGTGAGAAGGCAAACTAATTTGTTGATCTCTAAAATGGATGAGTAACGATTTTTGTTAATAGCATTTTATCACCAAAAGTAAACCGACAGTAATTTTGGGTGAAACACATTACTAAGCTAATTCATTCATTCGCGTTAGCCTATTCTTGTTTGGTCTCCGTCGACGTTCAGTCACAGTATCTCACAGGTCTTATTTGATTCATAGTTATCACGCCTGCATTGCATCTTACTTTTCTGCATTTGACCACTATATACCGGTAGAATACCATTGAAATTAGCCAGAACATAAGTAATAATAGGCCGCTTTCCTTAAATATTTTGTACTCCTTCTTTAGATTCCATTATATGTCTGTGAACTAGCTGTCATTCTGGATGTCATGGTTTCAAATGGTCTACTCGAATTCCCGTTCATAAACATGACAGAATCAATCAGTTGATTGATTTAGTGACAATGAGGTGGTACTGTTTGAATTGCCCACTTACTGTTTGGTTTTGCTATGGTACGTTGTATGGCTAACACCATGTTGCAACAGGTGGCACCAATTTTGTCTATCCAGTCTTTTCTTTTGAATGTTTATTAAGAACATCATTCTAGTAATGAATGAAGATATGACATGTTCATCCAAGAATGTGTTAGTCGTCAGCCTGTTTTCTGCAACACATATTCAACCTTGAGGCTCACGTAGTGCAATTAACTATTGCTTTCGGAAGACCTAACCAGAAGCCTTAAGCTTGAAAAGTTATTACAGTCAAATAAAATGTTCCACTAGTGTCGCAAACGGTAATTCGACCGCCCACCTAGCATTACTTACCAAACGTTTGGTTTTACTCTAATCCCGAAGTATGTGATTTGTTGTAGTATCCGCTTTATATTGTGAATTTCTAATAATTAAAACAAATGCATACTCACAATTGACCGGCTTTCTTCATAGCGGTTGTTTTATGACTAACACAGTAAGCCAACTTCTTAAATCGTTGCTTTCACGCTCTCAATTTGTGTTTGTTCGAGTCATGGTAAATTTTTCAATCAAGGCAATCGGAATCCTTCCAGAAGATGGTACCACTAGTTGCGATGACTCACTTAACGATAAATTTCCCATCGGTCGAATACCCCAACACCAGATTAAAAAACCGGCCTACTGGTTTTCGAAATCAACCGTCATTACACGTGCATTGATGAAAAAACGATATTGAAAATATGAGACTGGCCGAAAGCAATGTCAAAAGATGACGTAGGTTGTTAAAATAAATACTTCCTAAACAGGTTATCCAGGCCCGCTTCTGTATCGTGCAGTTATTCTGGCCGGATAGAAAAGCAGCAAACGAAGTACGCGGAAGTTCTGAAGTGATCTACCTAGGCTTTTTTTCGTTGTCAGAATGATTGCTGCAGAAGTTGGTATATTACCTGAAGCTTGCATGCGGATGCACGATATTTTTTCTGGATTGGATGGGCAAATCTTAATGGCAGGCAAAAATATCAATGTTAGAACCATCAGCATTTTTCGACGTAAGTTTGAGATTATTGGCTGAAGTAACTGGATTGTGTGAGCAAGAACAGATTATGGAAAGTCTGTATCGGTTGTTCTGAGCGGAATTCATGAAGCGTTCGAGTAACTCCAACAAAGCTATATCAGTACTCAATGTTTGTGAGGTTAATCACTTTCAGCAAGCTGCGCAGTTACCCACTGGACATATGAAAGTGTTAGAAGACATATTGAGTGTCAAACTGAATCTACCATGCAAAGACAGTCCAGTTTGTTCCCCAGCCGGTCAGCAACAGATCTTTTATATTGTCAGTTGATTGTGCATCCCGGTCACTAGTGTCTTTCATTGTAAGCTGCAGCTTCCAAATCGAATTCGCCGTCCACAATGTATTTCCATATTGTCTCCCCATGTTAAAGTGAACATCACTGGGCACAGATGGATCAGATGGTTGCATTCCCACTTCTGTGGAACTTAGGCGGCAGCTGGTGTGTCGCTTGCAAATTTTTCTCTTTCAGAATATAATTACGCTGGTCGAAGTGGGGTAGGTAATGTGAACGAAAGTAACTGTGTCAGAAGTTACTATACGTTTTTTTGTGGTCCGTCAGTTAGACATTGCAGCGACGATCGATCACTACTATGCTTTCTGAGAAAAAAACCACATTATCAACATACTCGTCTGGGAAGAACCCTTACCTGGTTTGGGATATTATTTCATTGTGCAGCTTCGCTGAAGGAATATATCTGCCAACACCTCGGATGCCTTGTAAACCTGAGATAGATTGAATAATCGTGGTGGCCCTATAAGGTCGACGCCAACTTTTTCAAGTAGCTGGCTTATTAATCGAAAATCTGGAAAATAAAATCTTTCATATATTATCTTGCTGAATTTGGGGCGCTTCCCTATAAAGCATTATTTATTACAGCGTTGTGCAGGTCAGACGCACCAGTGTTGGAATTATCGTTGCATTGTTCTTTCTCAGAAGGTCCGAAGCCCACATAAAGCCATGCTGTTGCAAGGCAGCAAACGCTGAACGGTCAGCGACGAGTAGATTTTTCTCATTAGTCTGAAGCCTTATTTGACCAGCCTAACCTAATTGCGTCACTGTGTTTGTGATTTTCCAATGCTTTGTTATGACTATGTGACAATGAAACTTAGTTGCGAGTGAGGAATACAGTTTTATATTAAATTTTGAGAGTTCATGGCAAGTCTAAATGCAAACAACAAACTTGGATTTGAACATCCGTGATAGCCGCATGCACGTCTTGGCTCCTCTAAAAAGCAGGGGCATTCCAGTCATATAAGTCACAGACCTTAGAGACGAAAGCTGACCTTAATGGAGAAACCTCTCCATTGGATCGGCCCAATGCCTACCTGATTCTTGCTTGTTAACTGGAAACATGCCGTAATTAGAAACTTAACACTGGATAATGTGGTTTATTGAAACATGCGTTAACTGTCCCAGCAAATTGTGTCTCAACGGTTCAAGTGGTTAAAGGCTCGGTGAATACCAAGTGCACTCTAGGTTATCCGGATAATGAAACAATGTTTTCTCCTCTAGACAGACGGCGTACCCTAGTTTGTATTGTAGATTCCACTTGAAGGACAATAAGACTTCGAAAATAGGACTTTTCACAACAAAAGTATTTCACCGTGAAAATTATTCGTCATGTTAATTAGTTGAAAATAGGGACGTTAAGGTGAAGTTCTTCATATTTTTATGTGTTGGTTTGTATAAACTTTGAAATAAAGATGCTATTAACATTCAGGCAGATTGGTTGTACTTTGTTGCAATAACAATTATCTTCTTTCCATTACCTACAATTTTTGCCGTATAAGAAAATAATTCACAACGTAAATATCATAAGGAAGCATTACAGACGACAAACTAACAGTTGGAAAAATATCAAGTGTGTCCTATTGCAATATTATTCATACCGTTTTGAATAACGTTTGCGTTGACAATGCTTATAAGTTCACAAGTTCTGAGTACAGGATCGCATATTCGAATCATAGTCTCAATGCATCTGTTTTCATAGATTTGGTAGAACTAAGACTGATTGTGGAATACTGTTTTATGAATAGACAACGAAAAACATTGATGATTTACTTAAGGATTGTCACATTTCATTTGTTTCGATAGAAAGGTTACACCGAGAAATGGCAGAATATAATAATTGGTCGAAACGAACTGTATCGGAATCCAACTTAAGCATATGGGTATCAAAGCGAAACGAAACATTACCATAGCTGATCTCATTTGAAATAATTCCCACATCTCCCTTGCTTCGAATAAATGAGCCGTTTGCTTTGAAGCAAAAATTCGTTTTGGGTTTTATTTTTGTTATATGCCCCCAGCATACATATCAAACTATGGGAACACACTCTGAGATGGAATGCTGAGAAGTAATAAAACGCGATACCTGAATTACAGTTCAGTTTGTAATTTGGATCAGCAATGGATATAAGAAATTTACTTACGAGGAAACCATAATTACACACCTGTTATTGCGTTTGTTGAAAATTGGTGCGTACTCTTCAATTTACTTACTGAACTAATAACGTTCCAGCTAATATTCCGAAATATTTTAATAGCCAAACTGTTTACCAAATACCAACAGTTGCTTACTCAAAGCAAGAACTTTTCAATATTCACTGAGAAAATGTTGCAGTGCTTGCATGTTGTTAATTATATTTAAATATATGGGCTGAGTGAATTATGATAAGTGCCCCCGTATTATTTTGGTGTAGACAAAGTTTATTATCAATCAAGTATTGCGAAAGTATTTTGCACGTGAGTTAAAGGGACGGATTTATCAAGCACTGTATGATGGGAAAAGTCACTAAAACTTTCTCACAGGGAAAAAGTGACACAGGTGGAATACTTATCAGTGCCCGCGATACAGAAAGATCAAGTACCAAAGATTGAAATCGGAAACAAAGATTTCACTTCCTTAACTTCAAAATTATTATTTTAGAGGACTAAAATTGCCTAGTGTTTGATAACAAAATGACAAGATGGGTTTCGCAAGATGGTAGTACCATTTCGCATGTTCTTGTCAGCTGCCACACATTACAGCTGTGAAAGTAGCAAAGCTGAAAGAGCATTTGCCGGTTTGTGCTTGTTGTTTTTGTCACTTGTTCAAACCTAACCGAAGTTCAGATTTTTCGCAATTGTTTCTCTTCTAAATTAACTAAGCTCAATCCATCAGGTTGGAGTCATGTTGATCCACTAGTCTGTCACTGGTCAGAACCAGACAGACAGACAAAGGCTCAAGATCAACCGCTTTTGCACACAGGGGACTGGCTTGTTACACATGACAATCAACCTCTCGAGTGACTTAAAGATGACAGGTTTGTGGTGACGCATCAGCAGCAAGAAAGCGTTTGTCCGGCAGACCAAGTGACCGATCTCTCTCAGGTGTCTGGCGAACGAGAAAGCCGGTTTGCAATGTGTTAGTGGGGTCACGTCGGGTCACGCGCCTTAAATTCTCCAAACTTCCACAATCAAACTATCAAACCCATCTGGAATTCTACTACGGCACATCAGCAAAGATCTTCTGTCGTGTCTAATGTGGGATCATTGACGCAGTGGTCATCACAGTTGCCTCATGAAAGCGTATCCGGAGTTCTAACCCCAGCCGTAGCGAGGATATGCACTACTGACGGGCTCCAATGAGAGCGAAACTCGAGTCTAGTGCTTCTTTTCAAAAGGGGCCGACTTGATAGTCTACAAGAATGCAACAACTGCGATCAATTGTGCGGCATGTTCAATCTATATGAAAACCAAAGTCCCCTCTTACCCATCAGTAAAGATTCTTGTTCTCTACCACACTCAGTGCTACAGTCCCCGTCGATCCATAGAAGTTAATCGTTACTCTCTCTCTCTCTTCGAGATCTCTTTTCCGCCTCCCAAGTGAAAGTATTTTCTCTGGGTTTCAATTTCAATGCCCGCATATGATTATGAATACCACGTAAGTGCGAGCGCCATTCAAAACTTGCGTGATCAATTGGGATAGCTGACGTCCACATCTGAGAACAATCACAGCCGGCTTATGGTTAAAATGGTGGATTTATCACATTATTTTTTGAATGATGCCATCCGACGAAAATGTTTATTCTGGGGCAAATACTATCAAACCCTCGATTAACTAGCAAACTGGAAGGATTAGACTGTTTCTAAACTTGACGAAATGTCTGGAGCTGTTTTGATGGATCAGTAGAAATAGGCGAAGAAGGTGAATGTCATCCTTTCAGATGACAAAGTTTCTACCTGACAGTCAACCTGGGAACATAATGCTAGTGGAAAAACACCCTTGCGTTAAACTGCAGGTTTTATTGTTAGGTGAGTATATAACCGAAAGACAGAATAATTATATGAAAAATATTCGTAGTACGAGTCCGGAGGTAGGCTGTTTACCGAAGATTCACAAACCGCAAACAAGGGTGAAACCAGTCTTTGTGATGGTGGGTTCGTCATACTATAAACTGGCCAAGTGGTTAGCGGTTGTTTTACGGCCAGTTCGCGCACTCGCTCCAAAATAGCGTCGGAAAGACAGGCTTGAGCTGTGTGACATTTTAGATAATGTTGATATGAAATAGCAAGTTATGTGCTTTGTCGTTGTAAATTGCTTTATGTTATTGTTTACTGAAAATTTAAAAGTTTATTCTTGAAGCATAGGCGAAATCACGATAGGTAGCCTTCTGAGACCGACTTCGACCGAATTATTTATGTTGACGATTGTGCTCTGCTTCGTGAATACACTACATGACATCCCAACCACCAGAATACTACCCGACGGAAACCAGCATTATCATTTGACTAGTTTGTTGAAAAACAAACTCATCTTAAGTAGCCAAAGCTCAAGCGGTTCTTTCTCTACTATGTGATGAGAACAGTTAAAGGGCTGCATACAAACGAAGTGGGCAATTCTATTCTTTAATTCTCTTGGCTACCGTAGGTCCCATAGTCAGTACACACATAGTCTGTTTGCTATTCAGTCATTTGCACTGGGTCGAACAAGAAGCAGTCGTTCAGGAGACGCTTAATTTTTGAACAGAAACGTTAACCGTGATCCGGTAAAGCCGACAGTGAATGTGGCTGTCATACGAGAAGGCAGTGAGATAAATCTTGGGACATCATCCAGGTTTTAACCGTAAAATGTTTAGCCTTCTGAGCAAATTGTTAAATTTTGAACTGTTTATATGTAACAGATGTTTATTCGGACTTACCTTAAAATTTTGAAAAGTTAACAACCGATTTTAATTTTAGATTTAGTACTATATAACAGTGGCAAACTATGTAGACGAAAAAACGTTAAGTGATTGATTTTTTTGCAAAGAATATACGATTTCTACAACAGATTCAAATTATACTTGTCTAACGTCATTCGTTTTTGTGTACACACTGTTTGCAAACTCTTCGGGGTGGCATCCAACCGGTTTTTTCGTGGGCTATCGTTCTTGCCGTTAGGCTTTCACCAGTCGCATGATGAAGCAGTCGTATTTTGCTCCAGCTACATAAAGTATACGTTCTTCTCACTAATCTACCTGCTGTGTGTGTATCTTATGCACTTTGACTGACCCATTCAAAATGGCAACACTTAGGGTCGTCCATGTGTTCAGTGTGTTGCATTCAAAAATGGTTTTGTCTTCCCACACATCTGTCAAGAAAAAGTTGGTTATGTAGTGGGGGTAAACTTGAAGATGGTCAGATCAAATGTCCTAATGGTGGAAACGCTGCCCACGCCCTACGATCAGTTGCTTATAAAACACCACACATTGGACGAAGGAATCCCTTACTACACGAAGGCAAAACATCTTGATTGTAAGACTGTGGAATGGTTTAATAGAAACCGTAACGGAGGAAAACGAATACTAGAACATCACAATTAAATAAACTGCTGAATAATGTAACGGTATGCTTGAAATCGGTTTTAGTTATGGCCTGTATACTTACCACTGAATCAAAATACACTACATCGTAGCCAAGATATTCAACGTTCTAGGACATTTTTTTCATTGTTCTATGTTAACTTCTTCAGCATAAACCCCCAGGTGAATCACATAGTGTTTTCAATACTGTAGTCATGTACACTTCAGCATCTTATTTAAACAGAACTGTTACTATAAATCAAAACCCTTTCCGCTTTTTTGCAGTAGACAAACTTTAATAAGCTTTTGGTCAGAACGCTCTATATCGTGGTGAATAGATTCAAGCTTCTCTGTGGAACTATTGTTATTAGGTGGAGCGCTGGCCTTATACCACGCACTGTCAAACAACTCTATCCAAATAGTCAGTCATTTCGTATATGTTTGGATGGCGTCCATTGATCGTTCGGAAAAATGAGGTACTACTTATCTTGATAAGCATAGTTCAGGAGCACATCCTTCGAGTTTCACACTCACCTTTGAGTCTGAGTTGATTGGACATGCTGAGCTGTGTATTTCTTACTGATACTTGGTGCGGTATTTGGGTTATAAAAACAATTGATAAATGGGTTGAGAATTGTTTGAACATCTGAATATGATATCTCGGTCCAGTTTAAATTGAATTGAGCTATTAGCAAGTTCTGGCAGGACATGAAAGGTTATGCACTATTAACGAAGGGCAACAGGCGCGAAATTGGAGACTGGGGTGCACAACGAAAATGTCACCTAAAAATTTGTCAAACTGAAGTGGACGCAATAACTGTGAATGAGGTGCAGTTTATATCCAACAGTTATTCAGCACGCTGTAGAATATGAAAATGTAATATCAAAAACATGAGTTGCTTAATTCTCAGAAGATATTTGGCCTAAAAGTTGTAAACGTTTGTAGTTTAGCGTACAAATTTCTGATTAGCAGGAAATTAAGTGTTTATGAAACATTCAATATCAACGTACCGGATAGGCCGGAACAACCGGATACCATTTGGCTATGTCGCTCGTGAGGGAAATAGAAGGAATATGGACCAGCCCGTAGAATGTTTCTTTTTCGCCGGACCACTTAGAGTGACATTCAAAAATTCGCACCTGAAGCTCATCATCAACCTGTTCGTCTCCAAGCTGACAACACTTGTCAAAACTAAGTTTATGTTTTTCCCGAACGCATATAGTTCCAAATTCGGAATCCTTGTAGTAGACCGAGGCGTTTTGCGACGATTCGCTTTTACGGAACACAAATCGCAACAGGTAGGTTGTTTTCTGCCACGGACGTTGCGACTTCAAACCAATAGCTGCAATTGTTTGTATTGAAAATTTAGAGTTTTCTCCTTCTCCCTCCTGTTTAATTCTTAAAGCCAATAAACCTCCAGATACAGTTTCAGAAGTTAGCAAATCGGTGGGTTGAAGCAAACTGCCTGCTTCTTTCAGTATGGAGTCGATGGATTCATTGCACTGTTTGATTTTTATAGAGTGGCTTCCACTACCGGATGTTTGAGATTGGTTATAAGATAACAATGGTTTTCTCATACTCGGTAGAAATGAGATCGATTCTATTAGACTAGCACGTTTCAAGCTACGAAGACGTTCAGACCCGGGCATTAATCTTTCTCTAACGATCGATTTTCTAGCATTTGTTTCAACATCAGAGTGAGCTTCGTTCTGATCATCGGCGGCTAGGAGACTATCTGCACTTGAATTCCAATCCTTTCGAGAACTTGAAAGCTCAAAATTTGTAGATGAGGCTCGCCTAGGTGGCAACGCAACAAGCAGATCAGACGAGAGCAGCTTTCCTTCTTGACCCCTTAAATTTTCAGAGCTGCCGTAAATGCTTTCCAAATGAGATTCTTCACCATCACATGTGATGTCAATGTGGGGTACTACGCTTCGCTTCTTGTCCGGCAGAAGAGATGTAGGATCTTGGGGAAAGGTATAGGTGACGTTGAAAATTTTACTTGGCGTTTCAGAAACCTTTGAAGAACTTTTGTTTATCAACGAAAGTGACAATAGGCTATCGACCATAGACGAACGTCTATTTTTGCTAGGAGTCAAAGGTACTGATAAATTTGAACAACTTTTCTTTCTTAGATTATCGCGGTGTACTGTTGATGTTGCCCCATAGAGCTTTTCTGGATGAAATCTCAAAGGCAAGCCACTTTGTTCGTGGCAGTCCTTAATAGATGGTCGTCTAACATATTTTGTTTTCTTTATCAAACTATTGTCTTCCGAATTTGTTTTAAAAGACATAGCTTCCAATATTGCGTTTGTATAGTAGAATACGTGATCTGCTGTTGTAACAGTTTCATTTTGGTTGGTGGAATCTATCCGACGTTGCCATGCTCGGCGGCGTCTACCCCACCAACCTGATCTAGTGATTGCGGTGGCTAGACCAACGCTGCCGACGAAAATGACCAAAGCAACTGCCAGTGCCAGAAGTAGAAGTTCTGTCAACATTTTGCTCGATGCGCCAACAGTACCGTCCTTGGATGACAAATGTTCTGACATTTCTTGTTCGTTTTAGAACAGAAGCTGAAGCGTTTCAAAATACGTTATTAAGTAAATTGATCAAAAATGTGGTTATCTTGGTCAACGTTTATATAGATAGGCTACACGAAACGCGTAAAGGACTGAATAGCAAAGTAGGGAAAGATTGCACGTTGTTTATGGGTTCCCCAGTGTCCACTGATTTTGCTTGCTGATTAGACAGTTGCTGAATGTACATATTTTTTGAAATCACATTGGTCACTATCAAAAGCTATTGTCATATTAGCCAAAATATATAACTGGCTGCTGCTTTCTGCTTGTTTGTCACATCTTGATTTACGAGTACACTTGACAATAGGATCTTGGTAAGATAAACTTAGCAACTGGTAAACAAAACAACCAATATGATTGAATGTATAACTGCTCTGAACTGCTCTGTTGCATTTAAGTATGAAATAAACTACTCAACCTAGTTTATACTTCTATACAAACGAGTTATGTAGATCAACAGAACGTTGATGTTATCGTCATATCAACATATCTCTAAGCTAATCTAGTTTTGTATCATTTATGACGCTCGAGAATGAGTGAATTCACAATAATTCATTCGGTTTTAATAGAAAGACACTTCTTGCACTTTAATGTTTTTTATAAATGTTGTGTAGGATCAGTTGTATAAACAATAATAAGTGTTTCTTGAAGCATAGCAGGATAATAGGTAATCAAGTAACTCGGGGAACGTTTGTTAAAATCGTAGTAACATTCTACAGGTTCAGTGAGAAGCAGAAGGACTAAACAAGGTTTCGCAATCTCTCTACCACAGCAATTCATGCCAATATGCTAAAGATTATATATTCACTGCTGACAACGTCTAATAGTAAAACTTATGTTCTTATACGATAACCTGAGGGAAATAACTGTTTTATATTAGTCTGTAGGGGGAAGGAAAAAGTGATGACCAAAAACAACAGGTTATGAGAAAGACATAACGTTATTTGTGCGCACAGGTTTAAATGACAAGACTGAATTGCAGTTGTTTTCGTCGTTTTGAGACACCATTGTTTTACTTTTATTGGTCGGAAGGCGGAAAATTTGTAGACACCCTTGAATGTTGCTTCAGAGTTGTTTATCTAGTGAACAACCATTCAGTAAATGGTAGTTGCGCTCATAATGAATATTCGCACTTAAATTTTAGATTAACATATATCTTTTGCACAAGTCTCGTCCTACGTAAGATTTGTCGACAGGTTTATTGAAATTGCGTCATCCGAGGACGTGTAGGCCAAACTGCTGTTGTTATATAAAATTCCCTTCTTATTAATCCGCATCACGAAGGTGATTCCCTCCCGGCTTTTCCGAACGTCTGTCGTTACGTTTTTTACCGCTGAGTATACGACCAATAGTAACGTTTTGCTCACAGTTTACTATCTGTCCACTTATGTCTGTCTGTCAAGGAAACACCTTCGCATCTCGTGTTCAAAGTATGTTTGTGAGCTTGTGTGCCCGCTGTTGGTGTACAGAAAGTAAAACTTTGGGAAATAGAAGACCATCCTCCCGCCTTCTTATGAACCAGATTGTGAAAGTCGAGAATATGCACAAAATTATTGTCAAAATCTCAGGGAAAAGACCAAAGGTCGTTTAGTAGGGCTATGTTATAAAGACCCAGCAATCACGTTTCGAATGCACTACTTACGGTTGTGAATGAAGCTACATTGTGTCCTCAGCACTCCATCAGTATCAGTCAGTTTAACTTGTCCAACAAATCACGGTTAACAATACCATAATTTGTTTGTCCTATACCAGACTCCGTCTAAATTGGTCGATCGGAGGAACCTCTGTTTTTCAGTCTACCAAAATCTATTCACCTGATACTGAAACCTTTATTCAATACGTTCCTTAGCTTGCCTTCATTACACAGCTACAATCAGCGGATCATAAGCTTTTATCCGAATGAAACGCAATATCAGATTAAGTTCTCAAAGATTTTACATTTAAGCTGCATGATCGTCATATGTCTGGTAAACTAAGATTGAATACCATAATATATAGGGTGCCGTTCTTAGGAACAGCCTCTTAAATCAAAATTTACCGGCGCCATCTAACAGTCTCACGACAGAATTCTATACCGCCTATCCTAACTTATCAGACAGCACATTGGAACCAGCATTATTTTAGTGGCTTTGATATCTTCTACTCAATCTGAAGCATATTATTCAATAAAATGTTATGTACGTGTGTCACAATGACTCATACGTTTTTACTGTGGGATAATCTCTAGTGATGCATTTGTATAAGCCCATCATTAAGGCTAACAAATAATCAGTATAACTCGGCATATTAAAATCTTCACCCAACGAATGTATTCACCATAATTAACAAAAACAATCAACGACCGAAATTGACAGCAGCGCATTGATATAAAAGTAAACAGTTATGCGATATATGTACATTTAATTTTTATCTGCAGCGAGCACCAACAGCGCTTAGGTGGCGAATAACAACAATCCCGCTGTAGTCTGTCATTCACATCATTCCGTCATGTAGATTTTTAAGGCGGTATAAAGCAGCCGGTTATAGATCAACGAGATAAAAGACATCTAATGATGATCATTGTACACTTTTAAAGTGAATATGAACTTGATTTTGATCAAACCTAATTAGGCTTCAGCTGAGCAGTACAAATAGTATGAGTTTATTTCCCATTTTGCGAAAGCGTTTTCTGTGAAAATGTGTTTAACCTGTTAATACGCAGTATACCGAAATATGTTTTTGCAGCAGCTTTTATCAGTTTTTTGGCAGAAATGTCGTGCAATGTTTGCCACAGTGTACAAATATTGTAAATAATAAAGCGTAAGAGCACTATATTAAGCAGTGATAAATATTTTGCAGCCCCTAAGCCATACTCCTCTATCTTACATGTTCCGATTATCGAGTCGCTATGAGTGAAGACATAAACTGATTCGCTAACACTAGTCGATGCCCATATGATTAGGACGGGTCAGTTTTGATTTAAGTAAACCATCGGATATGTACAGCGATATTTCATCATTGGTAGACAGTATGGACTAATTCTAACAAGGACGAGACATGCACATTAATAAGGGACTAGCTGAAAAGTCTATCAAAACGTGAGTGTTTAACGAAATGTAAGTTATAATTTCGCGAAACTCATAACGAAGTTAGTAGTATGTTATGCGTGAATGTTTATCTTACTAGAGTGCATTATTTAGCTACATAAACTGGTTCCTACAAGTCATTAAAGAAAATAATGGACGTATAACCATTTGGCAACATTTGACGTTTGCTGCGTTAGGAAAATCGATCAAAATAAATGAATGCTTAATGAAAAAAGGTCGTATTTATTTTAAGTCAGGATAAATGTTTCTCGGAACGGTCATTCAAAAGCTTATCCGGAATTATGTTTTTCTAATCTATGCATTATCGTTGGATAAAATATATTGAATACTCAAGTGGATGATGATTTTTGCAATATTATTGAACAGTTGGGCGATTAACAAAGACAACTTTCAATTATCCGCCAAGTTCTGATCAATAGGAACAATAACATTTTGACAGTATTCGAACTTGAGGTGAAGGCTTTCTTAAAACTGCTTACGAGAAGTAAAATAAAAACTTTAAACTAATATTTATAGGACGATAACAGCCTTTATTTTATCGAGAAAGGCAAGATCCCTTCGACATTGACTTCATATTAGGTAGGACCGAATTATCATATGTGAACTCTCAATCACTTTCGCCTGTGAGTATTGATCAGGTTGCCTGATCGCCTCTAGAAGACACAACGTTAATGTCTGTTAACTCCAAGCGATGGCGCTTTGACTACGACTTTACTTTAAGTTTAAGTCACAGAAATAATTGATTTGTTGAGCGATATTTTGATTACTGGTGAGTAGCAGGGGACGTTGGTTTTTATACAGAGTTACTGATTTCAGTGATTTCA
>JTDE01000154.1:121994-145487 GCA_014338405.1 Paragonimus skrjabini miyazakii
TTGTTGAGCGATATTTTGATTACTGGTGAGTAGCAGGGGACGTTGGTTTTTATACAGAGTTACTGATTTCAGTGATTTCAATCTGGAGAGAAGTCCTAGTCGAGGCGGTCATCGATTGGTGTTAACAGGACAGTTATTGTGTTTTCTATGGAGGCGATCTGGAAACCTGACCACTATTCACAAGTGAAAGTGGTTGAGTGTTCACATGCGATGATAATTCGGTCGTGCCTAGCGTCAGGTGAATCGCGCAGTGGTCAACACAGTGACCTGATGAAAGCGTATCCAGAGTTCTAACGGCAGCTGTGGCAAGGATATTCATTACTGACGAGCCTTAATGGGAGTGAAACTGGAGTATAATGCTTTTTTTCGAGAGGGACCGACTGAAGATTCGACAGTTGCGAGCAAATGTGGGTGGTGTCCAATGCTTACGGAAACAAAAATCCCCTACTCCTGATCAGTAGGGGTTAACTCGTTTGAACTTTCTATAACTTGTATTGAGCACAACCAGAATTTGGGTAGTTGCTTCGCTCCGTACTGCTAACCAAGTTAGCGTTAAACAAAAGCTCAGTTAAACTGGATGAAAATTTTTGTGTAAGAACCACTGTAATTTATAAACAATGAAGCCGTGAATTCGCTGAGTATAAAAACGAAGGGGGTTCGGGTGCTTATTGATCAAAACACCTATGAAAACATTTCTGTAAACCGTTTTGTAGTAAAACCAGGAAGCTTCAAACGAATTACCAGCCAGTCTAATAAAATTCATTTGATTAAAAAACACTAACTACACAAAGCAGAAATAGTATGGCAACTTGGATTAAATGTTCGATTATACATTAGTTTACGTCATCGATTTGTAATAACGAGTAAGTGATAATTTTTCCTTTTGATAAGTTTCCTTTACACTGTCTGAATGTTATTATTTTATGACTTTGTAAGTAGTCATGAAAGTGCGAGATCTGCAACCAATCGTAATAAACATGGAAAGGCAAATAATAACTCGCTTTCAAATAATTCAGAAACTCAACTTCCAAGGACCCGCTTTAAAACTATTTGCCACGGTGAACTAAAACGGACATACTGGCCGTCACAAGCTCTACATCAATAGCGTGAACATGTAAGAATACTAGCAACTGCTACCGATAAATGAGGCATACATTCTTTTGTGTGTAAGGTTCATTCAGTGTACGAGAGTACTGTAAACGTTTCCAAATGTTTGCAAAATAGTGACTAGAAATAACCGTTCCTACAGTAACACGTAACTAGTGAACCCTGAAGAAAGTTTGCATTTTGCAGAATAAATAAAAGTTGTGTAAATAGAGCGCATGATTGACAGAGCCACATGAATCACGTAATATCAAACATTAGTAGTTTAAGTAATGATTTTAAAGACACTTTAGTCAGGTACAGCTTTATTATGTCGTTTGTTTTTTCTACCGATGCATTACACCGCTGTCTTACATTGCAAAACGCTGAGTTTTCAAGGACCCAAATGCTCACAACATTATCGCTATTTACTTGGTCAGATGACCTACCATCTTCTATTTGGCCGAGTAAATAGTGCCTGTCTCATCATGTGAATTCATAATAACAAAGACTACATAGTCCCCAACGTTTAACTTTGCTTTTTATCAGACGAATAAATTAAGACTGGCTAAAATGAATACATAGATTGCCAAAAGATAACAAATTTCTAACACGGCGGGTGTATTGCACACCTAGATTTTATCATATGCCATGAACATTGACGAGTTGAACAGTAATACTTGTATCCGCCTGGTGACAGCATAATGTGCTTGGCTTTGGTGAAACAGTTTCATTGAAAGAGAAGATAACCAATCAAATTTACTTTTAAAATAATTAGTTTAACAACGACAATCCTAAGACAATGAGATTGATTGGAGCGGCTAAATCCAACACCACTTCTGAGCTGCTGACACTGTTGCTAAACATAGCTCAACCTGTCAAATACAAGATGCATCTAGAACTGTACCACCGCTGCAAGAAGAATGTGAAAAACGGCGCCAGCTACATTAACCTAATATGACAACATAAGATTAGTTCATTACCGACCGAACTTAAAAACATTTTCCATTTTGAATGATGTCTATTTTAGTTAGAACTGTTCACATCAACGGCTTCTTTTATCTTCCATTTTACTCCTTCAAGTCGTTTTAGCCAAGCGTTTCCCACTTACATTTATCAGTTCTATCTAACTTAACTGATAAAACTGTTACAATTTAACTTCCACAACATTATTAGGGTCACTGACGATCTTACCGAGCTTTGAACTACACTTTTTCGTAACAGTTACTACTTGATTTCCGCCCCGGAAGTTTAAAAACTGAACGCGTACATATGTAATAAATTAAGCTAAACCAAAGTAGGTACAACCAAGTAAGCAGATTGTTAGATGTGACCTGTAGTTGTGAATCGCTTAGCCTGTTACTTAAAATCGTAAGTAAATACTTTAGAAAATGAACAAATTGCACCAAACCAACTAAAACAACCAATACTAATTTTAAAAAATTTTCAAAACGCTTCTTTTCTTCCAAGCAAATATCAAGGAAAACCTATCGAATGACTAATTTTTCAAACTGCACGACAAAATTACGCACATTATTGTTAAAAAAAAGAAACCATTCCTGACTGCTAAACAATGATTGCGGTTCCTGCTTATTCTTAGCAAATAGCTGACGTTGAGGAAAATCATGACCCTAGTTGGCATACCTTAAGCAACTTATATACAAATATATTAAATGAAATTATTTTTTTTCAAAAACATGCTAGCTGCTAAATTTAAAGCTCACTTTCACAAATCTCAGCACATTTGTATCGTTTTGTGTTAACCAAGATTCCAATGACAATTTTGGTGGGTAATTGGCATTTAATCATGCCCAGAGCCAATGAGATATTTTGGGAACAATTCTCCCACGCATCTGTCTACTATCAAACGAGTTCTAAAAATCAATTATTTCTAGCGTCCAATCGCGTGCGTTTAACTCTCTCTTTCAGTTGTGCTCTAACTTGAAGTGAGGGTAAATGAACGTATGTCTAAATTAGTAAATCAGACTTGAACGTGAAAGCAGCATGAAAAACAATCATTTGATTACAGTTCATTGAGCTGTTTGGAAAATTAGTTTCCATGCTGCAGACTACCTTCATAGCACCTGTCGAACTAATTATCACCATGTGTATTAGCTTGAATTTATCAGAGTAAAAAGCAACTTAGACCAAAAAGTGACCTTGATCCATGCTTTCAAAGTGGAAGTAGAAAGCAAAAGAAGTAAGACGGTAAAACTTCGTTTACTATGATTGTACGCAAACATTTTAACTCCAGTCGGCTTCGACAGACATGGAGTTCGGTTACGTAAAAAATGTAAAATATTCGGTCGGATGGATGCAGTGTTTCAGTTCGGTTTAACGACATGCGGTAAAGGATACAAGCATATGAAGGCAACTGGAATGTTTAGTCGGCCATAAACATTCTTAATAGCTTGCTACTTCAGCACATTCTTTGACATTACACTGGTTAAATTTATTCGATTTACCTCCAGGTGGCTTACAGAGCAGCTACTCGTGAACCGATAGACACGATGCGAACCGTCAGTAGTTGGCTGAATCAGACTGATAGGCATCTGAAACAAATACTACCTTGTGGCAACAGCCGTATTGATAAACCACGTTAGGTTTATCTGACTATGGGATATATATATTGGGCCGTTCCGTACTCCATCTGCACATCGCATCCTACTCGTCAATCGTCATCTGAGTACTTCATGCTAAACGCCATGTCTTTCAAATGTTCGCCGGTTTAACAATTTTTCTCTATTTAATCAACTGCGGACAAACCATATTACACTACCATCCAAAATACAATTAGACGGAACTCTTTTACTGCGTTCTGTAACATGTATTGTAGGTCGAAAGAGTCATGTAGACTATAAGTAAAATATTGCCAGCTGGGGAAGGGCATGTACGAGTTTGTATTGTATGAATTTCAGTTGTCACTTGTTGTTTTTGAAATTTTCTAATGAGAAGACAAAATACCGCTCGATTTTAATAACAAATCGTTAACTAAACCTGCCAATGTGCAATGAGATCTAGGCCAACTGTGTGTAAACAAGTGTATACGGTTGTAATCTCTTCGAAACCACCACTAATGATCTTCAACACAAGAATAGTTTTGAGCACATTTCAATCCTTCTGGATCGGAAAAACAGAAATTCATTATATCCGTTCTAATCACCATGCCTACGGAAATTGCTTAACTATGGCTAGCGCGATTTCCCTGTTAGCTTTTCAAAGTATGTCAATAGACGTAATACGGAGTGATAGAAGCTTCGGACGAGACTCAAAGGTTCTCATAGAGTGAATTCTGTAGACCGTGTATTTGATAATGTCAGTCTGCTTAAATCACAGCGTATTACTTAAAGACCCTGAAATCTACTGAATGTGATTAATGTGACCGAAAAAGGTGAGGCACCAGCATTGCGATGTCAAATGTTGTATCGCATGTTATCTTCCATGTTTCGTCGCTGCGCAGAGGCTAATGAAATGCGCATGGTTACTTCACGGCGAAAAATACGAATTAACATAACTGGACCGCCATTCATAAAGTTGTCGAGGCTCGCTCAAGTTTTCAGGGGATGCTACACCTCGTCGAGCCGTACATCTTCTTTTGACAGCGTAACTGTTATGTATTTCACAGTAAGTATTATAGACTCATGTTCTGATCTGTTCAACATAACACCCATATCTGATAGTCTTTTCAAGTTCACAAGTAAAGCTTGCGACTGTATTTTAGTATTGCGATCAATTTCAAAATATGCAGATCAATTGGGTCTTTCCTTTGTAACGGCGTCATTTATGCGTTGAGGTGTGACTGGTGCAGAATCAGTTTCAAGTGAGAGGTAAGCGTCAAGACAGAACAATAAGTGAACAGTAATTGTAGTGCAAATATGTGAATTTCCATTTCGTTCCACCAGTTTGTTTCCGTAACTCACGTGCAGATGTGTAAAACGTTAACGTCCAGATAAGGAAGCGCACGTCTTCAATTTTCGGTAAGAAGTAGTAAACTAATGTCCCAATACGTGCACCACAAATCTCAGTGCATTGTCGGGTTCCGATAAGACCATTACTGGTGTTGTTCAGTGTAGTACTGAATGGATGTCATTATGTCCTCCTCCTGAGACCATCGTACTCCATTTTCCACCGCATTACGAAATGTATAGTGTAAAATCTGGGCCTTTAAGAACGTTGGTACTGCTATTGGTGAGAATGGTAAATATGCAGCAGAACGTTTTCAGCTTACCAAATACCATTTGATCAGACAAATTTGTGTGTGCATTCGGAGCTGTAAAGAACTGTGACTGTAGTTTCCTTGTAATAACGTTTACCAGGATACTAACGAAGAATTTTATTTATCTCCACCGAGTAAATTTGCACCTGATAATTTGATTACATGAGCGCCTACGTATTTTATCCAGTTGTTACAAAACATGTGAACGAGGAACGTAGCGTGAACACATAGCGTTTGATCGCAACCAGATTGTGGGTGGCTACACCTGTTAATGGTGTAGCAGAGCATAAGGTCGTGATCGTGTTTTGGCTGACCTCGTATCGACACCTTGCAGCCATTAGTTTTGAAAAGCGTTTGCGGAATACCACCTTTCATCCGAACGAAATGACCGTTCGAAGTCCAGCATGAACACATTTGTCCTGTGAAATGGTGCAACAGACCACTAACAACCAACTTTTTACTGCCTTTGAGTTACGCTATCCAGTACACCTGTGCATAGTGAAGGCTTCACAGATAAACGTTTAGTGAGCCATTCCATAAACTCAGCACGATTGTGCGCGATATTATAGAGTTTTTCCCACTTTAAGAGTTTTTCATCTTGGGATGGAAATTGGCTTTTAATCACAAACGCTAAGACAGAGTCTGTAAGAGCCAAGAGAAGTCGTGAGATCATATCGCTGGCAGATTCATCATTGCTTCAACGTATTATATAAAATACATAGCGTGATGTAAGAAAATATATTCGTCCTTGTAATGATGTCCAGTGGTTCCTGTTCGGATGTTAAATCTTGTTAGTTTTTAAAGTGCTGTTGCTCTTCTTGACCGAGGTAATGCCGGAATAATTAACTAAGTAAAATGACATCTGTATGTTGGTTGTTGTCATGCATAAGAAGTAAGTAAATGTAAGCTTTAAAGTGGTCTTTACGTAATCCACTCTTGCACGGCGAACCTCTTCTACGAGTAGAATATGTAACAATGGTACATCAAGGATAGTTGACAAATAGATTTATTAATGCCCGCCACGAATCATCCACGCCGTCAAACTGTTGTCTTGTCGCTTGAACAAACGACCGTTAAACATTCGAGCTGTTTACCGCAGCAACATAAAACGGGTGAAGAGCAGTCACTCTAGAATGAAAATACGCATAGTGAGTAGGTTGGGTGTATGGACGGTATTGTATGACCATCGATACAGCAGATACGATTGCACTTTTAAATGAGTACTAATAGATCTATGAACGCTTACTACACGCGTGTAGAGCAATCGATCGTCTACCATTGGCGGACATAACAGGATGTCATTTAGCTCGTACGGTCGCTATGCTGCAGGTGGTTCCGTCAAACTTAACAAGGGTAATTATGACAATAGTCATAAAGGTCTTCTTCCATTGTATACTTATTCCTCAAGCACACTTCACAGGTTAGTGGAATAAGGCGCTTTGCCGCGGTTTCTAGGATCTGTGAAATGGCACGCTAAACTTCGCTCTCTGTCATACAGCTTACGTTATAAACATTTGTCACTATTTCTATCAAATGAAGATTAGGACTTTGATCATTCTTCGCGAAAACCGCTGGTTTTGTTTTCTTCTGTGAATATTCTATTGGATGTGGTGCAAAAAACGTTTAAGTCTGTATTATCAATTCGACATGCAATTTCAAGTTAGAATACTATAACAACAATAAGCCATCCGTTAAAACTCCCAAATTCAAATAGAATTCATGTTAACAGCTTTTCAACGTAACCTCTTGAGATTTTACCAGCAATTATATAATCACCTGATAATACTTGTCTTTGGTTAGCCTTTCGGACATATCTTTTCTCTGTAATCTCAAAAATGTCAATGCGACCGTTGTATTCACCGGACTCTATTCCAGAAACATTTTTCATTCCGTCCCCCACTGAAAGCTTGCTGCTATATGTTTTGCGAGATTGCGCTACACAAATGATACAGCCAACATGTGGCCATTTGCAAACAACATAGTAAGTCATTCCGTCGAGGAGATTAGCAGTCTGTCAAGTGACGTCGCGTTCGAATGATTTGATCATACGTCTGAACGGGTTATGATGGATGCGATTGTTATTACGTTCCCCGGACATAAAATATAGCGAAATAATAAAACCGTCTTCACAAAGTGGATTTCTCTTACAGTGGAAATGAAATTTTACCACTGAGATCCAGACCCACTTCCGTCGGTCGTGAGACATAAGAATACGTCTATCAACACACAATCCATTGAAAGTGGAACAAATCAACGTGGCCAGCTGCTTGGTTGATTAGACGGAATCACATTTGATGTTCCTTGTCCGCTTATAATCATTAAACCTGCTTGACATGGACAAAGCCACTGACACACCGGAAAACTGGTACGATATGTTTAGTTGATTTAGCAAATACATTATGCTCTCATCAATATTGCTTTGCTGTCGCCGAGATTCTAGTGTAATATGGTGGGTCCCGAAAGGTTGGAATTCTTGTGATCACTCAAATTGCCAGATAGAAATTCTAGTCCTGATGGAAAAGTGCCGCAGTCTATAACTTTTACCCCAATGGTAACTCTTCTACCTAATCTTATCATGTTTTATCCCTTTTGATGAATGTTTTTATTCTCTAACCTATTCTGTATCCGTTGCCTTGAGCAGCGGTCTGAGTTACAACACCTTGACACCATACCCATGGGCCCTGGGAGTGCATAAATAATCATTGATAAGTAAAAAGGCAATTATGGGTCATCGCACGCAGGATTCATGAAGTACATCAGTGATTGCATACAAATTTTTATGTCTAGGTATTTCTGACAGTAAACAACTTCGAAAGACAAGACTTAATTTTGACTGCTATTCTTGTTTGTCTTAATCGTGTCATATTTTTACCAGTCGGTGTGTGGACTGACTTTTCCGCAACTGTTGCGTTTGTTGTTCGATCAGGAGTCCGCTAAACGACTGAGCGCGTTCTTGCCGTTGCCTAAACGTTGTTGTGGCTAAAACTCCATTAATCAAGGTCCGATAATAATTAACCACCAGTGGCAAATCACGGTTGTCCTATCAAATTCAAGTACCGGAGGGAGAAATAATACTGAATTTCAACAACTTCCATTTAGTCCCAACGATCTGATAAAATTCACAAAATATTTATTTATTGTTCCATTTATTATTGCATTATCATTTACCTACAGTTTGAACGATTACCTATAATCAGCTGCGAGTTTGGAGAAATTCAAATCCCAACTACTTACTACAGTGTGTTCAACAAACCCAGTAAAAACAACTGAGCACATTTTGTGACCTGTATTAGGTAATCATTGTTGATTTTGTACCTACAGTCAAGTGGCGAATGTTTTTAACAAATCTAATTAAAATGTCCTTACAACATGAGATGCCATTCAATCCAATTCGCAGATGCTATTTGCAACTGTACGTTCGTCAACTGATTTCCTCCACACGTATGTGCATTACCTCGGAACTTACCTACGTCTAATACAGATTTTCTCTACTGTTGATCAACACGGCTGAACCACAGTGAGTGCCGTTTGTTTTACAATCCATCTACTTTCACGGATTGAAATAAACAAATTTACAATCTAGAATTAATACATCACGCAGATGGAAAATAATTAACAAATCGCTATCTGTAATTTATCGTTTTGAATGTCACATTAAATGTTCACCCCCTAATCTTGCAGTGTTTCTCGAAGATTTTAAAATCTGAAACCGTCAATCATTTCAATTGTAATCACAATTTTGGTTACAATGGTTGATGAACACATCGAAAGTACAAACGCATTTTCTGTATTCATTACTTTTAGGCTTAAGACACACTGGCATTCAGATTAAATAAAATATGCATTTTGATTAGGAAAAAGATGAAATCCGATGAATGGAAGCATTGGTTGTTAGAAGGCCTACTTGAGGTCAGCACACTAGTTTTGAGGAAAGCTCGTGTGGAATTCCAAATATGCATCGGCTCGATATTCTTCTAAATCCAGTACCGTAGTCACAACATCAGTTTACGAAATGTCACATGAGAATACTGGATGTGACACCGTTTGTAAATGCATGTCATGCATTTGACTAAAATTAGCCTCGATTCACTGAAGATTCGATGTAACGTATTAGCGCAGTTTTTAATGCGAAGCTTCAGCGTTATTCACAAACATTCTGCTAGACAAAAAATTTACTCGAATTCACGGCAGCATGGACGAACAAACTTTTATCGTGTATATACGTAATGTAAATTTTGTCACCTAAATGATGGAATTAATGTTCCACTTAGTTCTGTTCGATCGGATTTGTCACAGTAAATTTGGGAAAAGAAATGTTGGATCTGTTGGACATACTTTCCTTTACAAAACTTGCATTATCTACTCATAGCCTTTGAAAGAACGCTAGATGGAGCAGCCCATTATTAGATACGACTAAACAACCTTTTGAAATTAAGAGTGAAACAAATAGAGTAATTACTATTTTCGAAATTTTTATCAAATTAATCAAACTCGGCTTCGCTAGACGGAGCCAACGCTTGCCTGTCACTATGCTTCATTATCAATTTAAAACTGTTCAAATTTCAACGGACTTTAGAGAACCAGAATAACAGATAACGGCGATGTATAGCTACTTTTCCCATTCTACCGAAAACAACAGCTAACGAGTAATAGTCATTAAAGAGGATGAACTGTAATTTCTGTGCAAGTGAAACAACGCCTGAACGCATCCTTTACGTGAAATTATTGCGTTACTTAGCTTCACTAATTACCAAGAGCAAAGCAACTAGCGACATCATCGGGGAAAATGAACTAGAGTAATCAAGTCCCAATTTACAACACGCGAAACGACTATGTAGCTGTGGTGAGCAGTTTCCGGATAGGACTATTCGATCCATTTTTGTTTGGAACGGTGTTTGATTATCAATGTGAGTACGATCCGCAATTGCCGTTCTAGCATGATGGAAATCATCAAACCGGTTTCTTTCTGTCCCGCAAAAAAGGTAAATCTTGCGATGTGTTTTGACGTCATTTAAACACTTGATAAACGCATAATTGTCAGCAGGCATATCTGCCATGGAATTGTCTGCTTTAAGCCTTGTTTGATAAATAGCCTAGTTCCATATAGGTTTTATTCAGAATACTCAGTTTCTTGACCTAAAAATCATAGCACGCATTTTCTGTGATTTCTTTTGTTAAGTATCAAAGAGAAGCAGTCGTTATCGTTATGACCGCAAAGGCCGCTTGGCCTGCAAGGTTTTGTGCTGCGGGACATCCCTTACGAATTGTTTGAAAACACAGTGCAACAAACACGCATATTCAATTGCAAGGCTGATGTGTATCCTAACGTTAAGGAATAATGCATTGTCACTCGCCTGGGTAATACGTCAGCCATATTGCATGCACACGGTTCCAATAGTTACTTATGGGGCTTAGTCATCGCGTTGAGACTTGCCCTTACGTTCCAAAATGCGCGCAATATGCTACTCGAAAGCGAAGTTGCACGTTATACAACAGTTATAATTTGGCTGGTGTTGAGTACATTCATTTGTTAAATTTTAGCTGAGTTATGCTAAATGCCATCTACTTTCATTGATTCTGATTATTCTTGGGTTGTATCGGTACAAAATCGATTATCCTTAGACTTGTCCTCCATTCATCAATCAACACAGTTTATTATACTTCTTGTGACTAATCAAGATAAGTTTAGGTTTTGAGAAAGCAGACATACCATTTAAATGAACATAAGGTGAAACATTCAAACGATGTAACTTGCTACGAAAATATATTTCATCCATTCTCATCATTCCTGACTTAATGATTAGTCTAGAAACGAAAACGTGCTTTCACAGATCAGGTGAAACCTGTGTTCATGTTTTCCACAAAATGTTATTCTGTATTAAACATAACAGTGTTCACTGGTTAGAATGTCGATATGTCGTTACTTTTATACAGGTTGACTGTATACGGCCAAAACTATTTGAAGATGGTCTATAACTCAGGTCGGTTGTCAGTTCGTCTCAATGTCATCTAGCTAAACATTCGAAAAGACTGCTAAAACCGGCCAGTGATGCAGTTCAAATCTGCAGAACGAAAATGTTTTCAGCTATCTTGTTTACTGTTTAGCCAAACATTCCAGTTACTACAGAAGATCTCCAGTCCTTGTTTATCAGACCGCCTTTAATACAGATTAACAATATTATCAGCATACTTGATAAGGAGAGCGAAAGTTCATCTAAAACATTTACCCACTGAGTTAGAGTAGTCTTTACCGTCTAGTGCATTATACGCAAGGTTCTAAATGCTATGTTAAAGAAATAGACAAATTTGCGGTAGTTCTACAAATAGTCTACTCTGTTCAACTCATAACTGGAGCACCAATCGCTTTTGGATGAATTGTATGACAATTTGTCGCCACTGTGTGAAAAATATCTTAGTGATGGGAGAAAATGATGGAAAGAATTTACAGCTTGTATCATAATTTCATCGTTTTCATCCAAACACAAGGCTATATTCTGGAACGTTTTCCTTTATTCCAAACTTTCTTGCTGCAGATGTAGCACAGCATCTAGGTCAACTAGCTATGAGAAGGTACGGACAAGTCACTATCTGCAATTCAACAACCTCAATCAGGCTAGATATACAGTGAACGTCAGGAGAACCTTTACATACAGAAATGCAGAGAGCCTCAAATCAAAGCGCGCGTTCTTGCTAAACAAATGGAGTTACTCATCCAAATACATCGATAGCAAGGAGAGGTGGCTACGTCACCGAATGATCAAGCCTACTATGAAGTGATTGAAACCTCTCACAGATCAGTATGTCTCGTTGGATAAGTAATCAACATGAAAATGCTAAACGTTTCCGACAGTACGTTATCTTCTGAATGCATATCGTTAAACGTGCGCTACGGATGCATTGGAGACCGTTTGCACGATCGGAAGCAATCGGTTAGTACTATTCTCTTAAGTCCTGTAACCGAACGATGCTACCAACCCTCCGCAAAACATGTGGGTTGATCATCTCTGTCATTCTTGTAGTGACAAATTGTAAACGAAGTAGTACGTTTTTCCACCGTTGTTCTGTCCATGATTTTGTTGTCTGACATATTGATGGGTCGCTTGATTTCACTATATGTTCACAGTTGACTTCAATGTGCACCTAGGGATGGGCAGTGAAGTTTCATCCTATGCATCGTGCAAACTTACATTTTTGACTTCTCTCTTAAATTTATGTAGGAGAAAAATTGCTTGAAATTACAAGTCAGCCCCTTAGGTACGAACAATATCGCATTCTAGTACTAGAGTCCAGAACTTAGCTTTCCAGAGCCGCCAAATCTCATAAATCTAGTATCCGTAGGATCGATTTAAAAAATGCATGCTTCCCAAAGAGGTGCCCTTCTAATAGGTCACAGACGTCTTGACGTTTGAGTGTAGAAAGCTACCTGTTTATATTCTGAATATATCAGATTTACTGTTTCTTCCGACGGTGTGTTAGACACGATAGATGTCGGAAATAGTTGTTCATAACAGCGCGATTGTATGATATGTAAACTGTAACTTCCACTAATTTCATATTTGTTTCTCAATCTCTCTTGGCGTTATAGAAGGCACATACTACCAGATATAACAAATACCATGTATAGCTTTATGTACAGAACAATTCATCAGACAAGCGGCGTAGTCACTGGCGATCAAATGGGTCTCACATTGGTTGTTATATTCTGAGATAAAGTTGAACAGTTTTTTATTCATGAAGTCCGTGAACGAGAGCTATCAAATGGCATGTAGATAACATGTTAATGATTGGACTGCTCACCTGTCTCAACAGATTTCGAACACTGTACTTTTCCGAAATGATAAAAACCAGTTGGTGCTCAGCTGACCGAAAGTCAACCAGGACATATTAATGCAATAAATTCTAGTTTTTCTCCCACCATGCATAAACAGGCATCAGTTGACAGACTTAAGCAAGGAATGTCAGGATGTTTTTATGACCTACCGTAATGCCAAATTTTACAAGCCGAAAACTGTACGCACTATTAATATCCCCTATTTATATGTTGAAAACCAATGCAAACCTGAACGTCAAGCTCAGCAAACAAAGGGGAACCACATTCATATACTTGAGTTATTAATCCCATCAATATTCTTAACATTGATTGTTGTAAGTTATTGTAAAGCCTCGGTTTAATAACTACAAAAGAAAGCGCCGAAGATCAAATTTCTTCTCGAGTGTTATGTTTTGATTAGGAAACCTAGCAAGTGGAGTGGCATAACAATAAAACGCACCCACAACAAAAAACAACACCACTCCTTTAAGTACCATTTGTGTGCTGCCGCTCTCACTGAGAAATCGTACGCCTGCTTCTTTATTAACGATCGTATTTTTCAACTTCACTGGAAATGCAAAATCTCTTTGATCTGTAAAACTAAATCAACGCTGAACATCAACCCTGACAAGCATCAACAAAGTGCTTGAGGAATGCATCAGAGTTTTCGGCAATAAGTGTTAATCAGCAACAAAGAAGCGCTCCGTCTTTTGCTCTAAAGCACACATAAGCCACACATGAGAAAAATTGCCTTGGGTGTTCGTTCCTTGCCTCGTTGTAGTAAAGGCAACCCAAGTTCCGTCAGAACTCACTGGTTAGCCTCCGGCAATGGCAAAGATATGCAATACTGACGAGCTCTAATGAGAGCGAAACTCGAGTTTAGTGCTTCTTTTCAAATGAGGCCAACTGGAAAGTGTATAGAAATGCAACGGCTGCGATCAACTGTGAGTGATGTTCAACATTAAATTAACCAAATCCCCGACTACTCATTAGTAATCTAGGTTGTTTAGTAGACTAAATATCAGTGTCTGTCTGCTATCACTTTAACTGTGAGCAACATTAGCAATCTAAACCACTTGTAAATTCCGCGTTGTTCAGATATACACTAACGCTGGGAATGCATGAAGTGTCGTGACCAGTTGAATTTAAATTGTGCGAGTGTTGTCACTACTGTTATTCTGTGTCAAATAATGCAAAGCCGGCATCAGGGTAATAAATTTCCAAACATTCTTTAGCAAATAATTTTGATCTGATTAAGATGGATGAAAGAGACGATGCAATATTGATGACATGATTGTATCCCATTAGACTGAATTATTATGCTCTTGCGTTACTCGCACAGAACAGGGCCAAGTGTGTGAACAATCGTGAAAGCCCACTCTTCCATAACCCCGCTGGATTGAGTGCCGTTATCGAAAAATAATTGAGTCGTATACCTGCTGTTCCTTTTGCTGTGCTTCTAACAAGTCGAAGTTTTTCAGCTTTATTCTTAACCTTCCTCTCCTGTAAATCCACAAGGCAGTTGGACCGTATACTTATAACTGGGGCAGTGCGGAATAGTTGTCAAATAGCGCGAAATCCATTCAAGTAGTTCACAAGTTATTTAACGCCATATACTTCAAATGAATAAAACAGTAATCACTTCAAGACATGTGCAGAAAGTCCCTCGTCAAAAAGACTTCAAGCTTACGTTGGTCATGCCAACTTGTGGAGCATGAGAAAAACCGGAGTTTAACAAGACGTTGTTCAGGCAGTTACCTAAAGCCGACTTACCGCAATAAAAAAACTCGTCTATTACCGGAACGTGAAAATCTACCACTTTGCTGCAAGGCTTGCTAACACTACCGATGTAACGTTTGAAATACCATCATAAAATCCAGCAGCAAAATTGATCCCCCGAGATCACAATTAGCAGAAATTATGTAATAAAACCAAATGTGATACTCCACTTTGCTACCCTACACTGACAAATGCAGTACCTCAGTTTAACCAATCGTCATGAGGTTGTGAATGCAATTTCTAGAACCTAAATAGAGGAGCAAAATCAGGAATCTAAAAATCTTATTTTTTTTATTAAATTGACTAAGAATGTGCAACTTTTGCAACGTTTCCCTATGTAACCTTTCCTACGGTCTAGTTACATATTGGCATGTGAATAATTCAACATATGAATACAAAGTTTCACGAAGTAACCCTCATGTGTTATGTAATCATATAGATAGACAAAGAAGGTACAAGTATAGTAAGAATGGCAATTACTTCATCCGTGAAGCAATGAAAATCTATATTTTAACAAGCAAGAAAGCCTAACTTTAACCACTCATTTCTCAATAAACTAGAGGATGTGTTCCTGATTGATACGATGAGTTACAAAGAATGCGTCACAGCAGTAACTTCTGAGTCATGTTAAGATAATATACCTTGCTACTGATTTCGTTAACTGCCACCATACATACATACCCCCTTGTTTCGTTTTCTTTTCGGGCATTTGAAAATGCGTTTAAATACAAGCAGTCAATTGTGGGACTACCCTCCTCAAGTGCTTCAATTGTTATCATCTCAGTGCCTTTATGAACAGAAATACTTGGCAGACGTAAACAGTGTTTGTAATATGTTGGCTAAATAAAACTCCGGTTTGCCTTACCAAACAACATGCTTCAGCTGCGTACGCTTTCTATACGGCAACCGATAGAAGCTTCCTTATCACCTGTCACCGATAGTTAACTAGATGTAAGAATTCTAGGTAAACTCTTTATCTCAGTACTAGTATTAGTTGCAGTTTTTGGAAAACCGCCCCGGTGTATCTCGTAATAACTAGCAGGAGGTGTCCACTAATTTGCCAATACTAAAGGTCCATTATTGTACGTGTGAATGGGTGTCTGATAAACACTGCCTGTCCCCAACACTCACAAAATGGCAATTCTCAACTTTTGACCATGAAACAGTGCAAAAGAGGCAGACACAGTGAACTGTCCGTTGTAACCCTGCCGATTCACTGAACGGTAAATAGTTACTTGTTGAATTTTATAGTGTGTACAACAGAAACAGAGGTGGGTTCAGTGATTCAAAAGCAAACGTTTATTGTTGTACGAAAAAAACATTTCATCTCTCATTTGGCAGTCAGTAAGTCTGTTGGGATCCTGTTTAGAATAAACGCGGGTGTCTCGAACATCTAAAAGACCCCCAGATTTCACAAACAAATCTTTTTTGAACCACACTTAACGGAATGAATTCCTTTCTCCCAGATCAAAGTAACACGCGACCGAGTCAACCGGTTCGTTCCACGTTGCAAAACGAAATAGCCGACCGAAATGCACTGTTGGTTATTGGGTTCCAGTCATTCTTGAGTGAAAAAAATGTTGTGCAGAATTTGCCTAATGAGTGATAGTCGGCACTGTCACACTGTTAGTTGCTCGCTTGTATACTGAATCAACGGAGTCATCTAGTCTTTTATGTAAAACTTAGTTTTGATGTATTGAACTTGAACTTTACCTACTTGTGACCAGAACTTACGAAACATTATTTCGGAGAACATACATAACAGTTCGTCATTTCATTTTTCTTTGAGACAACAGTTAAGTTGGTAGAGTGACAAACACATCCAGTGATATAGCTACCGCATAAGCAGCCAGTTTTGAAATGTTTGTTTTCGTTGTCAAACGGATTGTTATTTATCATCTGTACGAATGGTTGTGATATTTGTTCGAGATGAATTATTTTATATATTGGTGACTTTCTTATGTTTCCGTTTTCTACTCGGCCGAAGACAAACAGTTAGACTTGTATTAAGCCGAGCGGACACCACGAAATTCACAAATGATTTAGGTATATGTTCGTAATTCTGATTTAATTCAAAATTAATTGATTTACTTTTCTTATACTTCGGACTATTTTTCTTGTGCTAAAATCAATCAGCTGTTCACGGTCGGCCTATAAACGATCAAACATCCATCATGTTTACAAAAGTGAGTGAGAGAGACCTTTTAAAATGTTGGTCTGTGAAGTTCTGCAAGGGAAAGTTCTGTTTTCACGATCACCCGTTTGAAGGTGCAAGCTAAAAAGTTTCGAGGTAGCAGAATTCATTCCCAATGGTTTTATGCTGAAAACCCATACCATGCGACATAACAGCGAATTTATTCTGCCGCCAGCTTGCACCAGAGTCTAAGCTAATTTATACTACTGTAACTTCTAAGGACATTCATTTAATTCCACCCAAAATAAATGCTACTGCCAACAGCGAATAGATTTCAGAACACGGTAAATGCGAACAATTAAACATCTGAGCTGGGTCTTTTTAAAACGGGATTGTTATTAAATCAAGGGCACACTAATATACTTAACAACATCGTGCAGCGGATTGTGCACATTAATCGCCAGCAAATATGGGTGGTGATGACAGCCTCCATTTGTTTGGTCCTTAAACACAAAGTAATTCTTTGTTGACTTATGCCAGCCGTTCTCGTGTTCGGTAGAGCTCAGATATGATACTTCAAAAATATACGACTTTTTCAAAAGAGCCACTCTGTATTCCATCCTGAAGTAAACCTTACTGTTATATTGCAAGATACTAATAAGAATGCTGACAGAGTTAATCAGCTAATTTACTAACACTAGTCTACTGCTGTGTAATAAATGATTTCCATTAACCATCGGGCTTCCGCTGTAAATATGACGACATCATCATATTACATTATTCACAGTCAAGCTGGTTATCCACTGTAGGCTTCAAAATCTTTTGATGATAAAACTACATTACTACGAGAAAACGTAGTTGGAAAATACCAATTACATCCCAATTTAGAGATTTTTGTCCGGAAAAAGTACTTCGAAACTTTCGGTAAAATTATCTAATTTCATTGCCAGTTACCTCGAGGGCCACACCTTTTTAAAACGTCTTATTGTTTCTAATGCACAATAATGCCGGACTTGGGGGAAGGTCACTGCAATATCGGACACGATTAATCGAGATTTATGCACACAGTTCAAAAACAGCTTCGGCGTTAAACAACATTTTTTGCCAAGTTAGCATAGTAGTACAAAAAAGGTTTTGTGTTTGCGCAAAAATTACCAAATCGGTTTTGACTTTTGCACATTTCAAATATATTTCTGATACATTGGACAAATGTAACTGACATCTTCAGATAAACATTAACGTCTTAATTCTTTCTTTTTTATCAAATGCTTGAATGCTCGTTCACCTTTTCCTTGTATTCAATATCTACTCATTTAAGTAACGTCGTTATCAAATAAATCAATTAGGTCAAACGGTAAATGGGAACATCTTCGAGTCTGGTAAATCGTAGCTATAATTCTATTGTATTTTGTTATTTGTTCTCGATAATTATATCAGTAGTTAAGTTCATCATCTCTGAGGGAAATGGATTATTTACTTCTCGCCACAAATACTTTCTCTGGAATTCACCTACTTGATCCACTTCACTGGGTCAAAGCATTACGTTCAACTGTTAAGATCAAAACTACTCTATCAAACGGGTCTACAGTCATATATGAAAAAGATTTGTGAGTGATATTCGCACGCAATTGGACCGATTTTACAAACTCATTCCTTCAGCATTTTATCTATCATCGTTTGCATCGTAAGTTTTTATACGTATGATGGAAGCAACAATATCCTTTATTATTTACTACAGCATTACTCAATACGTCAGTACTTTATGTTCTAATGTAGCGAAGACCAAACTACTAATAGTGATAAACTGAAGACCACTCGCCTCTCGGTTTTCTTACTTACCCGCAAAATAGTTAACATTAATATTTGCAGCGGTGGTAAAAAGTTTGATTTCATCAAACACGAATTCAACCTTCTTCATACAAACCGCATTTTTGAATAACCTATGTTGATTGTGCTGGGTGTGAAATAGCGTTGTTCTGCACATTATCCGTGAAATCAAAAGAAAAACTCACAACTTTGTCACAGTTGACTAACGTGAGGATTTGCCTTAACAAGAGCTGAATAGCATTACGTCCAGTACTGAAATTCGTGTGTACTGGCTTACCTTCACTTTGAAAGCGTGTCTTTTGAAAGGAACTTACCTTTGAGTGAGACTATTTTTGTCCCATGAACGCCATCTACATACTGTAAACGAACAAAATAAAAAACTTGTAAACTCGACCAGCGGTGTAGGCTAAACTAACTTTTAATCAGCGGTGATGGAGATACAGATATTAAACAGAATTCATAAAAATAGAGAAATGTATATTCATCCAAGCGATATGATGTCAGGTGTGAAGAGACAACTCCTGAACATGGAACTTAATTTCCGGACTGCAACTTGTCTGGATGTGATAACTAATTGGTGTACACAGTAAATTACAACTATTTGTCAGTTAAAAAATCAACTAAATTCTACTCATTTGCTAGTTACCGTAAAGATATAACGAGCAAACAAATCGTACATTTGAAAAAACAGTTGGCTTGAGGATTTGGGTATAACAGAGCAGAAAATCGTTTGAAAATAAAGGTTGATATATATAGGAGGCAACGCATCCACGGCAGTATAATTTGTACATCTACAAGCCAACAACAGTTTCATGACAACCGCAATTTTTATTTAACGCTTCTCAGTTTATTCTTCACCTCATACTGACGGAATTGGCCGTAAAGCTAGCTTCTACTCAATTGTTCACAACGACTCCTTCCACACGATTACAACCAAAGAATCCAAGCTTCGTTAGGTTCCATTTTCCTGACTTTGAGCAAACTTGGCTTGAGCGGATTGTAGAATTAAGACAGACACACGCATCTTTCCTCGAATAAAACGATCTTGTTTTAACATCCGTTTCAGACTGGTGTAACTTTGGAGAATGGATGAATTTATAGATGTTACTTCCAGCTAATTGATCCGGAAAATCGTATAAACTGCTGTTGCGAAATAATTCAATTTATTCCAAGTGGAGCCTTAAATTACACTGAATGCGTCATGCATTGTGCACAGTTTAAAAGCCTTTTTTCTCTCGTGTACACCGCACTTTACTTGTTGCATTCGTATATTTATAACAAGACTATACATCTGGTACATTTTGTCTGTTCTGTTATATTGCAACTAGCTATCAGCGTGAGTCTGTTCACAAAACTGAGTCGGATTACAACAATAGATATCGCAAAGTGTAATTCGGAAGAGAACATAATTTCAAGCTTTCTTCTATTGAACTACTAGTTGGAGATGATTATTACGACTATCTACGTTACTTGCAACTACACATCATACTATAACAGGTTGTTTATCCAGGGCACTTGTGTTGCATGGACAAGTTTTTCAACTCTGTTATGTGCCTGCATGTTTTTCTCATCATGAATACGTGGGCTATGATTTTGTTTCAGATGAGTGATCCATGATAGTGTGTTCGAGGAAAATCCTTAGGATGAAATTTCCAGCGTCAAAAACTAAACGTTTCAGAAGTTTGGCTCGAAAAATTGAGACACCAATAATATCGAAATGTGCGTTCAATGAGAATAATAGATGTTTAGATATGCCACCTCTAGTTCACCGTGGGCCGTGCTCGAAAAATTCATGTTTATCATTTTTGAGACTCACTTGGGAACTCCGGCTGGGATGTTTTATAGGTTGATAAAAATTTGTGTTCAGGAAGCTCGCGCTGTCTTAGCCAACACGTCCCATGAATCCAGTGTTGAAAGCAAAATCTTGACAGCCACGTACTGCATGAATATTCTCCAAGAAGTACAGGAAACAGAAGTTACTTTGAAAGACCATTCGCGATTTTCAGGGACAAAACTGCAAACGAACCGGCTTCTTCACAATTTTGTAAAGTTGCAAACAACTGCTGCGACATATCAATTTGAACAAACCAATTAGATTAAGAAAACTGGTAGATGCGAGCATTTTGTATTGACTCGTCACTGCCAAGTTTACAGTAATATAGATGGGTTTTTCACAGCAAATAACTTGATGGACGAATAACCAATAAGCGGTTAAGGATAAGCCATTAAGTTTAGATGAGAGTCAAGCTCACGAATGCTTGCTTCCGAATACTAAGAGTTGGCTTAAGCCGATTGACCGCAACCGTTTCAGCAAACCTTCAGACGCTTTTTTCGAATGACCTAACAGCATTTTGAATGCACAAGATGAATAGATAGCGTGCCCAGCGACCAGGATGTGTCTAGCAACAGAGAACACTGGCTGTTTACGCGTTTCAGCAACACTACCGTTCTCCGATAACTCAGGCTTCTTCACGAATTTAAGTAAACGTTCCTACATTTTAGAGTTCAAGCATCTCTCGTGTTTGTCTGTGTAGCTTTCTTCGCAGTTACATATAACTTAGCAAACACAATGTGAGCATGCACCGATAGGTAGCCAGTTCTTACCAGATTTTCATTTTGAAAAGCCTGCTAAGATGATACCTCTCATAGTTATTCCGTTTACTTGAGTGTAAGACTTCTTGAAAAACCTAAAACTGACGTCCTCAGTACAAAGCAACAAAGTCCCTTTCATTTTATTGGGTATCATCGGCAACGTAATGTGACTCGTTTTATAGCGAGCTCATAAAGATAGTCAACCCCTTCGTACAGTGAAGTATTCGTGAACAATGACCTAACTTCTACAGAGCACGTCAGTCCGTCAGTAATATTGATTATGTCTAAGTCATTGGTCAGTTCAAAAGAACAGTTAACGGAGCTTTGAAATTGCTCACTTGCGGTCGCCCAACATTCATTTTACGTCCCGGCAATGTTCTGGAATCTTAAGGGGGATTGATAGATGACGTCTTTGCAACTTACCAGTTTTCATGTACTAATAATAGTTTTATCCAATGTTGTCAACGTGACGTAAATCACTAACAATTCATCGTGTTAAACATGCTTTTCTATCTGACCTTGCGTTAGGAACAATGATTTTCGCGGGAAGTACTTGTTGATTAAAGCCAGTTCGCAGAAAGGATAAAAAACACATTCGATTGAGGCACAAATGTGGTTTAGGTTCCAACCTCACTGTGCAGTGGACTGAACAACTGGCTTATCAACAAAAGTTCAGCATCCATGGTATCCACGTTAGAAATTAACAATAAGGATCCAACTAAAAAAACTGCATATTCTACTTGTCATGAACCATCAACGTACATAAACTTTAAGCACCATAACCATCGTTAATCCAAATTCATACTTACTAGGGGGTTTAGAGTGCTTGTTGTTATGCACCTTTATTCTGTGTCGTACTCAAGTCGTATCTCATTTCGTCTGGTCACAAATGTGAGCGTTATATAGGGGTGTGCACACGAACGTGTTACTGGCCGGTGCAGCGAATTTCATCAGAAACTTCAGTCCGTCCATCTACATCCGCAGATCCCAGTGCTCACGTCACACAGGAGCATGGTGTTGTGACTACACACTCACCCTCTCTAATATGGCACGAAACTGTTTGGTGCGTCTTACTTCAACGATCACTGCCATAGATTTGCCATACACTTATCCAGAAACAATAACCTACAGTGTTCCAAGAGTTAAACCCTCTAATCAGTGGTTTACAGTGCTTTTAAACACTGTTTAACGATTTCACTCATCCATTTACTGAACTACTACGAGGTTTTCAAACCAGTAATGGGGATATGGTTTAAAGCGAGGCAGACTAAGATTACAACAAACACCGAGTCTTTCACGGTAATTATCTTTCAGTCAACAATCATCCAAGCTGATTTCTCTGGTGATGTTTTTCGTATCCACTGAATATTTGAACTTCGTCAATCCGTCTGCACCTGTACTGGTAACATAATTATTCAAATTTGGAAGTTACATGGTTTCTGTGCAAGCTGAGTTCGTACAGCATTCAAGTCAGATTGCATAAATATGTCTGTTTTTAAATATGATAAATGTTTCCATTGTTTTAGATCATATAGTGCAGTTAGCGTCGATAGACAGGAATGTGTCAGTTGAATCCTGGGCTGTTCTCAACAGCTCATCAACTAACGATTCTTTGAACGATAACAGTTACTCAAAATAATATGTATTTTACAAACATTCTGTTTTCTTGAAAGCGACATTTTGTAGGCGCACCCTGTCGGGAAACTGGTTAGGTGGCCAGCAGTAGATAAAGAGCATTGCTTCCAAAGCATACATTTTAGAGCTTTGGTGGTTTTTAGAATAGTGTGGAAAAATTATATTCCATCCATTTATTTGTTCAGTTCATATCAGCACAAATCGCTTAAAATCGACATTTTCTGAACAATTATCTTACGCAAGATGCTCGTCTGTTGTATGTCCTTTTCCACTACGGAAGTTTACTGGCTTTTGTGAGAGTACGCATTTTATTCCGATTACTACTATCGGCTTTGGAGGATAACTTTTGCTTCTTGAAAGGTCCAATGTTTTGTTGCATTGAATCACTATGATAAAGTCCTGTTAGGTTAACTATTT
>JTDE01000154.1:153663-175189 GCA_014338405.1 Paragonimus skrjabini miyazakii
CAAATATTGCTGGAAATATACGGTTTGTTTCCAAACCCCGCTACCTTCTTTAGTTTGATGCCTGTTGGGACTACGTTTCGATTGCTCTTCAGGAAAGGCGTTCTAAATTGTTAGTGGACGAGGGTCTAGCGCATACCCACTTGTCCACTACACATGCGGCCTGAGTTCTCTCTACTGATTAGACGGAAACAGTATAAACTGTGATTAACGATCACATCAGTTGTCTTTGGTATATTTTTGGACAATATGAAAGTCAGTCATTTTGTATAGACAATGAGTTCCAAACGAACAAGAAACCGACTGTAGGTCAGATGTTGGAACTATTGTCACAAAACACATGAACATTTGTTTTGATGGTCATTAGATAACAACTGCAATTTGGTCATGTAGGCCTATCTCACACAAACGAGTTTAACTAATCAGCTGCCTACGGTACTTTACGCACTGTGGACTTTTGCTTCTCTAAATTGATCATGTGCATCACATAAGTAATCATGGCTTGATCCGTAAAATTAGTTGCGTTCTCAAAGAATCACAACCTCATAGTTTTCATTAGTGATAAGTTTCTGAAAAGTCACGTTCATAATTTCAACGAAGCGTAAAAACTGCAAACAAATATTTGTGAAGTGTAAGCTCAAAGTTCAATCCGAATATTAATCGGCGGTTTTATAATCACAATTCTGGTCAACACTCATTTCGATTGAGTGATGTCTGTGTGTATCACTAAGTTCCACTCTGTGGTGTGAATGTCTTGCTGGTGTTTCCTGTTAACAGTTCAATATTTTGAGTTGCCTAAACAAATGCTGACAGCTTAAGCTGAATACATTTCACATGGGGCGAAAGCAGTTGAGAAGGATTCTCTATATAGCATAAGATAAACCTGACGGACCATTTTAGTTATGTCAATTACCCGTTCAATTTGTAAGTCGTTCTACACCTCAAATTTGAATAACGGAAGTAACCAATGCGATACTAGATAGCGTTGAACGATGCGCTTGTCTTTGATGCCGACTATTCGCACACAAATACTCGACAAAACTGGCACACGATGGTTTCTGGAGAAGACAAGGGACTCCGTATTATAAAAGGGTTGACAGTTTCCAATTCCACATGTCATGGTTACATCCGTGGTATGCGTCTGCTAATAGAATTTGTCCAAAAGGCACGACCGCTGTTAAGGTCTTTGCGTGTTAACAGATAAGTTATGCGGGTAAATCTCGACATTATGATATAATACAAAAAAGGAAAATACCGTTTAGAAGGATGTACCAAGTAAGCATTAGTTAATTACTTCGAACAGTCCCTTCAAGCAAGAAATGTTAGATAAACCGTGGAAATGTTAATACAACGTGCAGGTAATGTGCACAATCTCGGTCTACCACATGGTATTGGATAGCATAGTAATTTATGCGATGTTTGGCGGAATAAAATGAATTTCACTTAAAGCTAAACCTTCACCGGACGCACAGCACCAAGTGCTCAGAACAGTGTGTTATCAGCACCTTCAGAAATTGTGCAAGGACATTAGTTCCCACTATATTCAGTGACATGTTACATATTTTACAGGGCGGTTCGACACAAGTATCAGTGATGCATCAGTGATGTTCAAATTTTTATATGCACATGTCCGGTTTCGTACGCATACCTTTTATAACAGATGTTCATCAGGTAAACATGTGTGCACACCACAAGATAGAACGTTTTGGTGTGGGGTATGTTGTAACCAACTCATTTCTGGGCAGTTTCTGGAGTATTCCAAGAGCAATTAGTTTAACTGCTCAGGGGGGACTTTCAAACAAGACGTACGAAAGGCGTGCAAACTAAGTCGAACCCATTTTAGTTTGGCTAATATGGGGTAAGTATTACAAGGTCCAACTTATCAGACTTCACCAGAATCAAAAAGTAAGTTTACGTATCGCTGACATTCATCACGTTTGCTTTCTGATCATTTGAGTTAGACTTTTAACACTTACTATTCTATCAAGCATCCTTGATAGACCCGGTTTATATATATATATATACATTCATAAAGCATTGTAAGCAACCGCATTGATCTTCTGACCCCACTTAGCCTAAGGTAAGCCAAGCTTATGGCAGCAGAATGATTGAAATAAACCGATTTGCTTGAAGTGTCTACTTCATAATCTCAAGTCCCTGAACAAGCCTTCAACAGTAACGCTCAGTCAGAGTTGAAATCTTGGTTGCCTAGCACTGTCTAACAAAAATGTAGATGAAGTGCCATCCAAAGCAAGGTTAATTTTGATCAAACTGCTGGTAGTTTCGGGAACAGCGTATCATTCTTCTTAACATAATCAGTAACATTTGATCAAACGGTTATTTGTAATACTTCTGTCAAATTATTTATCGTTAAATCTATGCATTGTTTTACGAAAGTTAATCACATACATTGATAAGCCTTCCTGTAAAATGTTAGTACTGGTAGTCCATAATTAGAATGGAATTAACGACTAACTGTTGTTTGCCCAATCGTTCCACAAGATTCAAATCGGTAACTAAGCAGCCAGACAGGTAAGATTTGATTATTTGATTAAGCTGATGCTTGATTACATTTGATAGGGGAGGTGTTGCTCATGCACATACCTGATACAATCAGCTGAAAAGTGAAATCAATGACGTCTGGCTTTTTGACTGGCCGGTCACTGGTCTCATGACCATTGCTAACAAACAAAACGTTCAACATGTTTCGCTTCGCTGAACAACATTCATTGGTTTGGTTTCTTTGCTTCCAAGGACAGTGTATTGGGATGTGCACAGAACTATTAACAAGCGAGATGTTGACTTCAAAGTGAGCGTGACAAGGCCATGCACACCGCGGTTTCACTTCAAAAAGAACGAGCCCGATTTTGTAATTTCTTGTTGAAGATGATGATCAGACGCATGTTCATTGTCAGAAGTGTAATCAGTATCAAGGTCCGTTCCGTGAAATGTCAAATCTTTGGCAGTTCCATAATTATCCTTGAGGGTGGTTAGATTTACAGTGAGCTGTATGTTCAGCTTGCAAGCAGTTCACAAACCTGCTAGGTTATATCACCTGTATAACTTCACTGAACTTTAAAAAGTAAGTTCAGACTGTGAATCTTCCATAAAGCCCATCACCTTATTTTGGGAGCCAACTGAAATAACTCGTAATAACTCGTGGAACAGAGTTTCTTCTTCTCAACTAATTGGTTATTGATCAAAGATATAACAAACGTTTTGCTAAACTTTATAAATTTAAGAGGCTGCATCAAACACATTCATTATTACATGAGAAGAAAACGCACCTACATCGGAATAAATAGCTATGCTGATTAGATGAACAGTGCATCTATTGCGAATCTGAAAATAACGTGACCCGGTTCCATTGGCGTATTTGTACATTTTCGGTAGTCCGTACACTGTTGACACTTGGCTCGCGTTTCAAAAAACGTTTACTGCATTATCTTAGTATGATTACTCTATAACATTCCTGTTATTGTATGAAAAATACTTGTTATTTTCTTCGTAGTATTACAGCAAGCATCAGAAGTAAAGCCAGTGAAAATGAAAAATTACATCATACATATTCAAAGCCGTATGACCTGCAAAATTGGTCAGGAGAAGTCTATATTTCGCTCCGATACTCTGGAACTTTCTGAATGCATCAACAGTTTATTTTGCCCCCATGTTTTTCGCCTGCAATTGAGGTGCGAACTCAATAATATCATTTTCTACACGTACCTAATTAAGGCCATCTGGTTGCCGAATATTCCACTTTGTAAATCCAATCTCACTGAACATAATAGAGCTTGTCTGTCAATCGACACTTATCTGAATATGCTCAGTGAAATAGCAACTCATCATATACCTCAATTAGTTTTGTGCATTCGGTTAATTGATTTGCTAGCCAAAGCCCTCTACTATACACTGTAGTCCAGATCTGATAAACAAATGCTTGTAAAAACTAAACTGTAGTGAACAGAAATCTTGTATAATTGTTGCACCCAGTTGTAAAAGGAACCGTATATTCGTTCGGTCCATCATTACATTGCAGTGCAGACTACGTTACGTAACCGGTTGTTTTAATAAACGCTTAGCCACGGAATAATCACCCAAATGGCCTGCAGAATCGTTTCACCCCTAAACTGCATCATCTTTAAACACCTTTTCAAAAGTGGATTGTGATTATTCCGTCTGTTCGGCACTGAACATAGATCTTACCTTGCAGCTTTGGTAGTCCATGAAATTTTGACTTCAATTCTTGAGAATATCGATCTTTTACACAACAATAACGCGTCAGCATGAAAACTTTTGATCACACCTAGATGTCCAATCCATTTTATGTGGGTTGACTTTAGTCACGAATATGGACTATTTTGTTTCAGTTTGGCTCACTGACTTATTTTCGAAGGTCATATCGTTCAAACAAGACTAATCAAGCTTGCAAAAGCTTACAACAGCAGCGTGTCCAAAAGTGATCTGCATATTCAATATTTCAGAAGCCCGCGGTGACTTAGATTTGCGGTGTAGCAGAAGTGTCTAATTAGGTGTAAGACATTTTGGAGGTCACAATTCCTATTGACTGACACCGTCTTGCTGCCTGCCAAGACTGTTTAACTAGTAGCCTGTTGTTGTTAGTCTTACAACCCGCATCCAAAAATACAGATTCATTAGTTTGATTTCCACCCACCTACCTACACACCCGTTGTTATGTGTCAAATTACTTCCTCTTAACTTCTGTGAAAGCATCCATTTTACGGGCCGTCGTGACAAAACCAATCGGCCTGCCCGAAGACCTGGAATGTATTCACACGCCAGACCAAAGCCATCACCTTTCGACGGTTTGTTCTTATCTGTAGGCAACTTACGTTTGCGTTTGTCGCGTATTTGCACCCTTGACGGTCAGCTGCTGCCAATCGTTGTACATTATCCCAAGAACGCATATAGTGGTCTGCTTCTGTACACGATCATATCGTTTGCCTAATAATATCACACTTCCAGCGACTCGATTTGTTTCGGACATTTGGTGTCGTTGTTTATAATTGTGTCACTCAATGGCTGAAGGAAGAACGTACACTAGTATCACAGAAAATTGGATAGGTGTGTTAAATGCATGGACGCCTACAACTTTTCTAAAGACGGCAATGGATGTTTAGTCACTTTGTAGTGCGTTTGTTGTCTGTAGGCACCGCAATATTCCAGTTTATATATTTTAGTTGATCTCTGTACAGTAGATCTCGCTCGGCAATGAACTGAACAGTTGATTAGATCATTGACTTAGATACCTAAATTGTCAGCCAAATAAACCGACCGACCACCGTGTCTATGTTCACCAAGTGGTAGACTTACTAGACACTTACAAAATTAAATTATCCGAAGTCTAGACAAGAAATTCCTTGCAAACGTTGTACGGCTTTTAATCATCTTTCACAACCAATCACACAATACGACTGCAACGGTGAATTATGTATCCGGAATCTCGTTTTCTAGACAGGTGATACCTTGGCATACTGGACTGTTTTTCCGTCAGTTGCGTTTCCTCCTGAACGTGATGAACGGTATTAAAATGTGTCGTGATGATTTCAATATTGTCTCTAAAATAAGCCTTAAAACGAAATCAGTTTCGTCTACTCCGCTATAAAAATATCCGTCAATTTTACGGCTGAGTTGTGACAACATTTTCATTTTTCTTCAAAAATCAGGCAACAGTTTTACTAAAAATCAATGTTAGTTGTATGACAGCTAACTAGAACCACTGATTAATGTGAAAACCATTGCATTTGATCAAACACATCGTGAACAGCTCAAAATGCCAATAATATATCTTTGCACAAATCTCCGTATGCTATAAAGAATTGATAACTGCTACAATCTTGTTGACCGTGCGAATTTTGCCGTGCGCAAATATTTTTGCTACCAAATGATTAATAACAGAATGAAACGATTATCAAACCACTTTGATGCAATGGGACCTTGTTCTGACTTTGCAGGTACTCATGAGCGTTATGTTAATGACGTCTCTTTAACTATTGTCATTTTGCTCCATGCACACTCAGCAGGGCTTAGATTTTGCCGACAGTGACGTGAGACTAATCGCAACAGCTAGGTGATTCAACTTAAAAATGTGCAGGCAAATAATGGAATCCAGGTCGACTAACTCGTTCCACCAATAAATGAACAACTCACTTTAAGTAAGACAGTTCTTAACGAGAACGTAACTAAGAGTCTCAGACGTCTCACGGAAAAGCGAGCGCTTTAATTTTTCAAGCCAGATGTTGGAAAAAAAATCCTTGTAACAAACGGATTCGTTTTTCGTTGCCAACATGCATACTTTGAAAATCTACGGGTTGAACTGTCCGAAACACAATCTTGGTCTGCATTGAATCCTTTGTCAGATTTGTACAGCTGGACTTAGCAGGCTCTGACAAAAAGACTCGTCAGTTTGTTTGATCCCGTCAGGTTAAAACTGTCGCCGTGTAGTTTGCAGAGGCGCTTTACTTCACTGAGGTTATTCTAAAACCTAATCAAGATGATCCTTGGAAGTCATATCAATGTTCGTGAATGAGCGCCTGGAAGAGACCGCCAATCATCTATCAGATTGTGTTGAAAGCATCATTGGACATGTAGGCATTTCCAAAGATGACTGGCAACAAGTGCCGATGCTTTATGCTTTTAGCATCTGGTTGTTAACCTTACACAAGATTGATTGACGGACCAATGGAACAAAATTACACTTAGTGCTGCATCTAGTCTTAGCTGATATTTTCAAAAATATATCCTAGAGTAATCAGGGAAGAATTTGCACTGCAAACCGCTACGTAACTGGCAATAATATCGTTGGATTTCGGAGTAGTAAAAAGAAAATACGTCTTACTTCGTCAAACAGGAGACGGGGATAATCTGGAATAGTCGGAACATTCACCTTGTCCGCACAGTTCAGTCAAAACCGAAGCCTCATTCAATATATGGGTATGGCATTAAAACTCTGAAACACTGAAATAGTACAAGCTGAATTAAACGTTTGCCGGAGATGTTCATACACACACGACTGAAATAAAATCCGTGTTATCTGTAAGAAAAACCACTGTGTAATTATTGCCCACCCCTTGAAGAAAGATCGTCACAAGGAAAGCCGTCGTTCAGCCGTCAACTTTTCACAGCTGAAAGACGAGTTTACACGTTATACAACCAGCAGTTTTGAATAAATTTTCTCTTTGTCCCGTCGACCAGAATGCGTGTCTAGTGCCACAAAGCTGAGGTCTAGCAGAATTTATGGAGCACCATCATATACAGTTGACAATTAGCGTGAAAAAGGTGTTCAAAGTGTAGTCTCTCGGGTAAGAGATTTTAGTCAACCTACTATTAGGAAAATGCTCATCCAAACTTATAATGAATACCAAAGTTTGACATAGAACAGCGAATTTCTGAATTACGGAATTCTTAATACTCAAATGCGTAACCTTGGTACCTGCTTTGGGTGCAGTTCGCGAAGTCACCGAACTTCCCTCGGCTCTCGGTCGATCTAATTTAAAATGTGGAATAAGAGTTGCGAAGCCGTTAGCAAACTTGATGCTCGAAGTATCTATTGGCAAATATTCTTGAAAATTCTGGTTAATGGCTTCTTATTCATTTCGTAAGTTATATAACAGTCAAACAATGAAAGGTAAATCATGTTCTCTATTTTGTTGTTTTACTATCACTCCGCTATGGTTATCCCACTCTCAGGTCGACTTCAAATCAGCCGTTCATCTGTGTTTTCTATGAGTTTATTTGTAAGCCACGCTCATGTGCAAAGCCTGTTCGTATCTGCATTCGCTTCTCTTTAGATTTTATATTACGATGGGAGTCAAAAAGTAATGCCAGTTTATTTCGGACAGGTATAATTACCAACACAGGAACATGTATTATACATCAAAATAAAGCCGGTCCTCTGTGGATCACATCCCTTTTTCTCAACATAGTCACTGTTACGCTCAATAGCAACGTTCCACCTTTGAATGAGCGTATGTATCCCTGCCTCGTAAAATTTCGTTGTCTGTTCTTTGAGCCACTTCTTCACTGTGGTCTTCACTTCCTCGTCACTGAAATAATGTTTGCCTCTCAAACCCTCTTTCATGGGGCCGAAGAGGTGATAATCTGAAGGCGCTAAATCTGGTGAGTATGGGGAATGCCGTAAAGTTGTCCACCCGAATGAGGCGATTGTCTCCCTTGTCCTGATGCTTGTGTGTGGTCGAGCATTGTTCTGCAGAAGGAGGACTTTGCGGATTTTCATCCTTCAAACGACGAACCCACTTGCATACATTGCTATAATCTACAGTATTGTCCTCAAGCACATTTGTTACTCGTCTGTGAATGTTCAAGGGGGTTTCCCCGTCAGCAACAAGGAATTCAATCACTGCTCTTTGTTTTTCACGCAACTCTACGGGGGCAGCCATTTTGAATTTTCTTTGTGAGTCTAAAAGCATGAAAAGTAAAAAACAAACTATCACATAACGTGAATGATATAATCATTTATAACTGGGAAAAAATTCAGGTAATTTTATGAAAAACTTCACCAGAATTAAAAACATTGGCATTACTTTTTGACTCCCCTTTGTAGATTACCGTTTTACTACAATGAATGGCCTTGAAGCCCATTGTGAAAACTAAAGTCAAACCACACTTTTTTTCACCCGGCGCTCAAATAACATTGGCCAATCGCTCTCTTAATTATCATTGTTTCGTCCAGATTTGTCCCAGCTGCTTAGCCCTCGAAGGTAAAGTTTTACATAATTAGCCTCCTAAGATTCCACCAATTTTATTAATAACCATCTGCTGCAAAACAAGTTCACATTATGTTACTTTGTACACAATTTCGCTCCAAGCGAATTCTAAGCTGATCAACTCTTTCATGTATACAACTGCTTAGTGCCTTTAGTTTTTGCCCATCTTCAATTTTATGTATTTTCTGAATTTCCATAGCATCAACTAAACTAGACAAGTTTCAAACCAATCTAACGAATAACGGTGTTAAAATTATTTTTTGTAAACAATGGACATTGATTCTTCAACACCGTGAATACCTTGAGTGAAACAGTCAAGTACTAATTTCGTAATCTTCATTAGTAAGTGGAGGCTGCACAGTATATGCAATTCATTCACGGAAAACAGATGAAAACCTAGCCCAGTGAAGTTCTCCGTAATTACGCTAATTAGACTTTACGTCAAAATTTCGTGGTAGGTATCGGAAAACCATCGTGAAAATCGCCACAAGTAGCCTTAGGGAATATTTTATTACGCCTAATGTTTTCATGGCCTTTTCACCCACTTAAGAAAAACCGTTTCGAGTCGTCGACCAAAGTTCTCAAACTTGTCCCACAACTGTCAGAGTGCACTGACTGTGAGGCCTTCGCTTTTCGAGTTGGGCACGCCAGTTCGTACTAACCTTTCAACTTTCTCTAGCCAGTCCGTCATCAACGGACTTCAAAGTAAGCAAGTGACACTCTACAGCAAGCATGTGTATCGTTTTTGTAAGTTAATCCGAGAACTCACAGTCTGTCAGTGGATTATATCCCACTCTTATCCACGATGAATTTACTGCCACAGATAGCCTATAAATACCTTAGAATATGAATCACGTTTACCAGGTAAATTCAAAAATCCGACAATTGCGATTTAAGCCAGCTGCTCGCAAAACTTACAGTTGCCAACGTTTGTACAGGCGCGGTGTTTTTATGTCAAAACGAATCAAAATCACCTAGTGGTGATCAATGTACTGAGTAAATGCAGGCTTAGATGTAAAACGCTTTTTGCTCATTTTCACCTATTTCGAAACTAGTTTCCAAATGTCTCTACTATCAGCACTACTTACAGAAAATGCCTTAGACGAAAGCTTGGCGTTTAGACTCATGTACCGTCTGATCCTCTACACCTTTTCACGGGATTTACTGAAAATCTCGAATTTCAAGTCTCTATAACAAATGGCAGCAACAATTTATAACAATTACAGCATGCAAACAACTAATATTTCAAACCCTGGTAAGTTTTTCAAATTCACTATTACAGTTTGCTTGTTTTCAACATCTTTCGGACAGCGAATATATCGTTTAAATTAATGCAATAAAATTTGTAAACAAAGCAAACCGTCACCATCACAATTTAAAAATTGAGAGATTTGCTTACTTAATATTGCTTTTCTATGTAAAATTTGGCAGTCTACTCCAAGCAAAAAACACTCGGGAACAACTTTCGGTGGTTGTTTATTATGAGGTTCGCACTATTGCAGTTAACTTATCAGCGTATCAGACGAAGCAGAATTATTCCTGCAATGAAAAACATTCATGAAATATATTCACGTATTTTAGTAGAGCAATCAAAAACGTAAATGCGCACGATTCATGGCCTGGCAAATTTCTCTGTATATTTTCAAGTGTGTACTACAGAACAGGAGATTATAAAGCGGAAAGCAGGGGTCAACTGTGAAACTAGACATATTAGGGAAACACACGGCAGCTGAAGTTTCGGATCTCGTAACACATCCCAGCATGGGTGAGGAAACATGTGATGCAGCTGAAAACTGATACCCATGTGCGCACCCAGCAACCGCCACACAAACCACCGGCATCAGCGATCGTTCGTCATCTCCTGGAGAGCCATCACCAGGAGGACCCCATGCAGGCATTCTCGGTTGTTTACGCAACTGATAAGCCCTGGTTGTTACGATATGCTGAGGCAGTTGCTCTGAAACGTTGGTGTCCCCCTTTGTGCGTGCAGAAAGACTTCTTTGTGAGTTTATCATTCCCATAGTAATATTGACATTGTTTGATTAGCGAACAGATCCACCGTGTGTTTCCCTGATATGTCCAGTTTTAAAATTGACCCCTGTTTTCCGCTTTATAATCTCCTGTTCTGTAGTACGCACTTGATAATATGCAGAGAAATTTGCCAGGCCATAAATTGTGCGCATTTACGTTTTTGACTGCTCCACTAAAATTTGTTTCGGGAAAATGCTGCTTTACATTCACGTATTGTTAACAATCCAGCACTTTATGGGGGCCGTAGCCAACGGCACTAAGTTATGTAACACTTCCACCGAAGCAATTTTCTTGCACGCAATATATCGTCATTTCTCAAATCAATGCGTTATGTTCAGCCTCGAAGGTAACAAGGCTGTTCGATTGTCAATACGAGTCTCATGCATGTTATTTCATTCAGATTCGCATAAAAATTTAAACTTTCTAAACTACCGACTAAGGCCATGCCCCGTTTATTAGTTACTTTAAATCTTACACATAGTACAAAGTATAAATTTCGTCGTTTATTGAACAGTGTCAAATCGGCTTACATCAATAGGTAGGCAAACATTGCAACACCACTGACGTCACAGATTTGATAGTAAACCAGGAATGTTGCCGTGGGATGCAAAATTACGTTTGCATAACGAAAAATATTCAGTATTTTTTGAAGGTACGGCATTCATCCGACCATCAATAATTCTTCTGTATCAATCAGTATGGTACTATATGAAGCTGTTGGCTTTCTTCGGTAAGCTCCAGCTGGAGAAACATAAGCTTGAAAGTTACTAAACGTTCACCAAACAGCATCTCGCTTTTCAAATTTCATTAGGACTAATCAGTTTTCTTTTCATTGATCTAGCTTTTACTCAAAAGCAGCTAGAGGGACGGGGTGGTTAGGTATCCACAAACTTTTTCCCTCTTGTTCTCGTCGGTATACGTATGTGGCTAAATAAAAACACCGCTTCCATATTCGTTTTTTAAATTATGAGCAGATTAAATTCTCATGCACTGTGGTATAAAAAGCAAGGCAGATATACACTTGCATCAATTCTGCTTAAAATAATTGGCAAGTAACTACAGACTTCCACGATCAATATTTCAGTCTGACTTTGAGAACGTCTGATGTTTCAGAATTTGCGTGTGCACAAGTAGTGTTTACAGGATGTGAACATGCACGCGTATGTTTCATTAATCAACGTATAGAGTTTGTTAAAACTGATGTGAGGTTTTCATTCAGTGACCCCATGTATTTCTTTCCTGAAATCATAATTATCAGGTTCGGGTATCGAAACCAAACGCTCCAGAGAATTGACAACATTCTTAGTGTTCCCACATAGTTGTCAGATTATCTGTATTGAAGGACTGCAACAAACCGAAGCGTTCCACTCTTCAGAACTCGTCAGTAGAGTATATTCTTGTCAATGTTCCTACCGTATTGAGCTCTAAATAAGGTGAAACTCAGATAGAGCTCCCTTCGAAGGTTGTCCAAAAAGTCTATGTGAAAATAAATGTTGTAATCCACGTTAAATGATATTCAGTTGATATTAACCAAACTTGTCTGTCGTTTGTCGGTAATTTGGAGACATCTCCAGTAGCTGTTTAAATTTGACTTTGATCCCCGTTACAAATTCGTGTAATGCAATAGGATGGTTCAGTGAATATCGATCGCAACAACTTTCCAAAATGTTCCCGCGTTAGCTTATGTGCTGCCTCGTCATACTGACTCTTATTATCGCACTGAGACAATGATCTAACTCAGTTTTGCCACGGATGCCTGCCTGCTTGTTTATTTGCCAGACAAAAAAATACCTTGTGTACTGACTACTTACCCCCTTTTTTGAACTAATGATGTCCACAAAACAAGAGTAGTAAAACATGTATTACAACTACGCTAGCTATACCTCAAAGTTCAGGTATCCTTGAAATCACAGTATGGTGCTCAGCTGCTTTTCCGAATTCACCACTCCCAAAACGTGCGCGCCAAATATAAATTTTACTGCAGTATATTGAGTGTTAACAGTAACGCCTTCAAAGAACTACATTCCTTGTAAGATCCAACGAAATATAATCAATTCAAGAATATCGGTAGTTGCGGAAGGGTGCTGTAGAGATACAGTATTAAGAAAAGTCATGGAACATAAGTAACTAAAACTGACGAAATGTTGTGGGGGTAGTTTTTACATATCTCTGGTTGCAAACACTTTTCATCAAGTATCAGGCTTGCTAGAATATCTTGCCCTGATTGAGTTATTAAGGACGGAACACATGTAATGTTGATAAATAATTTCGGACTTCTGTTACGTCGTCCTAAGTATTGTATTTTTATTAAGGTAAGCTTACGAAGGACAATGTTTTCTGAAACACACCAGTCATTCCAAATTTCATTATGCGATCACCATATTAGTAATATATAGGTAGCACATGCACATTGGCAATACATATCGCACGTAATATATAGACACTAGATGTAAACATTGCCGGAGTCATCCTAAGTATGATATACATGGCGAAACGTAGCTGTAGCGTAACTCGCAAAAGATTGCGAAACGTTATACAAAGCCTACGAAAGCTCAAAAACATCATGCTGAACGCTAAAACTTCGACAAGTTTAGCAAAAGTGAATGATAAAAAGCTTAAAAGGTCAGGTTAGTCTGATGCCATCAAGCAAAATTCTCTTGAAGTCTCAACAAAACGTTTAACCGTCACTTTTTACGTTTCATGAATTTTTTATGAAGCTAAATGTTTAGCGATGCATGAACATCCAGTTGGTGCAAAAAATAACAGTTACAAAAGTTGCAACTATTGGACTATACGGTCGACCTTTCTACGTTTGTCTTCTGTCAAGGTCAAACATCAGTGGACCGTAGTTATGTGATGCAACGAAAGGACAAACGGGAAACAGAGCGAACTGAAGAAATCACACATAGTGACCAAAACTTGTGCATTAATTGCACGTTATCTGTCGCCTACCTAACATTTGATAAACTTGCATTCAACTTTACATCAGTACATGCTCTTTATTTAGATAATTCCGCAATCTAGTTCGCCAGTGTAGGTGGCCAACGACATCTACATATTCGTCAATGCAGTGTGATGCAGCATGCGGCATTCTAAAAGAAATATTCAACGAACAATTAATAGATAGGACTACATTCAGTTTTACAGCGTCATTCTGCGGTATCCACATCCTTACTTTCGGGGGACAATAAAAATAAAGCTTCCCGTTATGGAATAAAGGTGGTCCATATAATGATTCTTTAGGGTTGGTATTCGTGTCTGTAAAATGCCTAAGATATCCATGTACCTTCGAGATAGTTAACATTAGTTTGGGTTCACGTGTTGAAATTTTGTGCGATAAAATTGATGTTTCACTGTAAGAAATGTTTCAGTCAATCAACAACATAATTAAACCTACCTATAACTTAGAGAACCAAAATGCTGGGCAGAGAAAGTGTGTTTAAAATAGACTGCACCCTCAAGCTATTTAACGAAAACTCCTCCATGTAGATTGTTCATCAACGTAACTAACTATCTGCCTTACTCGAAGCTGTAAATCATATTCGTTTACTCTTTTTCTGACACCCATTGAACTGGGTTCTTCAGTTTCATCTTTTGTTTCAACCGCGGTAACACGAACGCAATGAAAATGAAGGCGTATTATCACAGGTGCAAAATCTTTAACGAAATATAGACGCTGGCTCGTTGATATCGAAAAAGCAGGGTTGATTGAAAGTTGAGGTGTCGAGTTGGTCAGATTCTATCTCGAGACAATGCTGTGGTATACAGGAAAATGCATGATGACTGATAAGTTTGGAAATAGCATCGTAACCACACCATTCTAATTACCAGTGCAAACTTGTCTAACATAATGAGTGGCTGTTAGGCTTCATAGAAAACTTGTGCCAGATTATTTTTTCATATGCTTAAAATAAAATTGACACGACCACCACAGTCAGATCTGCTTTACAGAGTGTCCTAAAGGAGTGACTTACTCTCATCAGGATTCTCCAGATTCTGTAAAACTGGAATGCAGATGCATACTCCAATATATCTAGACAACATTATTTAAGTGAATGTCTTTATAGTATTTTTGATATGTACAGTACTTTTGTCTGCTGTTTGTCATAAATCTTAATATGCGTCTTGAATCATTTTAAAAGTTGTCTAAATATTCCGTTGTCGAACAATGTGTTGAAAGAGATAAATAGATGTGCTGCCGTTTTGATGAAAGATTGATTTTTGTGACTATTAGTTTAGTCATATTGTCTCAAGTATGGCTTTGCCAGACCCACTAAACTGCGACGTCTTTTAACCCATCCATCGCTGTAAATCATTTGTGCTGCAGTGCAAGATCGTCATCAGCGTTTCATAAATACTTAAATAAGTTCTTACTTAAAACAAACTTGAAGGAGCTGAAACGTGACATGGTTTCATGTATGTGTACGTCTGTCACCTGTTTTATCTATTCTTATGGTTTAAGAAAACCTCTTAGTCCAGGTCAGAAATAATTCAAACAAATCTGACTTTAATCCTGCAGTTGAGTTTCACATAGAAACGTGGTAGGGGATTTGGTTGATATGCATTGAACTCAGTTCAAAATTAAACACTGCTTCCGCATCCGCACAGAGTGTTCGACCAGGTGCCTTCGTATGATACACTACATTAGAGGTATGCTACTTTTGGTGTTTTTAAGTAGATCGCATCCTTGTCAAAACTGGGATTGCAGATTCAGCCCCACTGTCTTTAGAAAGATATGTTGCCCAATGAAACACCAACATCACTCTGAATCTGATCAAATTATCATAACGCGAGATCATCGACCAGAGTTGGTTGGATAGTTACTGCATCTCCTTTTAAGGCAACCAAGTATTCCAGGCTCCACTCACAAGCAGATAAGGTTGAGCCACAAGGTTGAACAAGAACAAACGTGGTCGCGTCATTGTTAGGCTAATAACACAGTGTCAGCATAGTTTTCTCTGGGAAACTCTAACCACAGCTCAACTCCTTGTAGTAGCAAGATTGTGACAAAACTAGCAAAGCACAAACTTTAAGTTAAACAGTGAATGAGGTTTAGTAATCAAAAGAACTAGTAATGCTTAAAATACCGGCCAAATTTCATATCGGTACTTGGATACTAACATATAAAAGGATGTGTATATAAGATCTTCCACCTTGTGTTATTACAAGCGGACCTGCCGCATATTCCCCGCTAGGTTTCTGGATACACTGTGTCTACTGATGTCATAAGTGAACCACCAATACTTTCAGTGTGAGTTGGTGAACTGAGTTCGTTGTGGTTGCAGAGCACGAGTAATTTTTGATCAGCTTGATACGTGCGGACCGTCCTAATTATCGGATGTTCCTGGGTGAATTTGGTTGAGATAGCCATGTGATATGGATAATATACTCAGCAGACGTAACTAAGTCCCAACTTTGAAAATCCTGTCTAGACAATTGCTACACGGATTATGTGGATGTCAGCGCGCAGGTGGTTAACGTTTCACCTGTAAACGGTAAGGAACAATAGTACATTGCTGTGTTTTTGGCAGTACCTGATTCTTCTACGCTTTGCCGATCGTGTGGTTTTTGTCTGAAAACTCACTGACCACATGTTAATCCACATTAACTTCATTCCTACATCTGCACTTCGAGTACTGTATACAACTCATTCTTGCTCTACGTAGAACACAACTGCTGTGATAAATCTATCAACTTTTTGAAACATTATTTAGTTCAGAGTTCATTTTTTAGTCCCGAAAGAATAGATGCTTGATGGATATAGCAGATTTCCACCTTTCGTTTCAAGTACAGTTAATGTACGAATGATAGTTCCTTCTACTGCAGCAAATAATCAATCTTTAGAAAGTTGGATTCTTGTCAAAACTCAATGGAACTGCATACAACTTTACTTTCAGTTTCACAGTACCAGATTAATTATTCAGTGTACATCTTGAATGGAAACAGACGTTCTCCGTGACTAAATATGCATCTGGGATCACAAGAAAAATGAAACACATATGAGTTGTGGTGGCCACTTCACAGCGAACAGCTAACAAAAACCATCTTTTTATTCTGTTCCTATAGTATTTTTCCTGCATCATTACTTACGTGTTCCAGTCGTATATATAGGGTGTCGATGGGCACATAGTTTTATATCAAGACTGTCGAGATTTCACTGATCACGTCTACTGGATATGTTTACTCTGAAGTTGTGTTGCTTTTGATATATTTTGTACATCAGTGGTGTGGTTTTATTCTTTACAAACCGCTCGCAACTTCTCAGCACTGAGATGTCAGAACAGACACATAACCCAAACTTCTTTTGGACAGATTAAAGCAAGTTATTAGTATACTCACAAAAATGTTCTCACGTGGTAATTTAGTTTATTTTGGAAAGATGGATTGTTTTACGATATGCTTTTTAGTAAGCTACACTTGTTAACTTTGGTTGATAGCCTAAATAAAAAAGGAAATATCCCAAGCACGAATACTATTTCACCACAGCCGCAGGCATGTTCAGAAATCGCAACGGAATTAACAGAAGTTGACCATTCAACATTGTTGAAGGGAATAATATGGAGAAAATGCAACATAAATCCAGTATGTAGTATCAAAGTTAGTTTGATGTCAGTTTCTATTTACGCCTTACTGGCAGATTCAGTGGTCAGTGTAAAGCCAGATGAATTAATCTGTTCAGCAATGGAGTTTACCAGCAATGTTCCGGGGGGACCCAAGCAATTAGGCCATCCACCATTTGGACACAATCTGTGCATGCTTACGGTTGCCTGAGGCACGATAATTCACTGTCTCTCGAGAAAGACAACCGGCAACAACTACGAATAATTTTAGCAACAAAAATAGACAGATGTTTCAATGTTGTTATGACAGTTTTTGCAAGAAAGTGGCGATCAATATATTCTAAAAGTCTGCATACATTTACGACATAAGTATCTGTGGGGTTCATCAGTGATAATGTGTTTACTATTTTATTCACTGAGGCGTAAAACACAGTCATTCTCAATCGCATCTTAACAGTGGACTGGCGAAGAAATGTGCTAACCTTCTCGGGCTAAACAAACTTTTTAACGGGCTGTAAATGAATTGTCATATGTCAATTTTGTAGCAGTAGCGTGAGGCGTAGGCTCTAGAATGCAGAAAATCTTAATGAAAGCTGGATCAGGTAGAAACAATAATACCAAATAAAAACGATGTTAAATTACTGAAAGTCTTGAAAGATCATGTTTTGCGTTAAAATTCATTGCTAGGAAAGAATGTGGAGTATCACTTGAATTTCACATAACAGTATTTGAGCAAAATTGAATTACCGATAGGTAAAGTGTCGGTTTCGATTAGTTAGAAGAGATACAAATGCGAGTTATCTGAACTTCGATCGAATTCAAGCAAGCGACAGAATCACCATGGTTATGTGCGGTCGTGTTGGAGACTTCCAGCATAAACCGCTGGAAAAATCCTGCTTGGGTAGCCTTCTGGAGCAGTTAACGGAGTCGGTATGATCTAGTAATTTGAGCTGGTAACTGAGCTTTCACTGGATGTTAGAGAAGTCGATGATTCTGGGCATGCTGTGTCTGTTGCTGGATTTAAATCGTTCAAGGACCAGATGTTTTACCTGTTTCGGAAGTTCCTTCATGGCAATGCTGAATGAGGCTGCCAACAATCAACTTAATGCATTTTGGCTATGCACGTAGGTCTCATGAGTTTTATTCAGCGTTCCCAGATAGTGAGGCCACCACTGGATGCGGTCCACAGAACATCATTCAGAAGAGAGCCATGGTATATGAGTGAACTCATGTTTAATTGTATTGTATGCTCTTACGCGTCATTTACATATTTCCACTGTGTGATAATTTTGACCATCGTACATGTAACCAACTATTCGCCGAGCCTAAACAATGCAGCAATTTCATAGCAGTTTATAAATGCTTTGATACACAACTGGATAGCACGCATTAAATGGGGCTCTTATCGTAATGACTTAAATTGTCCACCTTGTTGACTTCAGTGTTGGACGGTAGGATAGCTGAGTACCTCGTTATTGTACTCTATTACAAATTCCACCGTTGTGGCTGTAAACAATGCGTGTGAAAATTGAAGTATCGCTCCTCGACAGCAATTGTGCTAGTACGAGATATCAAGAAAAATACTGAAGATACTCGTACTTAACCTCCCATTTAAGATCAGGAGTGTGGTACCCATTTCACTATGATTTTTATGGCTTATATGTGATATTACGGGAAGGGTCCTTGATAGGCAACAATTGTTCTTCTAAGAGAAAGCTTATTCATGTAATTAGGAGTAATGGTCTGAAACATTTACTTGTTGAGGTTAAATCAGTTACACTTTCTGTTTGCTTTATCGCCACTTTTATGTCGGAATCCAACTAAGCCCGGATACTTGCTGAAAACGGTCGAGGCTCAATGTATATTAAAATTCTTGGGACCGAACAGGTTCCCGTATGACAGTAGATCGAAGGAATTGTTAACTCGCACCATTTGGAAATACTTCAACCCGGCAGAAGGAAGTAGTTCTTTGCAATACGCTTTACTGATGTCAGAGGAGTAACCATCGGATGTCAAAGGTTTGCATCCAGAGGTGATATGTTTATTTCTGATGTAGTTTTCTTTTAATCCGTTTTGTGAAGAAATTATTTCTTGGCTGGTAGCTAACCAGGAACAATACTATCACTTTGTTCTTTTGGTACCAAACTGCTTTCAGGTTCTTCTTGATTATAAATCGAAGGGCCGTTCACTTGCTTGCGCTTCCTGCATGAATGTCTTTTTCATTAACATAAATAATTATTTCGCCAAGGAATTCTTCAGTCTGTCATGCGCCACCAATGAACCTAAATGTACCATTGCGCATGTTGCTGTGACCAGTGTCTAAGTGACTGTGTACGCACTAGCCTGACCATGTGAAAACTTTACCTGATCGGACAACTGATCATTCACAAGTCCACAGACACGTCAGTTTCACTGTTGTTCTTTGATCGCGGACCCGTGATTTGTCAAAGCATACGTCAAACATCGTCCCTTGTTGAGCTTTTTAACATAACGTTGCCGCCGTATACATACTCTGAACAAACCACGTGTCCAAATGCAGCACTGATCTTCCCTCAGAAATACAGTGCTATTGAGGGGTTCTGACTAGAAGAGTCAAAATCCATGGAAGGATTTTCAACTAAATCCATACTTTTAATCGTTCACTGTCAAGAGCTTTGAAGTCGTTCATTTTCTCATTTCAACACAAACTGTGGATGAATAGGTTCCGTAATCTTTACGCCTGTGGTGCAACAATAAAGTTATCAGCTAGTCATACCAGTTACAATGCATATATCACTCAAACGCCTCATTCGTCTCTACGGGATTTTCGTGTATGCCGCAACATGTAGTTAACGGGGGCCAAAATGTGGCCTATCAGGCATATCGACTCTTGAGGCAATTCACTCATTCTGGCCTTTGAGATTTTATGTCTTAACTTATGAGGTGAAACATATTTCGGAAAAATGTTTTCTGCTATTATAAGAAGTTCATTGATATTTCTCAATCATCCCTAGAATAGTTATGTGGTGTGGGGAGTTTACTAACCGGCATTCCAGGAAAGAGCACTAAATTTAGTTGAGTAACTACCCTAGAACACGTACAGTTTGAGACATTAGGGAACCAAGGTCCAAATAATCTAGTTTTCAGATGAAAACGATTCAGCATTAACAGTTGTATACTTCTAGGTAACCCGTGATCCGCCTGCTTAATACGAACTCAACACAAAAGCTAGGATCCGTTTGTGGTAACCTGATTGCTGTCTACTTCAAATAAGGAGATTCGGACCCACCAGTTTCTCTATAGCCTATGCGGTATTATTTGCATGTTTCCGTGTTTCTGTGGAAGAGACAACATGTGAGTTATCTAAAATGTTGTTTAGAATAAGTTGCTAATAAAATTTTCGGGGTATTCGGGAAAGTTCAATTTTTACATCAAACTATATTTATCGTATTTTTATTGGGGTTGAAAACTTCAAACGCCCATCGTCGGCCAAAATGTTTATCACCGGCATTTGAGCTACTCATGAGTAGTCTAATTCTAATGCGTAGATTCACTCAGCTTCAACTAGATGTACTCATTGACAAAATGGGGCAGGATATATGCCAGGATTGAAGTTTGGAATCTAGCCTTATTTTTATATCTGTTTTGGTATCCAGTTAATTTGGTCACAGTAACGTTAACCTTATATCTAATTTTTAAACGCAAATTTTCGTGCGTACGCTTTGAGACAACAAACATTCTAATTTGCAAACCGAACAACTACCCCAAGACGATCCAAACAGAAATGTAAACAAAAATGTAAACGATTAAACTTCAAACTTGCTGAAACTATTCAGTCAGACTGGAGTGGTAAACCCGCAAACAGGGCCAGATTTTGTAACATTACTTACTTGTAAGGTGTGTACTTTTCATTGTAACAAACTGTAGATGACTGATGAGTAGCCGGGGATTTGGTTAATTTCAAGTTGAACATCACTCGCAATTGATCGCAGCTGTCGCATCCCCATAGACTGTCCAGTCGGCCCCTTTCGGAAAGAAGCACTAGACTCGAGTTTCACTCTCATTAAAGCTCGTCAGTAATGTATGTCGATTGGAGTTAACAGACAGTAACTGTGTCTCCATTTCGAGACGATCGGGCAACCTGATCATTACTCACAATTGAAAGTGGTTGAGCGTTCACATATGATAATTCGGTCGTGCCTAACGTGAGGTCAA
>JTDE01000154.1:175289-188716 GCA_014338405.1 Paragonimus skrjabini miyazakii
GATATGCACTACTGACGAGCTCTAATGAGAGCGAAACTCGAGTCTAGTGCTTCTTTTCGAAAGGGGCCGACTGGAAAGTCTATGGGGATGCGACGGCTGCGCTCAATTTTGAGTGGTGTTCAACTTGAAACTCTAGATAGTTGGATGCTTATCCTCGACATGTATAATCATCATACTTCAAGTATCCACCTGGTCCATTCATCCTCTTGCAATACATCTCAAGTTGCAGCGCTTCAGCCTTTGCTTCGTTCCTACTTTCCTGAAACTTACCGTCAATTAACATGCACTCGGACATGTAGATGGAAATCAAACTAATTGCATTCATCCATCTTCCCTGTTGATGGATATTCCGGGTGATAGAGTTCACAAAAGTTTCAAGCCGTTTAATCTCTCCAAAAATATGATAAGTCACCATTTTCACATCAAAATATGTGGTGCATCATTTTTGTGAGGTTGATGGGTTGTCTTTAACAATTCGATCAAACATCAAAGACATCCTTGGAGGGAGCACATGTGAACAAGTGGCAGTTCCCACTTTCTTCTGTAACTTAAGGTGGGGGATATTTTGTTGTGAGTTTCTATATAAACTTAATAATAATCGCAGCAGGTCGCAACTTCCTCTTTGTCGTAAACTTATCATTCGACTACTTTCAAAATGAAACAATCTAGACTAAAGTTTCGTTTTTGTTGGAGCTTATCACTGGTGCTTATCGTTTCTACTGCCGGCATTTGAACTCCGATCATGCTTTCTTGAAGCGACCGTGCTTATCAATACACCACTGACCTCAAGCTAAACGAGACTGAATCACCAAATGTAAAACAGCCAAATACGCTTATGAGTAATATTGTGATTGCCTGATCGCCTCGAGAGGAGTCACAGTAACTGACCTGTCAACTCCAATCTATGACCACTCCACTAAAACTTTCCTGCAAATTGAAATCACTGAAATCATTAACTTTTTTCGAACATTTTTACTACTAGATTGGTTCTGTTTGTTTTGTCTGTTTTTTACTTTTTAAATCTCCTCGTCTGTTTGCATCATATACTTAATGGTATGAAGAGTATATTAAAATGGCTTTAGCCTTAGGTTTTGGCGGGTTTCAATGCTCGTTTGTAAAACAGGCCTACGGCACACACAAATGCAGAGTATTTGGCACGACCTCTAGTAGACCATTTTAAACGTCTACCGTAGATATTACTATCAGCTACTAGGGATTATTTCTAACAAAGAAGAAAACGCCACAGGCAACTGACTGGTAGGTTCTCGTTCAAATGATACGGACAATCACAAAGCATTCTTACTGGATGTATGGATAACCTACTCACCATACTTTTATCAACCTTTCAAACGTTTTTATAGACAGATAAAACTACCACCTGTTTGCAACCCTGAGGAACTGCTGAGCACTACTGAGTACTATTGGGCACTTTACATGCATATGCAAGTGTAGTCGATTGTCAGGCATATTTTGAGCATCTGGAACGTCAAGTTCAGTTGCCTATAGTTTTCCCGAAGTAAAAATGGCAAATTAACCACTGCTCCCATCACGTACGTTAACGACATTGTGTATTTGGATTCATGAACATAATGCACCCGATCCACACTGCACGGCGGGTTGCCCTGTATTTTATAACAGCTGAAGTGAAGTTCACTGTATACCAACGAATTTTTGCAAACTGACAAACTATAACAGTTTATCTTACAAACTGGCAGAAAGCAAAATGTGTTATTTTCAGGCTATTCCAATTTTATCAACTGAATTGAATCAACGGACAGTAAAATTCTAATTAATATTTGTTAAACACGACTGCACATAATATTCGTTTGTCATTGACATAGTTGACAATTGCAACAATGGATGCAGTGATCATATTAATGAGGTTGTTTGTCGGATTTTTCAAAACGGAAGGCAAAATTGACCAGTCTGAAACTGAAATTCCAGTTAATTATTTCAGTTTGTTGAGCTATATGCGTACATGCTGACCATTTCGGTCACGCACAGCGTTAGAAGACTTTGACATTGACATCTATCTTCTCTCGGTTGATTCGAAATTAACATGGAAGAATCGCGGTTTGTAACTATAACTCGCTGAAGGTTTGTGTATACATTTTCAGCTGTCCGTTTATACAGGATAAATAAAACCTTTTGATAATGTTATTACTGCCGGATTCTTGTCACTAATTCAGTGCTGGATGTTTTATGATTGCCACCCATTTATATCAACACCAGTACACTGGGCACAACAAAATTCTAATCAGTTTTGCTCGTTGGCCGTCGGAGACTTAAGTGGTTTAAGTGCATAGGGTGGGTATGTGAATCAGGTCTCTGCAACGGACAACCTGATGGAACTGTAGGCAGGCAACGTTCAATAAGTGTCATCCAATCATGACACGTATATCCCGTCAGTCGGGAATGATGGTTTCCTTGTCCATTCAAGAGTTACTGTCTGTGCAACCTGAAGAAATGAGCTTGTCTTTCTGGATTACACCACCAATTACATAATATATTCAAATAATTACTGAAGAAATGTCCACGACGGCACATTCTTCCTAGGAGAATCAGACGCTTTAAGCGAGTTTACATCCGCTGATTTATACAGCTTTGCATGAGAGGTAAATTCGTCCTAAAACGAGAACATTGTCTCTTAGATAGTTTCCCGCAAACTGCATTGTGTATTCGGACCAGCTGTTTGTGGTAATAGAGAAACGATATCTAGTATGACAAGGTTTGAGGAGCTACAGCGGATTTTTATGAAAACCGGTTTTATTTTACGCTAGCAATCACTGGAAATTACACACTCTTCATGCATTTGCTATTCATTCCTTCAATGTCTATTTTATAGCTGTTTTATTTCGCAAAAGAATTCAAGAAAAAGATGTGTTCGCTCGGAATATAAATGTAATTAAGCGCACTCAATTAAGCTAGCGAACGGGAGTTCATAAGAACAGTACGTGGCAACATAAAGGGTTACTAATTAGTATTTATTCAATCTTCTTCCGGTATAAAAAGGGGTGATTTTTTGGGGTATGTTTATTACGATTTGCCCAAGGGTTACGGGTTAGAAGAACCTGAAAATACTTACTTGGTCCTGGTTATTTTAGTTTGGACGAGGTACTAAACAAAGAGTTAAACAGGGTACTTTAAAAGGCTCAAGAATATTTGTGTCAGAAGGATTGTGAATAAAATAAAGAGGTAAAGATGGTTCAGCAGCAATCGGGAAAGAATAGTCCGCTAGAAATAACAATTACAAGCCGGACGCAGTCATACTCTACCCATGCGTGTAAAATAGCCAGATTTTCCAAAGATATATAATTACTCTCTCAATATTCAAGTTGTTTTTACACGAGGCCAGAGAGAGGTGAAGCATGTAAGACACAGTTTGGTAAGATTACTAGACTAGGCACAGTCTAACACCAAATTATCCATGCTGGCATATCAGTCGTATAACATCACTGAGCAGTGCTGATGTTTTACTTCGAACGTGATTACTTTGATTAGGCAAAAGTTTTATTAGTAAACTGAGCTTGACCTTACACAATAGGGTTGTTGCCTCTGAAACAGTGATAAATTTTTGGATGGTTGTTTCACTGTTATCGACGTTTTTTTGTTTATTGCAACACTGAACGCCAACCATTCAAAATGCCTAGTACAGGAGGCAAAAATTGGTCTGTTATTCGTGCATTCATTTTTTGGTTAGCTGCCTGAATTGCAAACTATCAATTCAGTTTTGAGTCACCGTTCACTTCGTTTTTTCTTTGGACAATCAGAATAAGTGTTGAATAAGCCGTGATTTCCTTAGGACATTGTTAGGGTGTTCCAGGTTAAGCACAGTTTAGTCTTATTTCAGCCAACTCGGAAAAACACTCAGTCATTTAAGGAATATTCCACAAATCACAAGGTCACAGAAATTGGTTAATACTAAACCTCCTTTGTGAGCAGGCTGGGTTAATGGACGTAGCTAGTACGTTCTATCAACCAAGTCACTTAAGAAACATTCATCCCAACCCTATTAAAGAATATATAAGTTTAGGTTGCGAGCGCCTCCAAACCGACATTTTACGGTCGGTTTCATCTTTGTTTCAGCTCATTAGACAAAGACAATTTGGATTGAGGATTGAGTGGGATACCGTTTTTGTTACGAGTTATTGCCGTTACCCGCTCGGCCACCAGTTATATGTAGGCATCAAGAAACATCGCAAGCAACATTCCGACCACTTGCGGCCGCAGCTTATAAAAAATAACTATCAAAGATGTAGTATGTCCGTCCACGCGGACTGAGTGAAAACAAGCTACAGCAAAGTTAATCACCCAGTTCTCGAATGCAATTTTGGAACAACCGGGAAAAAATTTACAGTGAACTACAGCCTAAACATTGCACTGTGTTGGTAATCGGAATGTGATAAATGTAATATTGGTTAGCAAACAAGGGTTTGCATGACAGCCTTACCTGAACCAGAACTACAGTAAAATCCAGTAATTCTGTTCTACTTTGATTAGGCGAACAAATGAACGTCCAAATTGAGACCAATTGTATACGATACCGTTTTTCAATCTGAACCACTAATGGGCAATCTTAAATATCGATATGATTTATCAGTTGCCTTCATGCAGTTGTGCCTTGATGTGCATTGTTTTTCTCAATGTATGAATGTTGTATTTTGTTTCTTTAACTGTTTCTTTAACTCCTCATATTCACAAATGATTATTGGGCACGTCAAAACGTATGAGAAAGTTTAGCTTAGTGGACGCGATTCTGACAAACAAGCTTGAGCAAGTAAGGTTTTACTTCATTTTCACTGGATCATAACAAATTGTTCAATGCGAAATTGACAGCTTCTGTCCATTGTCTGTCGCCATTCCAAGTATTACTGTAACGGACATTTTGCTTGCATCCTGGATAAAAGCATTAGCTCAAAGATACAGATTGATAGATGTAAAAATTCCACTACAATTGATAGGTTTCTTCCACAGTTCAGTTTATAAAGGGGTATATATTTGTTTCACAAAATGAATAATGACAAAAACTCAAACTGACAAGATACATGAATCTAACAAACAATGCCAGTGGTACCCATACGAAGTAATTTCTAGGAACATATATTGGTTGTTTCATGTTAATTATCAATTGTCTTTCTATACTGATACATGAGTGTAAATAGAATGTTGCAGATACACCGAACGGTTTAAGCCTAAATATTATTCAACTATCCTTTGAGAGTTAAAATAATTCGGCCCAAGTGAACGTCAGAATGTCAACTTTGGATAAATTGAGAACACTGAAAAAATGCACGGATTTCCGAATAAAATTGGTGATTCCCTTTTATAAACATCCACGGTTGGGATAATGATCATAATCTGTATGTTTTTCCCCGGAATTAAAAAAGAAAACCATTCAAGAAAGATGCTGAAATGTAAAAAATTACAATAGTACTTTGATATTGTGAAACGTGAATACAACGAGTAGTATACATAACTCTCAGATATTGAAACAGACTAAAGCAGAATGCAGACAGACAATTGTTTTGTTAACAGTGGGAGTGTGTTGTAATAGTACACAAGAAATCTGCAGCGCTGTTTGATTCTCACGTAAAATCATGGTACCATTTAAACACATTCTGTTGTAGAAAGTTGGTCCTAAACTCTAAACAGTTGCAACAGTCAGTTTCAACAGAAGCAAGAAGCAAAATGCTCATCTCCTCACTGAACTGAAACAAGTCGCAGTCACTGGTTTGACTGCGGATGGCTCACTAACTACATGATCGGAAAAACTTTGAGCAATGAAGTAGCTGTCACTATGGCATAATCGATTAGGATTTACGTTCCCCTCTTGATAACTCATGGCAATATGTGATTACGGTGGCATACTTCGCGTCGTCATTTGTGTCGATCTTGAATGGAAAAATATACGCTGGCGAAATTGGTAGCTCGCAAATAAGGAATCATCACCTGAATAACCAGACATTTATCTTGTTTGGTCCTTTTTGATGAAACTTGAACTCATTCTTCGGTGTTATTTGCTCAGCAGAAATTTGAGGTCACTGAAGTGAATCAGCCATAACTACGCACTTCAATAACGTACGTAGTTTAAGCCGAACTCAGTCTCAAATATGTGCTGATCATAACGCATCACATAGACGATGCTTTAACGTTGAGGTAATGTCTTGATTGCCCAAGTTTATTCATCTGGCCAGAACAGGATGGAGCTCGTCACCACAAATTCACTGTCTGCATCATTTGACTCTGCAGGTCAATCTATAGTGAGACAGAAGGAAAATATTTAAGCCCTCCGTTTCGAGTATGAGTGACTTGCAGTTGGCATGAGTCAGCGTTTGACAAATGCACTACTGAACTGAGGCCGAACTCGAAAGTGTTCTTGTGGTGATTTTTGTGTGTTAACCAATAAAATCGCTTTGACGATAACACTGGCGTTTACAAGATCCTATATTGCATCGGCCATACGACGGAAAGCACCAGTGACAAGATTCACTGTGGTTAAGTCTAACATTCGGATGGGGTTTCATATACAAATGATGTACTACAGGCGAAACGCTCGTGCTGGAATATCAACCAAGTTAGTTGTTCGGAGAACGGGAGTCTAGATTATTAAAGCAACGGTCTTGAAGTATTCAGATGATTGCCGGCAGAGTTGTAAAACTGTCCGCGATGTACTTGATAGTTTACTCCTATCGTGCTGATATAGATAAGCCCAGTGAGCTTTATTCACCCGTTTTACTTAGTCTGTCGCCATTTGAAGTGATTAATTAGACTAACTTGAATATACCGGAAGTTTATAGGTCGGTGTTGTTGTTTCTCTCTCTTTTAACATTATACTGTCGATGTAGAATCTGGGGGGTAGTGTCGCATAAAGATTGACAACTATTCCAACGCAAATGAGCACAACCAACTTCCCAGAAAGAAAAAAATTAACTGGACAAGTTTGATAAATTGAGTAGTAACCGCCATAATTCATTCCTGTTTCGGTGTGATGTAAGGTGACTTCAAAATCACTCAGCCCGTCCGGCTATCTAGCTTCACAATGAAAGTAAGAACGGATAACTGTTAATGTCCAACTCGTGTTTTCCATGGTGGGATATCTAAATTAAATTGTCTGTCAGATCAGTTTTTCCAAGGAACGTGCCGGCACTCAATGATTGTTCTTTCCTCGTTCACCTTAATCAGACTAAACAGTCGATGATGTGACAGATAACAGTCATCCACTATATGTTTTCAGGCCACCAGTCACCAATTAATTACACTCTCTGTGGATGGTCATCTTAACTGTCTAAGCGGAAAATGAAACTGTCAACCGCTCAGCAGTTGACTTTCCTCCCACCAAGTTACTGCGAGATGAGTGTTCCTAGCTTCCGTTCCAGTGTTCTTTCAGTTTTTCAGAGAAATGCCGGTTCATCGAGTTATTACAGCCAAACTTGTGGAGTCTTGAACGTTATTAGAAATTCATATATAGAACCGCTCCAAATAAGTGATATGCCACAAGAACATGGGTGTAGGTAGCTCATTGGAAAGATTTACATATCTATTGAGGGCTCATAAAAAGAACGACGATTTCAAATTGAGACGGGGATTTAGTGGTCTGATTGAAATGTACACTAAATTAATGGGTATAAAACGTTAACACTTCCAATGTTAAATATTAGGTTTCCGTTCGCATTAGCAAAAGTATGTTTACGTAAGTCCTCACATGATTGTCTCCCTGGTCAGTCGATCTGTACAAAGATAATTTCCCAATTGATTTATTCTGAAACACGCACTTTACTCAGGTTGCGATATCCGATCAAACCTCGGTATACGAATCAAGCTATCTTGCTTTGTGTAAACCTAAAAGCAAACTAAAAGTGGTATTGTTCCGTTCAGACGTCGTTTATAATCATCTTAAACTTTATTTAGTTTCTTTGTCTTAATGAGGTACACAAGCAATGATGTACAAATTGACAAATCAAAGCGGGCGAAAAAAATCATTCGTTTGATAATCTGTCGATTTTCAACTTGCTATCCCATTCATGAAACATGTTTTGATTATTCTTTGGCGGAAAATCGTACTGTTAACGCCGACGACAAAAGTCACAGACCAACTTCCGCCTGACGGATGGTATACGTTTCCACAAACAATTATTTTACTAAAAGTATGATGTAAACCAACCTTGTGGAGCGTACGCCAGTAGGATCTTGAAGTCAACTTTATCCAAACACTTGGTTGTCAATCAAGTGGATTGTAGTCCAACCAATGTGCTACTTGAAGGTAATTTGAAACCATAGAGACTGAAGTCAACCAATTATCTATGCTTGTATAGATAAAAAAATATATAGCGAAATATACTAGCTTAAAATCGACCACAACAGTAAGTTTCGTTTAATAGAAATTTGAAGATATGTTCTGTACAGACGTATCATCTACACTGGAAGGCAATCTAGTCCTCCTGTGTTTTCTAAAATATATAAAACTGTGCCAGATTATTGTCAGTATCCGCCATAAATCTGACGTCCGTAAACTTATGTTAAATTAGGTAGAGCTTTGGCATTTAATCGAAACAGCACATTCGAGATACTGAATAAAACAACATTGCACTCGGAAAAGTCTTCCTGTCCATACTAAAGATCGTTTACTTTCCTTTACGCCCTATTTGCTCCACATTAACAGATTTTGTTCATCCGCACTTTTACAAGTCCATTACATTTAATTACCAAAAGCCAAACGTGAATTGGTAGGCTTGACTTGACGGATCTTTCTTGTGATCAATAATGAATATTTTAAAAAGACTTGGAGATACTCATAGCAAGTTAGTCACATATCACGTTTTAGTAATTTTTTCTTGCTAAACGTTTCAATGTTTCGGAGATAATAACGTCAGGCTGCTCAAGGCCGGTGGTGTACAACTTACAAGTTAGGACCATTTACTTAATTAAAAACCTTCTACAAAACTTAGTGCATTGTAAACTGAAATAGTGTTGAGATCAAATAAGTTATTGCGTCTTCTCGCAAGTTTATGGACGAAAGCACTAACAATAGTTTATTTTAATTTCAAAAAGCGTTCGAAAAGAACAGTTTGGTAATAAGTTATGTGTGAAGGGACTATGTTGTTCTGTTGTTCAGATAGTACAGTTGGATCTAACTTGGTGTTTTATTGTCCAAATTACCAGAGATCATTCACTTCAATTGCTTTGCTTGAGTCATATTGCTATTTGCTCGAAGATTTCGGTTATTATCGTGTACTGTAATGCGCTACAGCGCTTCATACACCATAAGAAGTCGTTTATAAATGTGACTTTTTTCGAACATACCGGTGGAAAAGATAAACAATAACGAAGTTAACATGGGTCAACAATCAGCTTTAACTTATTTCTGTGATAAATGAAACGTTCAAGGTATTTGCATTATGTTGTATGGAATGATTTTAAGGGTTTTTGTGCGTTTAGAGAAATACATATTTGAAGTGCAAATCATTTCACCGTCTTTTTTGTACTGATTATCGGAAATAATCGAGTATTGCTCAAAGAATTTTCTGAACAATCTCACGCACCTGTCTTAAATTTGGAATGGCAAATGCTATCCAAGTCATTCAGCATAACATTCCACAGAGAGCTAACAAACTATGAATTATACCTCAAGAAGAACATATTGTTTCGTATGCTCTGCTTACCTTCAGTGTGTCTCTGTTCGCTTTGAGTCAACATTCCGCAAATTGATTTATATCCTTAGGGTTTAACAAGAGCCAATAAATGGAATAATCTGTTGCTGCTGATCAAACGGAAACATTCCATAGTATTGTCAACTTGTCCTCACTTTATTTATTGCATTCTTGCGAGCAGCGAAGAAGCTTTCTCAGTAGTAATGTGCCATTTGTCACTTGTTTTCAATGATTGCCTGCCATATAGAGATCAGTTCTAAGCTTGTGCGTAACTCGTTAAGTCGGGAACTATAAAGTCCTCTACCTGTGACCAACTGTATATCGCCAGGTACAATGTACAGTAATATTCAGAGGTAATGTTATTATGCCGTAATTTGTAATTTTCCTTTACGTTAGAGTACATTTCCTTTCCGTTTCCTTTTTATTATACTCTTGTGGTTATGTACCACTAATCCACGGGGATAATCAAACAAGACAGTGGTGTGAAGGAACCGGAGTTTCTTCCATCAATGTGCTGGGGAACTGTATCCACGTGGTAAACGTCAATGCTGTACCGTTTTATCGCCTTGTCGGCCAATCAACAAAAATTGCCACTGTCAGTGAACCAATCATGCCAACCTCAGGTTTGGACTCCTGCTGTTTACATTCTCATCTGCACTGGGCTTGGAAAGAAGCCAGAATTTCTTTTTCAACTGTAAGTTAAACAAAAATGTTTAGTAGGGCGTGACCGCTTAGGAAAAACAGACAATGCCAACTTACTTCAGGCACGAGCAAGTCAATTCAGTGAATTAATCTGATTTGGCGATAAATGGGTTCCGTGTGATCATAGTAACAGAGAAAAGTGTAACCTGAGTTAGAGGAGATGCAAATGATTTGCTTCATCCGTGGGACACGTGGTAACTGTTTAGTGTTAACAGAACATGTGTGTATACAAAGGTGTCGTTATGGCAAACAATTTTATGGTCGCGCATTCTAGCCCTATTTTACTAATGTTATTGTTTGTTAAGTTTCTCACGAAGAAGACCCCTGTAACAACCCTATTCCTACAGCGCCCGACTTAGATAACAGTATAACTACTAAACATAACTAAATGTACAAAACAAGCCACGGTTTAATCAACCTCAACAGCTGCGTCAACAGATGTAACGGGTCTATGTCACACGTACGCTGACAAGCAAACATAATGGATGTCGTAATCACGTTTATTACTCATTTTCCACAGGTGCTAATAAAACGTGTGCCAAGTTGCCGAAACAAGTTCAGAGGACTTATGCAGAGAAAACGCTGAGCGACTAATCTAAACGGCACGCATAAACACGCGGTCTACATGTTCATTTCAGGCTGGCGTGACCGACTGAAGATAAGCGATGCTCATGAATTACTGCTGAAAAATAAGCCGACATATTTCATTTCACCGCAGTTATAAATATTATAATTTGTGCGTAGGCCTTTGATAGCTTTGGTAATCCAACAGAGCTTAATAGCATCAAACATAACGACATTAACACTGTACAGAAAATGCGACGGCTAGTTCAAATCGACGAAGTTACACACAATGAATTTTTGTTTATAAAGCACACTTTTAAAACTCATCCACCAAGAACCACGTAACTAAGGAACACACGATGAGAAATGTTGTCCAACTTGTGATTATTTAACAAAAATATTAAAGTGAATCTTCAACAAAGTGAAAGTTTGCGATTGATGGACGTAACCGTTTTCATAAGGTGATTGAGGGGAACTCAGTGTTTCTAAATGCCTTATTACTCGAATTTTGAATTGTTTGTAACAGCGCAACCTCTATCATCAGTTAGTTTCTGATTAGGCAGCTTTTGTTATAAAGGCACACTACCCTACATTTAAGTACCGACTGCACGTTTTCTTTGCAAACTCCACGAAGGAGGAATTTTGAAATAAGTATTTGCAGAATGAATTTCCATGATTCGCAACTGTCAAAGGTTAGCTGTATTATTACAAGCTAAAATGGTTTTACTGCACACGATCAAAGTCGATTTTTAAATATTTTTAGTCATCCCCTAGAGTTAGTCCCGTGGAACATAATGCAGCGCACTATTCAGTGCGAAATAATAGTGTTCAACTAATAGTACAACATTTGTCCCTTGCTCTGTTGACGAGGGGATTCCTGGGGACGAATCGTCAAATCTAATCATCCCATCGCTATCCTATAGATGTGATCCAAATGTTGTCACTGACTAGGGCAAAGTTTTACTTTTTTTAAATGCGTGCGTTTTAAGCAATGAACCAAAACGCCTTGCTCTTCTAAGGGAAATGAGGTTTCCCAAATCAAAAATTCATCTGCTGAACACAATTTTTAGTCCATTTGATAAAATAATGAATTTTATGTTTAGTTCTGAAGATACGCTTCAATGCACGCTTTCTAACTCTGAGGTCAGAAGCACATCGAGTATGTCCAAAATATGTAACGATAAACTGAATGACCTCAGGACTATTGTCCTCGTTGACACAAATATTTATGTTACAAACGTGCCCATACGTTACAAATATGTGTCAAAGTTTCTAAAATCTAAATGGGTTTAGGGACAGTGATTCACTATTGGGTGCACTAAGTTTGGTCCATAATTTTTTCAACACTTCCCATGCATCTCTACCAAGATGACGGAACTTGTTCTGTCCCATAACTGTCTACCTGACGTCCGAATATATACCCCTTGTCTAGGTGTCTAACATAAAAAGAGTAGAATAGTTTGCTAACTTGACTAATTCCGTTACATTGATTGACGACTCATTTTACTTACTGTTGATCATTCGGTGATCCTCATCAGTTTTTGATACTTTCGCAGCAGCGTTTTTAAACGATCAATTTCGTCATCCCATGGCAAAAATCTGTTCTAAGGTCTCTGCATCAGAACGCGGCCAACTCACCTATAGTGATCAACACAATAATCTTAAAGTTTCGCACAGATCAATGAGTCAACTAAATTTCCTCTGACCTTATGATCAAAAGAGAAGGGTGATATCACCATATGTTAACCATTGGCTTATTCTCGCCAAACTCCAGCGTAAAAGATTGGTATCCGTAACGACAAATGGTAACCACTGTTTTACAATTGTGAGGCTGACATTGTCGGTCAAAATTCAAGCAAACCTTATCAGCCAATCGTTTCTGCACACAAAGGGTCCGAGTAAGCCTCGAAAGATGTGGGGTTTCATTCCATTCTCTCGTTGATGCTGATACAATTTGGTTTGTGAATAATATATTTGAATTTCAAATTACTAACTACACATATTCAAGGGTGAATATACGCTAGGCTGTGTGATACATTGTTCACACTGGACCTCAGTTGTAATGTTTTAAGATGTACGTGTTATGAATACAGTGGTATTGCATGTTCGCATCTGAGGTGAGCAGAAAACCGTTAGAACCTAGCAAGATATATTCTTCTGGCATTAAGAAGTAAATATAGTAAATCGCCATACAGAACTGTGCTCACGTCTTAGTGCTAACCGGAAGTTTCGAGTACGATGCGTGCAACGGTTGAGTATTTTACCGTAATTACTTGTATGCATGTCACAAACTTACTAAGTGCAACACCTTTCAGGAGACAAACCTTTAACCACTTGCAAATTCTGCGACCAAACACTGTATACATTGAAAGGAGTTCCGATCAGTGACATCTTGCAGTTGACTTCAAGGAGGAATGGCGGCAACGTTTATTTGAATATGTGCAAAATAATGATGGAAACTTGGCAGTTGTGCTACAGGCCAATCTTGGCGAAAATTCGGTTACTGAAACTGCA
>JTDE01000154.1:188816-211798 GCA_014338405.1 Paragonimus skrjabini miyazakii
ACACCTAGGTATGCGTCCACAGTTTCTAAATGTGCAACTTGGTGCAAATATACAAGGATTCTGTTCCGCTGAGTAAACATCGTTTTCTGTGGCAGTTTAATTTTAAATGCTTTAAACCAAACTTGCTAGTTCCGCTCAACGTTTGATGTACACTAAGAACGATTCGAAATTGGTCTAGTTAATCCATTTTTAGTTGGCTCAGCAACTTAAGTGTGCTCAGTTAAATGTTCCAATCTCCTAAGTATATATAATATATGCCTTCTATCTCTGCAGGTCGCCACTCAACTGCAGTCAGAAAAGTGGAAAATAGTTGGTTCCAATTTGGTGTTCAGCCAAACGGACTTGTACAATCTTATCACCCCTGGTCGAATGAGCACCCTACTGGATTTTATGCTGGGATGTTACTGCACTGTTGTTCCTCAAAGCCTACAAACCAATCGTTCTAATGTATATATCTCTCACTTGCGCAGGGCAGATTTCAGGCTAGCTAACCATGCTTTGGTAGAAGAAACAACCAGATGGTTTCTACGAGATGCACCACTGGGATCTTATCACCTGGTCTGGTCCACTTCACAAGAAATGGTTCGTTTATTTAAGTAAAAATAACATATGCGTTGCTTTGTGTATGTAGGTACGTAGTTGTACTTGCTCATATATTTTGTATTCGTATAAGAACTTCGTCGGTCTCTTCTGAAAAACTAACTGCTATATTGAAAGTCACCCAGCGATGGAGCTCAGCAATTTTGGTATACTTGGTCCTAGTGGACCGGAGATCCGTTCTGTATACTAGAAAATCATTTAAAATACTTCGTTGTTAGACTCATGTGTGAAGTCACTGACACAGAGGTCACCGCAACTTTTCACGAAGACATAGATCTGTGTACGAGCTCCATGCAGAAATGAAATGCACACTTGTTATAAACGCTGTCAGGCGGTGAGTTTCAGTTTTTAAAGACAAGTGGAAAGCCACCAGAACATGAGATATTTGAATACTCCTGATTTTATTCTTTCTCTTGAGCGAGTGTAAGTCACATGCAACGTGTTAGATACCACGTAAACGTGTTGTCACATATGGTGGATATGAGAGGTTTGTCTGTATCTGAGTCAGGTAAATCAATTTTCACAAGGACATGTTCATTTAGCCACTTTTTGAGCCAGTTTTGCAATCACGCAATCTAACTGCTTGTTTGTATCACGTTTTCAAAATGTCATTGCAATTATGACTGACAGCAAACTATGACTGACGTGCTGCAGGCCAAACCATCGCTCTTCTGTTCTGGGAGCACGTTTTATACAATGTCCATGCCATAATAAAATTACTTTTATGGCTGTTGAAAGAAATATTCTACCATTTGGAGATTTCAAAATATACAGAATCAGTAGGTTACATGTTAACTGTTCATCATCACGTAGATTGAATTAACCGTAATAGTTTGTCCATTTTCACGATAGCGCGTTACGTTTGTGCAAAATGCAAGTAAAATATGATTGCTGAGGGCAATAGCAAGCGAATAAGCAAATCTGAACCACATCTGAGATACATTTTTTATAACTTAACAGTGTGGATTTATTTTATATCTGAGGGAAAGTAAATAGTTCTTACGGATAAACGTACGTATTGCTCTTAGTAATCTCTCTTAGTTTGATGCCGCAGTTAAAACAAAGATATCTGAACACATGTTTAGATCAATGAGGGTAATGGCAATAACTTTCATTTAACGCCTATTGTTTCATTAATAATAATAATATTAATAATAATAATAAAATCAGTTTCTCTTTGATATTTTCCCAGAATGTCTTCCTTACCACTCTCAACTACACACAAAATTTGTGTGGTTCAACAAACATGGACCGTAATCCATGTGACTGGAAACGAGTTGGACTGACTGCAAGACTGGCTAATCAACAATGCATCTATTCGATTCACAAGAAGTAATCGTGCATGCCGCTTAATCTGTAGTTTATTTCCTACAAGAATACGTCGACTGTGTTTGACGGCTGTGTTTCAAAGATGTTGTCTCCTAGAATATTGTTTAGTTTAGTCGTCATTAGCATTATAACCGTCAGTGTTAAATAACAGCACTTTTGTTTATTCATCCCACTCAACTTTCCCAAGCTGTCCCAATTTCAACAGTGTGAAACATTCCTTTGTTAATGACAACCATTAATGCTTAGTATATAAAAAACGTATTTTGCCCATTGGCTTTTATTAGTCTTCTACTATTTTTGCTGCGTGTTATGCTGGATAGTTAATGAATTCTCATTAATGTTTTCAAATCGAATTGGCTCGCTATGTGATTCTGATAGGGCATAACGATATCAGCGGTGCTTGACTAATAAGATTAGTTTGTCAATTAGTAGGATTGGAACGTGTTTATATGTAGACTGCTCGGGTGCACACTAATTTCTCCAACTGACATTGTTCAAACCTCTAAAATAATTATCAGTGGCCATATAATTTTCTCAAGATAGCGGACCAGGTAATGTTGCTTTTATAAGGGAAGAAATCATCCAAAAATAACACAGTAACATACCGCGGTTGCATCCAATAAGGTTTTACTTCCTACTAGTTGTTAGATGTATGGTCGATCCTATAGTAAATGTTTCATTTCATCTGCATAGGTCTCAATAGCCATAATGAACAAAGAATCAATACAAAATCTTGATAGGTTTAACGCCGTACGTGCGAGCAATGAAACAGAATAAATCAGCATTGAGTTTCATATGATGGTACACATAAACTACATTGAGTGATAAGTGGTAACGCTATATTGCTCGAACAATCCCATCAGAATCAACAAGTGAGCAGGAAGTACAGAATTGGAATCACTAGGTTATGACAACATGCAGTGTGCAAACAGTTGCGCATAAATTTTTATGTAACCCTGTATTCGTCTGCGAGTGTGGTTATGCATTTGTAGAAGAACGATCTGTCACCAAGTACTTAATTGCCATCATAGACGCTAACATCTGAAAGACAGATTTTTTAAATAGAGCAGACAAAAGACTGATATTACACGATTTATGCTCGAGCAGATTTCGCTGCATCTCTACTGGTGTTTACTGCAGACGAGTTAAAATGTACAAAATTCCAAACCACGTGACAATCACAAAAGGTCAAGGTTCAAAACCAGTTCAGTTGCTACGAAGGCAGCATCAACGTCACAAACAGTTCTTTTTGTACATACAAAATGGGGTGGCCGTGTCTGATCGCAATCGCCTCGGCATATCGTAGCAAACGTTTGTTTCTAGTCGAGAACAGAACACAAAATGACTTTGATGAGTCAATCACATGTTGCGTCAGCAAGTGATGCTTGGCAATCGGTGACGCTGGCTCCTTCCGGGTGTTTGCTGTCGAGTTGCCAGATTGTGTGACCGGTTGCTGAATCCATTTCGGTAAGTGTTCGGTAACCCTGGTTCCAGGCTGGCGTTCAGTTCTACCAACATAGGATGCTCCGCATCCAAAAATGTTCTAGCACAATGTCAGTCTTTTGTCTGCTCTATTCAAATTTTCAACGGGAAATGGTTGTTTCAAATTTCTACACAGATTTTTTAGGTTTGCAACTAAGGTGATAATGGAATGGGGGAATGGTTATAAACATTCAGAGTGTAAAAGGTGGTAGGTTGAGGGTAAATATTGTACGAATATCGTTGTTTCGTGAAGAGCCGGAAGCATTCGCTGGGATAAGAGGTTCCGTGTAAGTGGTCTGGAAATGCACAAGGAAATCAACAGGAGACAATACTAGTCGATAAGGTTTTTCTTCGGCGTTCTACACACAAATAATAAAGCAGTAAAACAGAGATAGGAGGGCTACGAATGACCATTACTTTTGTCGTCCGCTAACAACCGCACAACCAAAATTATGGATTGAACTAACTGTTGGACTAAGAGAGGTTATGTGTACGGACGATCTTCTCATAAGAGCAAGGGTTGCCCAGTCGGATGAAAGAGTCTCTGATGACAAGCACCTTTCCGAAGTTAATCATTATAGATCAGATTACTGACACTCAGTTAACGATCAGACAAGCATTATGCGTGATGATGAAATGAATGGAGTTGGTCAGATAATCAATAGTCGTGGGTTTGTTAAGTTTTTTTAAAAGTTTTACACATCGCTTATTTTGGACGTTTTCTGTATCTCAGGTTCCATATTGATAACCTCCAAACTTGTACTTTTATGTCCACTCTTGACAGTATATACATTTTCACAAATAAAACCAATGTGTTTTCATTCTTTGGCATGGAAGCGTGAGGCGCTAGGGTTTCGGTAAACAGTTCAAAGCGGTTACATATTGTCTGGTTACAACCCGTTTTGACATAATGCACTGACTAACTTAACTTCTTTATAAGATTTTAGGACTAAATTTGTAAATAAACATAGGGCAGATAACTAGTCAGGCTAAGCTGCAAACCCAACTTTAAATTCAAGCTGGGATATTGGCTTAAGCGTTCTTGTCACTTTGTTAGTCAGGTTAAATGTATGGTGGACGAATCACAGATAGGAAGTAGTGAATGAAAGAAAATTTACTGAGGCTACTGACATGCAACTGTAAGAGCATCGAACGTTAAATTGTGACGACTCAACGTTCCGTCAGACATATTACATTTTCCCTTTGAGTGGATTAGAACGGTGGATAGAAAGCTCGTAATACAAGTTTTCTCACATCTATTACTCAATCCAATAAAATTTTAACATTCGCAACCGATCAAGCCGTGCCCGTAGAGTTTGGCAGTACGTCTTAGTGTAACCAGGCTCTAACTCTGAATCAGTCCAGTCTGTAAAGTAACTTTTCAGTGCCACAACTCGAACTCAGCGAGTGGTGCCTTAGTCGTTCATCGTCGCCAAGTTGGAGATATGGCACTGTTGGATAAAAATTGTGGAGTATTTTGTTGATCAGCGGCAAATCTTTCTGGAGCTTGTCCGTAATGCGCTGAGAACATAATTTTGGGAAAATATTTTTGGTGGTCCCTAGGGATGAGACATCCTCCTGTGCTCCACACTCTTTTTGTGACTTGTCTATGAATAATTTCAAAAAGTGCCCATCGTTTATATACAACTGGTCTATAATTGTTTTTAGGTGTTCCCTGCTTATAAATACGCAAACACGGAGAATTGCTTCGAGGTAGAATGCTTCAAAATTCACTCCAGCAAGTCAAATATTACTTGCACTGTTATCTACACGGCTGTATAATTTGTATGCACAAGAAGGATGCTTGCGAAAGCGCACATAATAAGCCAATACCACCTTCATCAAATATCGTATTTCTTATCAGAGATAGAGAATTCACCATTTTGCAATCCTTCCCCTCACCATGAGCTTACTATAGTGGGTTATGACAAATACGCGTCTTGAAACTAGCCTGGTTCGTTGGTAAATGAAGTCTCACTAGTACAAAAACGATACAAATAAAAGGTTTTCGTGCCTACAGTAGGCATAGTGGATTTGTCTGCTTAAGAAATTGTAACCATTGAGATTGGTTGCATCAACGTTTTGTAGTCGGCTTTGAATGGTCGGCGAACTGAGTCTCTGTTAAATCCTGGACTAAATGCATTATACGTTTGAAGCCAACTTAGGACATACTCGGTTGTCTTTACTAATATCTGACGTTCTTTTCTTTGTAAGAATGGCATCAGGTGGAAGCAGGCAATTATGGTTAAATAGTGAGTCGAATTAACTGAGAAGGTCCCATCTCAACAGTCATGGCGTTACGCCTGCTGCGCAAGTCAAACAACAATTTTGAGTTCAGGGCGTATTTCTGTGCATCCCTGCTGGGCTACAGCATAAATTACACGACTAACAATATCACGGCTTTTGGAAGCAAGCAAATCGCTTATACTAACGCCTCTGCTCCTATGTTCGTGAACACCTTGGAAATCGCAGGATGGATAATATTACTTATGTTTGACCAGTCAAGGTTTATTCGATTTATACTAAATTATTACAGAACCGTTGGCCCATTAAATTCGTTTACGACACAGATTTAACCCTCGTTGAATGCGTTAGCTGAGCATGTCTTGTAAGAATCAACTATAAATCTGTGAAACCCTTATAAAAGAACAGTTGGTGCGTAACCGTGTGTAAACGCGTCGTACACAATGCCTATTGACAAATTTTATTTCTTTGCAAGTTTATTGATTTCGTAATTCGCTGCAATTAACATCTTCATTGGTGGGAGATAATAAGTTTGACGTAATGTCTTGTTGTTATTAAGTGACGTTTGATAAAAGTCCATTACTGGCAATACGAAGGTAATTTTTGGCCAGCGATTCAATAATGAACAAAATCTTTGTGATCATTATGTACAGAAGGGGTGTATGAATTAACAGTTCTTCAAGAGAGACACAAAACAAAATTCGGCCTGGATTTTATTGAACAGATAAACGGGTTGTGATGAGCAGGTACATGATTTTTACGCTGTTGAATAAATTGTGATAGCAGAGTAAGAGTGCCTATGTCTGGTAAACAAAGTAATACTAAATATCATCAATGATAGCCAGAACGATGATGCAGGTTTTTTCCAATTACTACAAAATTACTTTCAGCAGGATCGCTGTGATTACTAAGTTATATCTTTTATTAACACTTTTATTTTTTGCTTGTACCGGTATCAACAAAAAAATCAAGGATTTTTCCGAGCATTTTTTGATGCACTGATTTCTGAGGACGGTATAGATTAGTAATAATTTTTGACATTAAAAATAATCCACTTAACAGTTCAAGACATTTTGTAACAAGTTTGTGCTAACTTAACTCCAACACACGCCTGCCGCATACATACTGCACTTAAGTTTGCCAATGCGACCTTCTTAGACATTCCTTTTGGGCTTCAGTCACAGCCTCACTGTCAGTGACGGTAGTATTGTTACAGCTAAGTTACGTCCCTAGTTCTGTCGAACCATCGTGTTTTTTTTTATCACAGTGTTTATGCTGGCGTGTGCTTCGACATAACTTATTCAAACAGAAATAATGTTGATTTAATGCACGCCCATACAGAGCTGCTAACAGTTTGGTTGAAACGCATACCCTTTTCTCGTCTTTGTTGGAATTACCTATCAAGCCAAGACTGTCCATCGCAGAGTGACTGTGAAACAAAATGCATTTGGCTTGAGAATAGCTTCTGAAAGCCCAGCAGAATGACTGACGAATTATGGTCTACTTAATTTTACGTCGTTGAGATAATTATATCTTTTGAAAAGACTTAAATACTCCTCATGTTTGGCTTTTTTAAAGGGAAAGGTTAAAAAGTAAACATAATGGAGGTAAGATTGGTGTTGCATGATGTGAACTTTTTGTTTCCTCCAACCAAGAATAATTCTCGATAGACACCCCCAGACTTTATTTATTCCATAAAAAGTGAACAACATAGCAAGGTGGCTTGCCAGCGTTAGGAAGAACGTACAGAAAGTAACTTCATCAGCTCAATCAATTCCTTTTACTCATTCCATTCAGAAACGCGCAACATTTACGAGCGAAGCAAACGAATGCTTAACTAGTTAGAAGCGATTTTGAGTTCCACAGACTAGAAATCACACATAACAGGTTGCAACTTTCGGATTCCGATACACACTACAGCAACACCATAACTAAAATGAAGTACTTTTTTAAATTTTCTCCTGGTAGCACTGTTGTTTAGTGGTCAGTTGAACTCAGTCCTCATTTCCATGAAATAACCCCAGTGATCATCGTTCTACTGACCTTACGTCAGTCATGATTACACTGTCGTATGAAAACGTTCAACCCTTATTATTTTGTGAGTTGTGTTCAAATCCCGGTCGTGACAGATATATGCACTGCTGGCGAGCTCCAGTAAGAACGAAACTCGTGCACTGTGCTTCTGTTTGAGAGGGCGTGACCAAGTATCTATGATATTTTGGGGTCTAGAACCGATTGTGAGCTACGTTAGATTTAAATAAGCACTTAACAAGTTTTCAGAGGAACGCTCACCTGTGATTTCTTAAAGCGCAAGTCGACCTGATATAACTGCTAAATGATCTTGCGGTAATGGCGGAGAACAACAAACAGTTATCAGAATAAAAATACCGTTTTGAAGAAAAACTACTTTCAATAACTTTTGTAGGCAAGTATAATTACGGAATGAAAAAGGGGTGGGGGAACAGCTCGTTTATGTTTATTTATATCTGGAACAATTAACTTCCACTTTACATGATCATGTTTGTCAAGCAAGCCACCTCCACACGTATCATCAGAAAGACTGAAAACTATGTGAAGTGGTTAGCAAAGAATGACATTAAAAACGGTCAGGACTCCATGGAAGTAAGTCTGACTTTGGCTAGGAGTTGCGTCACGCATTCAAAGCTAAAAGCTTGTGTGTGGCTAAAGTGATTTTGGTTCATCGGAAACCGCAGGGCTTGTAAAAACTGAAAACATCTCTTGGTTTTTGTATGTTCGCCAGAAACGTTACGAAGAATATTATCAAAACCAAAGAAACAACGCAAACTCGCCAACAGAAGAAACGTCATTTACAAAATCCAGTCCAATGACTGTGGATAATACCACGTCGGTCAAACCGGACGGAAGTTATCAAAACGACTGCATGAACACGAATTAACCACCAAGGGACACGATCAATTTTCTTTGGTCTCTGTCCACAACGATGAAACTGGACACATCTTCAACTGGAATGCCACAGAAGTCCTAACTCAGGCAAACACCAGACATGCAAGAGAATTTCTGGAAGCTTGGTTTGTATCAGCTGGATCAATAAACAACACATCGAGCTGGACAAAATCTACGAACCAACACGAGGCAAGGATTTGGAGGGACGTAGACACCATCAGGTTCGCATAGCGGTAAACCCAAACGGAATAACTTGAACAGAGCATACCAAAGTCCAAACGGAACAATGAATAACCAATCGGATGGAACTTCAAAACGGAGAAATGACTCACTCCATCAATTTACAAGGACCGATCAACTAGATTCGAGGTGTAATTTAGGCAGTAACAAAGAACAGGAACAAGGAACAGCCAATCGGATTTCAGATCAAAGAATAAAGAACAGCAAGAATTAACCAACTGAATATCGGGTCAAAATTCAAATGTAGCAAGACCCAGCCAATGGTAGATCAGATCAAAGGTCAAAAACAACAAAAAGCAATCAACCAGAACTTCAGTCAAAAGAACAACTCTACTCTACCATTGAACCCCAACAAGCTCCGAGCTCAAAAACGACAAACTAAAACATTTACGTACTGATGATGTCATTTCGCTTGGTTATTAAACGTTTGCAACCTAAGTACTAGGCTGATCGAACCTACAAACATCAAAATCATCAAACCGAGCTACGAAAAACACCGCCGCTGTTAACTTCTATCCCAAACAGTGGGTTGTATTCACCGATGGGCTGTTTTATGATTAAGATTAGCATGAACAAAATACTCACTAACCAGAAGTAGGAGGAAAATTATCAACGACGTGACAACAGAATTGTGAAAGGTTATACGCTTTCTAGGTTTTTAGAAAGACTTATGTAACCACATCACAGTTCAAAAGTAGTGCGGTAAGACCGAAATCAGTACGTTCTTAGTCGCGATACGGAAGTCACTGATTTTCAGTTGGTCTTCCAATAATTCGCAAAGGGATTTTGCTCTTGAGCGCTGCGTTATATTGTTCATCGTTTGATAGAAGCATTTTAATAACGACGCAATCCTTTAGCAAAAATAACGCATAAACTTCATCAGTTTGAGCTTATCGGAGCATGCTGATTCACAGCTCTGCACTACATTTTATCCTCTGAAATGTTTGCCCACATTTAGCCATTATCAACGGTGGACCATGCAGGCTGAAGATCTGAGACGACAAAATCGGAAGAGTTGACAAGTAATGCGTATACGTCCGTGTACCATTGTGAACAGCCTCGCTTTTGCGGTGTCTGTGCGGTTCGCTAATCAGACCTGGTTAGCAGGTTTGTTCTATATAAGCCACTTAAGTTGGAACTTTAAAAATTGTTTGGACACCGATATACAGCAGAAAAATCAGTATATAAGTACCAACGAATGTAATTCACTAAACGAATATCCAATTGTTAACATAAACTCACTCTTTGGCAAACTGTTTTCAACCAATAATGCCGATTTTTCTTATGATACGAGATACGGTTCGCGAGTTTGTCAACTTATCTTTCTAACTTAGATCTGTATGTTGGCTGCACATTTCTGCCCAGACGAAAATCAGGACTGGCGTCCCTCCACCGCAATACTCTGGTGAAAATAGGATTATGTAAGCATTTTTCGATTTTCTTAATTTCAGCAATTTGACGGTAGTCCGTATTGGCTTAGTTTAGTAAAGGAAGATCACAGTCACGTTGCATTAAATATCAGGCAATGCATGACTTTTGTCAACACACCCAAAATAATTTTCTGCAGGATTTCCTCCAATTTTTGCAGCTGGTGCCTACTTTTACTTAAATAAGCAATTTTTCGATAAAATCTTCTATAGAATATTAGATTTAATGTCACAATCTTGACCTGGCTTTGTAAATTACGGTATACTAGTTAACAAACATAACCATGTGAAATAAACTCAAATGTGCACCAATGTCACAGCTAGAGTTCGGCTATATAAGTCGATAGTAACATTTCCGTCTGCCATAATGTTGCAATGTGGCCTTCCATAATGCAAAAAGCAGATCATATGGATATTGCAACTCGAACGTACGAAGTCTGTGTTTCACCTATCACAAGTATTTTCATTTTTCGGCCTACTTCTCAATACATATATTGTCCGGCAACTGCAAAACCAATGATAATTCAATTTTGTATTTAAACAATCTGTTAGCTTGTATCGTTTTAGAAAGTTGTCACCTCAATAATGCAGCTCCTCAAACCAACCGGCGACAAAGTTTCAAGTTGCTTCGGATCGATCGAGCAAGTTATTTGCGACAACAATTCCATGATGGCAAATGAATTTTGTAGGTTAATTGGTAGCCATCGAATGTTTTTGAAGAAGGCGTTAAGCTGAAAACGTATAACTGACAAACCTCCTAAATTCATCCTGAAGTCATTGCAGCAGCCGTCAAGGCGATGGATCCGCAAGTGAAACACCCAAGGATTAAATTACAGTCTCCTGTAAGACATGTATCTTAGGTTAGCGATGATGTGAACTTAAACCATGATCAATTGTTTAATTTGAAGGAAACAATCGGAGAGTTCATTTGAACGGTCATCTAAAGTCAAATGTTTGTTGCTTCTAGCTTTGTGAAACTACAGTTATTTAGAAAACGCTTGAGGTCGAGAAAAAAGCGAGGAGGCTAGAACAACTTGTGAGCAATAACTTATATTTTGTTAAAACATTTTCATTTCTAACGTGAGCCTCTCATCAACCCAGATGAACCTCGTCAATATTTTATTATGTTTGATGTTGACTATATGTTAGAGGTTAAGTAATCCTGAAGGCATATGTTGTGGATCAAAATTACAAAGGTTACATTCATATTGCTAATCACAGTTTCATCTTGTGTGATAACATTTATCAAAGTTAGAAGAGGAACCGTACCATTGCGCAACATTGCCGGCTGCATAGAGCTGCTTTGAAATTAGGGATATGCTGACGTTTCAAAAAGGACTGGAAAAAGGATTACTTGATTGTTGCATGACTGGTACGCATCGCATTGTGTAGCCAAACTCTGACTGTCTCGAACGCTGGCTACCGCATGATCGTTTTTCTTGTTGCTAAACATATTTCCACTTGATCTTTTGAGCTTCACTGTCTTTTCATGATTTTACGGTGCATTCAAGTAATCGCTGTGAGATTCGAAAGTACTGTATAGCTAGTTACTGCTTACACACGAAATATAACATTTTGAGGCTATCGATTAACTTGACCAATTATTGTATTGCTGGTATTCTTAGATTTGTTGATCAACTTGATTTTTGCTTACAGGTTTGCTTCAGCGTTCATTAGTGAACACACCAAGTAAGGCGCGGCGGACAGTCATGTGCACTAAACAGACAGTGCATACTTATAGATACTGGAATTGAAATTTCATTACACTATGGTAGGTATATCAGTATTTTACTCAGTCAAGCAAAAATACCAACAGCGTTTCACCGGAAATAACGTGAAAAAACTGTAGAAAATGCGTGTGCTAATCAGATATCACAACGGAACCCATCTTAAACCATGCAGTTTTTCCGTTAGTGCACTAACAACAATTTATTATGATTTATCTGAGATAGAAGGACACATTAATGTCGAAGTAAACAAGATATGTTTGATCCCGGCAATTTTTATGATTGTCGCCTACTGATTATTCACTCTTTGGACTGTGTGTAAAACAACTGGTTAGACAAGTGTACATATAACAAGGATTGTGCAATTTTTCCTATCATATTTACAGCGACACTACTGGCATTTATGGCAACCATCACCGTAGTGCCGATGACCACTTTGTATCGAAATTAGAATGTTTGTTTTTTAAAAACCTGAGAATAACTTGTCAACACTTGTCTTTTGTCAAGTTTCTTATAAGTCTGAAGAGATAAATGACCAAGAGTAACAAGAGCTACAACCTCATTCAAATACTCACATTTTTTTAAATTCTGTTATATATATCCAAGTTTCACAAGTTTGGTAATTTGATTTTACATCGAATTTAAAAGGTTCCCGTATGGGAATTGATTCGCTGAACAGCGCTTTTGATAAGCTGGTGAATCTCGATATTCAGGCGCACTGTTGTAAAAGTATGTCTACTTCAAACAAGAGATGTTTGTATTGCAAACTTTCGTCACTTAATGATATGCTAACACACGAGCCGATGAAAACTAAATTTTTGGGAAAATTCAGTCAACCAGTTGAATTGCTGATTCTTCAGACCATCCCCAGAGAGTGACATTTTTCGTTTCCTGCGATAAATTTGATTAGCTCATTAGGTTTTTATTCGAACTTCAAATTTAGCAGTAAAAATAACCAACTAAGGGGACGTAGTTCCTGCACTTACATTAAGCGTGTCTCTGAAGTACAAACATCTTTAAATGCCTGAAACTTCCATACGCCAGCATACAAACTAAGCGGATGAAGAAACGTGCTGATAAATATCAGTATTCAGTTAACAGTCACTTTATTGTAGCTTTCTTGTCGGGATGAGCATTTGCAATCAGTTTCATTTTGAAGAACAACATTGGACTCGAGTTTCGTGTACTTCTTCTTAGAAATGCACCACAACCTCACAACCTAGGTGTGAACTCGCGTCCACGTTCTTACAGTATAGCCGGGTTACCTACTGCGACAGATACGTTACAATATGTGTAATCGCATCATAACTCCAAGTATAGCCATAAGTGAATTAAACGAGACAAACTTGCTACTACTGCTTGGTAATCCGAAAAAGGCTTTGTAGGCCTAATGAGTCACGTAACTTAAAGCCTGCAGTAACTGTTACCACTTAAGAGGCCACCATTAGCTGCTTTCTGTGTAATCGGTAAACCTAATCATAACTCATAACTGAATATGATTGACCATTTCCATATGCAACTTGGATCGTACTTATTTCTTTCTACAGCTTAAGGTCATGCGAGTGTCACTTCGAGTTGCGGTCAATTTTTAGTGCCTCAAGTTGAATGGGAGTTTGGACAACCGAGAGAAATATTTCTTTTAATGAAAATATACTTTCAGGGCATGATTCAATCAGCATCGCTAGGTCATCCATCTAACTAAGACGTACTCATGTCTAAAAGCTTAACTTTCTGTTAAATGGAGAAGGCAAACAAGACTGGCTGATTCTACCTGTGAACCGTGAGTTAAGTGTACTGAGCTAGCTGAAGCACCCGAATGCGCACGATGAAAAGTCTTTAATTAAGCCTGGACAATGTACTTATTGAACATCCAGGAAAAATGACTCACATGAGTAAGTATGTAAGACGAAGTCATTTTTGCAGCGGTAAAAATGCGTGAACAAATTACGAAAGCAACTTGTGAATCTGCAGCCTTCTCAAACATGCACTGCGACAAAAACGTGCGCTTATAATTGTCTTTCAAATGGGCGAAGAAGTCAGTATATCGATAGGTGTGTTTTTTGGCAGCAAATGCAAATGTCACGTTAGGAATCAAGTGTTTAAAATGTGTCCTCACCCTCGGCAAACTATGTAAGCTCTTACATGCTGTATGTAGCAATATTAGCTATTAGAGATAAAAACATCAGTTGCTATAAGATTGTTTATAGCACTAAAGTAGAGTGTGGTCCAAGGTATAAACTCTGTTTATATAAAGGTTACTTGTACCATAAAGTACAGGTTGCATAAATCAATTAGCTTTTCTGAGCACTGATCAGCAAAAGAAGTCTTCCATTTTTTGTAGAGTTTGGAACTACTGTGGGAATTCTGTTAACAAAAAAATGAATGTAAATTACTGAAAGTAATGCTGAATATAACGGCATTTTTCAGAGTCTTATTATATCAGGTAAAGCCGTAATCAAAAATAACCCCACCACAGTACAACTAACAAAAATGCTACGTTTAACTAAAATTTGTTTTTTTAACAAGGATGGTTTACAGCAAAAACGAAGGATCGCATTTAAACGCGCTGTATGTTGGCTTATTACAATTGTATTTGCGTAGCCTACAACTTGTTGGTCATTAGGAATGCGCTATTCCTATCATTCTTTTATGTCGGTCAGGTTTTATGGTATTTAGTATATTTTCCATTCCCTATTACACTGAATTTCGGATATGCTGCCGACCTTCAGTTGAAGAAATTGTTCCTATGGATACCGAAGGAAACACCGTCATCATTTACTGCTACGTATAAACTGAATTTTACTACAAGTGTTCGAATGCCAGTCAGCAAAAATTTTTTTTTCAATGTACCAGGTAGATGCAACATTGCTACCTTATTTATAAATTGATAGTGTGGTAGCTTTCCTGTCCGTCTGAGCAACCGTGGCCTTATGGAATTTTGCGTCTTTGTTTCATGTGGTCGATCCGTTGTATAAATTATCATTTTTGCTGTATTCTTTGTCAGTTGTTCGAGTCAAGTGCCACGGCATATCGAAGGTAGCAACAAGACAAACGATTTTGATAAGTTAATCAGGTAGTATTCAAAACTCTCTTGTCATATTCTCTGTCTGTTTATTGCTACTATGCTCTATAATGTATAATGTCTAGTGATTCCCTAGAACTCGCTCACCAAAATAAAATCAAACCTATGAAATACAACGATGTGTACTTTTTGATGGTAATTGTCCTCCCTCTGCTGAAAGTTTGTCGTTTAACACCTATTTATTTTAAGTACATTTTGACAAGTGTACCCTCGTGGCTAGACGTAAAAGTCAATGCTCATTTGTTATTGACTGTTTGACATACGCAATTAACACTTGACTGTGCTGCCAGATAGCCTTGTTCACTTTTCGGCTTTAGTTCTAAATTTATACATTTATTGCGGAACATTGTCAGATAGGTTTGCTTTCTGACCTTGCAATTTAGAACATAAACTCAAAGCTACTTACACTAATTGCAGATTAGTAACAATGCAGACCAGTTTTTACGATACTAACGGTTCCAACAGACAAAAGTATCAAGTGAACAATGGCGGTCAAAGTTTCCTAAACCTGTAAGTGTTATTACGGTTGAGGGTTCAGACACTCTTAGGTAACGGCAATCTCAACTCTGGAATGCTGTAGACTTGATGGTCAGTGTTCCATTCCACGGAATGCTTCCAACACTATTACGTAACAGATCTTGTTGAACAGTAAGCCTTGATGTGTACCAGTTCTTTAGCATCATACTTCCGATGATGGAACTAATGATGATCACACTGGGCCCGAAGACATCAAACATCTTGTCAAACAAATTAAGCGTTACTGGAGTGGTCATAAGATCTTCTACACAAGAATGAATTCCACCGTACCTGTGTACCGGTTAATGCAACGTCACTGTTCGGCTCCCTCTAATGACCAACATAGAATTATTCCTGCTGTTTCCTATACAGTTATCACGATGTTTGTCGTCAAGCGTGTTTACAAAATTTATCTTAATCTACGGGTTGCAATTTCACAGGATAGTCAAAATTGGGAGCACTATATGGCATCAGCGTCCACACATTTTTATAGACACCGAACTATCTAATGTTTATGGTTCACCACAACTATTAAAGGCACTGGCGATTTAGAGACACAACTGAACATTGACACACCATTCTGATGAGAGGCTTTGTAGACGAAGCCTTATGTGTTTGTTTATATGGGAAGTTCATAAGGCAAAACAGCGTATATGCTCGAGTAGAGTTAGCGGCAAGCTTTGAACACATCCTGGCTAGCAAACAACCTGATTAATACATGTAGTGTATAATGCGGCTTCTTTGCAAGACTGCCTTCTACATCATAAGCTCACATCGTTAACGTGGTCGCCACATTGTTATAAGGAGAAAAAAAGAATAAGAGGCTTAACTAGATTCATATTCCGCCATATACAGCAGTACCTGCGCAGCCAAACCTCAGTAACAGTTGCGCTTCACAGCAGTACCAGTTTTGAATTCGCCTAGTATACGAAGAACCTGTACACTTAACATTTGCAATCCTGTCACCTTTCATCATCGCTTCAATAGACTTCTCAAGATCTCAAGAGATAAATCGACATAAGGTTACAAAGCAGTCTCTCTAAGAAGGTTATTGCAGAGTCACCCAACCGAAACTCTTGGAACAGATGAAACCAGTCCGATCGACACATGTCAGGAGTGAGACAGCCAACCGACCGTGCCTGCTACAGCACGCCAGACGTGTCCATCCGAGCCGGCACTAAACGATGGACGATGAGTAGTGTTCGGAAGCGCGTACGGTTTGCGCCTCCCTAGTATGTCCGTTCATACGGTTGATTGTGTACTAACTACTAAGACATCAAACTGAACGTCCAAAAGTCTGAGTAAATTCATCCCATATTTGTTAAGGATATTATACAGTTAGTGTGCCCGCTCATTTGACAATAGGCGCTGTAGCGCAATACTGAGACTTATAAACTCTCAGAGAGCTCGGATATGGTATCAAGCCTCCCGCGTGAATACTAAGGAGAAAACCGCGGACCAGTTTACGCAAGCAATTCTGCCTCACGGTGAGAGAACCAGGATTCGTAGGTGCACCTCAATATTGTCACCGAGTAATATCAGTAGTGCATGTACTGTAGTAAAACTGTAGGCCGATGGGTTTAGTAAAAACAAGGAACTTGGCAAAAAGCGGAAAATTGAAAGGTGAAATTGTCTGCTTCATCCTAGTGTTGCACCTTAAACCCACTTTGAATTGCTGGAATGTCAGTTGTTTCGTGGACTGGATAAGCCGTTATCCTAATAGGTTTCTACCACAGGCAGGTGTATATGGCTAATTACGCCACTCATCAGAAAGTCGAACGTTTATTCTTGTGATGACGTAACAATTCAAACATAAAGACATCGTGGAATGAAATCACCTCAATTTAAGGCAACACACCACCAATCCGAAAATGGATTCACCATAGGGTTCGTAATAAGGACTTAGTTTGCCACACTTTAAGAGGAGGTGTCAAAATTGTCTAAATTTTCTGATGAATCTCAGCTTCCATGCAACTCTTTGGTATTGTTATTGCAAAGAGATAGTTACACTACTTCACCTGACTGTAGTTGAAGTGCTTCAATTCATTATCATGAGGGCTACAACCGTTCAGAGTATTACACAATATTTCTGACTTCACGTTTATTATGGCAGAAGTCAAGAATATAATTGATGCATAACTGATAAACGAACACTGGGAGCAATGTTTTAATTAATTTCTACATAGCATATCATTGCATGCATAAATATAGTGGGAGCTTTTTGTGTTTTGCAGCTTAAATACTGGCACGCACATTTATAAACACAATCGAAGATTTTAAATAGGGTCTGTTGAAATTTATAATTTCATGATTAGGGATGCTAACCCAACTACTTAGGCATCTGTTCAATACATAAACTTGAAAAGGTACTATGGTTTAGTTGATACCGAAATAGTAAAAATAACGCAGGAAGTCACTTTTCATGCTGTTAATCATCTATTGATAAAGTAACATGAAACAAGCACTTATGATTCAAGCTTCAATACTAATTCATACTCACGTCGTGTGCTTGTAAGTAGTTTTAGCCGTAACACAAAACTGAAATGCCTTTTGACTACCAGGCTGTTCCACTTCCATACACGTAGCGAGCAAAATCTCCCAACAGTCTGCAACTGCGTTTAATTGAGACGACCGATTTACCGAAGCAAATAAATATTTTTAATTAGACCCATATTATTTTCGCTTCTTATCTGGGACAAGCCTGTCTGACTAATTTTCCCGCATGACAAGAAGTCTTGATCGGCTGCGTGTTCATTCTTTATTTTCTGTGTGGTTACTTATGCTTCCATTGTAGACAGTGAGTGCTTTGTATTGAAGTAATACATTAGAATGTAAGCCACAGCGTAGCATAACTTATTCCGTAGGAGCAGACAGGTCAACATGAAAAGGGTCCGAGTGATTCACATGCATGTTTTAAAACCGCAAGTAATGTACATAAACACTGACTTTCATGGGGTTATCTCCAGTCAACGTGAGATCTTCACAATGTCAGCTTCCATTTCCGTGTTGGCTGTCAGTATAAACGTTGCTTATTACAAATCAAATCATTCTCGAACCCTAAGTCACTCTGAGAGAAAACGAAATTACCTATTAAGTGTGCAACTGCCGCAAGATGAACTTCATAAGGATGACTGTGATTAGTGAATTGCAAAAGCTGTATCACAATTAGACTGAACCGCAAGTGGGAAGTATATATCCAAGTTCTTGAAGTCTGCGTAGGATGACCGGCGTTTTGTTCTGCCCATCGTTTTGATGCCCAATCAAACAGTCTGCAACCACCGTATCAAGCAGTACCTTGTGCTACCAGATATTGGTTCGGTCAAATCAACTGGTTTCACTATGAACTTTATAAGAATATTCTTCTGCCTTGAGATCCACTGAATTACAGACCGTGAAGATAACCCTTGGCAGCTTGAACTCCTCGCCATCCGGTGTCTTATTTGCAACCTCAATGACGTTCTGTTAGGAATATAAGAGTAATGTGTGTGATACAAAGCTGGTGGCAAGCGCTCACAGAACGACATTGGTCGAAACACGACATCGCATTAAAACCTGTAATCAGGGTCTTCACAAGCATTATCTTAGGAGTTATCACCCCTCTCCTCAGAAAATCCCGTGGACATAGAGGTTAGTTTTTCATCACCCGAACTCCGTCCTATGCCTATAACTGAATGCAAACCACCCAGTATTTTGGAAGCATGTGACGTTTTTGTGACAGTAATGTGTACATCCCGAAGTAGTAGCTTAGATAAGGAAACTGTAGAAAAATTGCGAGTTTCATCCATGGTCTTTAAAACTACTCACAGTTACAGATGAGTTTCTTTTATCAGCTATCCTTGTATTATTGGAAAAGTCTTCATAACAGGTATGTTCGATTAATCGATTCTGATAACCTCTTCTCTACCACCTCGGTTGACAACAGATGCGTTCATGAGATTCGTGAATGTTACAGTCTTACACAACTATAGTCATCAACGACTCTATATAGAATACCACAATGTACCTGTGAAAATAGATTGCAGTGTGGTAATATATCTTTTATGTAAAAATAAATTGAATACACTATGTTATCAACCAACAGACCATTACAAAAGATTTCTCCAAAGTACACTTGTGCATGGTTGGTATTCGCCCGGTATTTCAAACCCAGGCGTGGCACTTCAGATTGCAGTTTTCTGTGCAATCTTATCATCTAATATGTGAAAGATTTTCATCGAATTCTGAAGTCTCCAATTTTGAATGCATCGGTAACTGGCATATGTCATAGCTTGATGGCAATCATCAAGATTCAGTTTTAATGCAACTATCGCAAATATTCTATGGAAATATAAGAAGCCCTTTAATGTTAAATTTAAACTAAAAGATAAGTTAGTTCATTCGGCTCTATATACGTTTACGTTTCTGCTCACATATCTTAATCATGACATGTTTTGTTGTCCCGTCACATGTTTGACTTTTATATGCTTATATCTGGAGCGGGGGACAGTAAATTCATTCTACAAAATTCATTATCAAACGTTTTTTGGCACCCAATTAGCTAAATTATATCGCAGTAATGCTTGTTATATTATCAGTGGAGGTTTACAACTTGGCTTTGTTTGTTTGGGTAACTCTTCATTTAAGAGTGTACTTTTGATGTGGTTCTGGCTACACTTCTCTATCCAAGGTAACTATTGCAATAACTGTGATAACAGGCTTCACTTTGAATCACACTCGAACATCCATGAGGCGCTGTTCCCGTACGTATTCCATGTTAATATTAAAATTCTTATGCACTTATGTTTGCGTGCACTTCTGCTTACATGGCTTCAAGTGAATCCTTGTTCGCTCATAATCATAAAGCGGAACACAAAACAGCAAAGAATCGAAACATAAACTTAGTCAATTCTTAAATTCATAACTTTCCTCTTTGTCTCACCGTTTATTCTCAATTTCCAATAGTGGACACACATCACCTTTGTTTTTGACAAACTCATTATGTGAACACTGTTTACAAACGGATTATTCCCCCAACTAAAATAAACAAAGTTAGTTTTCGTTTTCGAAAGCGGAACACTCTTTTAGCTACCAGATTTCGAAGCAATGGATGATAGACCTGGAAAAACTCTAATGTAAAACGATTTGTACCTGGCATATAACCATGTTGGAATTACTCTGATTGAATTAACAAGACGACTCTTAATCAGAGTGAATCATGTAACATCGGCTCCAGAAGATAAAGGCACAATGGTTGGTGGTGTTCTCCTGAAATCAACAGACAGCAGTTACGCAACGAAAAAATCAATATTGCTCTAAAGATGTTTGATCGTCATTTATATTATTATTGAGGATTCTTTCAAATCTTGTTCTCAATATTCAATTGAATTGCTCAGGAAAACCACCAGGTTTGGATCAATGCACATAAAGCAAAAATTAAAAAGATTACATAGATTACATGGCGAAACGGTCGGATGGCGACTAAAAATCCGACGGAGAAACATAGAATTAATTCAAGAGACTAAATCCGAGTTTATTCTGAATATGTGCGGAATCAGAGCATTTTAATGATACAGAATTAATAAAGTTAAGTGCTTTCAAAGTGTTTTATTTAATGAGCTTCCGCTCAGCTGAAAGAGTTAAATTTCAAGTGATAAGGCACATTTTGGTTTCCATTCTGAATACAATTCCGTATATAACATTTTTCAATAAAGCAATCGCATTTGTGAACAGGTTTTGTTTAAACTGTTACAGGTTTACTCTTTTTAGAACAGGAGTTGAATGATTAAGCACATATGTGATATATTATTAGCACGTTCTTTACTTGCGTGGCGCTTGATTCGAGAGGTTAATTCTTTTGGAACTGTTAGATATATCCAATATGAAACAAGTAGATGGACGATTTTCGTTAGGTTTGTAAGTAAACTAATTAATTCCAGAAAAAGGAATACCGGACAAACATTACCAAGATAATCTTTTATTTTGTATGTTGGATTATCAGATTCAGTTGTTTTTGTTATTAACACTTATTGTTATTGGGACGAGAGTAAGTGCGTCGGTTATTTTTCCAAATCGATATAAGTGATGCAAACGCGAAGACTGGTGAAAATGAGTGTGCATCCAAGAATTTATCAAGATCAAAATAAACTTCATTTGTCATTTTCGAATAAGCTGTCGTGTAAACAAGAACCTACATAAAAATGTAAGTCTGTTGAGTAGGTTTCCTGCTCAGATCTAAACTTTGATCATTTGCTCACTCTGGTCCATCAGTTTAGTATGTTAAGAAGAGCAAAACAAAATGCTCACAAAATCTGTTTTTTTTCTTCTCGATTTGACTATTTGCATATTGCTCACTGCAGCATAAGATCGTTCATAAAACACTTTGTTGATTTCGATTGATTTTTAAAATGTGGGAGGACTTGTCTTCATAATGGTACTGAATATTAAAAAGTCGAAACTAATTCCTTTAGCTCAAAGCAATGAAGGAGCAACCTCCTTCGTCCAGTCCACCAGTTTGTTAGTGTTAGTTTAATAGGGATGGCTTACGTTTTGGCCAGCAGGGGCCAAGGCCGTTTAATGGTGTTAACTAACTTGCAGTACCTACGCGCAAGACGAAATTCTTCGTTTGGTTTTCGTCACACTGACGTTATATATAGGTTCGTTTGCACATATACCCATCCACGAAGATGACGAAAAACAATCGATTGATGTGAACACTGCAACTCATACCTGCCAAGTGTGTGGTACATCCCGTTGTTGAAAGGTAGATCCTTAATGTATGATCGTATGTTTTAAATGAACAAGCACTTTTTATAAAGAATAAAAGTTGTGTGCAAGTAAATCTGTACTAAGACAGGGAGTTCTGTCGGAGAATGTTTAGCGTACAGTCTTATAGAATATACAGCTGAATAAACCCTATGTATCGGCAAACACAAGTTACTGCTTTCATCCGACAATCATTCGGAGAGGCATTCAATGGAGAAACAATTCCCAACAGCCACTTTGCCAAGGCATTTTAGTGTTACTGGTAACTTTATGTTCAATAATGTCCGTTAGACACTTTCTCTTTGCTTTTTTATATAGGAACGACGGAGGTTCTTCTTTTATTATACAGACACAAAGCTAATCAAAGTGTTACATTTTTCTATCCTTATATGAGTTGTTTAGGTGATCCCCTTCATGATCTATCTTCTCATTTGATTAAATCACCATAGCGAAAGTGGAACAGCTGGTTACTATTGCCTCTAATTTGAACTGTATAGTGAGGCAAGATGTATTTAACATGCAAAGCACAATGTTAACCTCGATCAAGTTATTCATCATCGTTATTGTATGATATCCATAAGGAAGGCAGGAACACATTTTGTCACTCTACCGTTTCATTTGGTCTAGTTCAAGTATTTGTGTGAAGGTATTTATCAACAGTTAGGTCAG
>JTDE01000154.1:211898-228060 GCA_014338405.1 Paragonimus skrjabini miyazakii
CATTCTGCCTTTCCGTAAGACGCTCATTGAAACATAAATCATGGGTCAATATATATCATAAAAACAACCCATTCATAAAACACTTTGAAGCTCGTAGTTTAATCTTATGGGTAGTATTATATTCACAAGGTATACGATTTCCAAAATGACGCGTCTGTGAAACTGCGTTGTAGGAAAACGTGCACATAAATATCGGGTTAACGTATGGGTGTGTCACATTCTATATAACTTGTTAGCAACTGTTCAAATTTCTTCATAGATAATTACACTGGTATTTTAGACCAAATCCGTTCACATTCTTGAAAAGAGGTAATTAACTTGCTAGTTTTTAATATCATATCCTAAGTCCGTATGTCGTATTTATTATATAATGTTGCATCGCTCAACATAAAATGTCTACAAGCATAACATATATTTCTGTCATTCTTTCTTCAGGTTGTCACTCACAAAACGTACGTTATGTCTGAAAGCCGTGCACTACAAATCAACCTACGTGTTCTCTTTAGTTTATTTTGAAATGTTCAAATGTCGTCTGTGGATGGAACACACTCTCAAATGTAGTTCAGGTGACTCCACTCCATGATACATAAGATTTGTTTGAGTGATATCGGCTATCTAAACATCTATTATGTGAAAAAAGTGTGTCAAATCGCCATTACCTGTCACAGATATCGGATTCTGAAATTAGAGATTTATATATGTCAGTCGTAAACCGTGGGTGTTAACAATGAGCGATTTGACTCCCAATATGTCCATACTTCTGGACAATCTTGTAAGCCTCAAATTGCACGCCATATACAAATGTGTATATGTACACAAGTCAGATGAGAGGCGACAAATAAGGTTTGCGCAAATAATGTATCATATATTTGTTTCCGTTGTTTGCAAAGTCAACCGCTCACCTTTTCGGAAAGTTGAATCATGAGGTTACCATGGGAGTGACGACTGATTTCATCTACTGCTGAGCGCAACAGATGAGTTATGAGTAGCCTTAAGCTTCTAAAACGCTGTGCTGGTTTTCTAGGCCGATAGTCGCAGTCAGCCGCTGGACATTTGGAGTGTTCCCTGCATGACGAGAGCTTTCCTAACACCCTCCTACTGTAGCCCGAAGATAGCAGTGCTGAAACCATAAACACTTCTAATGTATAATCGCACGTATTCACCTTACTGTTCAAACGGTCCTACGCAGTAACTTATGAGACGCACAGACCTATGAGTGTGACTGCTTTCTGCCGTCTTTGCCTCCTAACCAGGATAGTCCTCCGGAACAAAACAGCCTAAAAGCCTGACCAATACACCAGGCACCCAAGGAAAACAAGATGTTCACCCGACTACCCACATCTCCGAGCCAAATACAACAAATTGAAGAAATTGATTTTAAACCACCATCAGGAACACTGACAGTTGCGATCCGTATAGTCCTAGAGAGGTCAGCCTGCAATCGAACACAGCTCTTATGATAAATGCTTTGTGTATTTTACTCGGTCCGGTTAGATCGATAAACATATGTACATATATGTTACTCTAGGCCGTAGTCAGCTAACTAAAACTAGCACGGTGCGACTGCTTTTTGTCAGTTTGTGCTAAACAGCCTTCGCATCGTGAATACATCACCGTTAAGAACAGTAAAGGCTTACGGAATAAAAGTCAGTTTAATTTAACAACCCGGCGTCTTCGATCGCGAACCACCTAATTGCAACAGATCATGTGGTTTACCCTGTCACTTCGTTCATTGTCCTATTGCGCAACCGCAACCCTAGGTTGTTGGCGTTCTCCGAGGCACTGCTGATCAAACGTCACGCACCGGTCCTTTGTTGGCAAAGGGTGCTGACGCAGTCAATTTCGTTATCGTGGCAGTGAACCCTGATTACTCTCATGCTGATGTTCGTTCATTTCACTGTTTCGTCGCAGTGCGCTTAACCTATAAAACTGAATGTTTCATCTATTCGACTGATGAGAATAAACGAAATGCTTGCATCTCGCAATCTATGTCTTCTTGCCGTCTTAATGAACTGGAGTATAATTCTTCTCTTTGAATGGTGTGATCGGTACATATGAGTACGATATTTGCGATCTATTATGTGGAATGTTTGACGTACCGTGTTATTCCCAATTCACGATTAGACAAACTCAAAATTAATGTTTCGTCAGTTGGATTATTTCATAGTACAGTTGCCACGAATACTTTTCAAATCACACGATTCACATTACCATTTTTGGTTAGAACCAAGTCAGGAGAAGTTATCTGGTCCATTTTTGTAATGGCCTACTTGTTTTCATGAGGTAAACCGATAGTGCTACTTTTCTGTGGTATATAGAAAATCGTTTTCGAAAGCAAGTCTACTGGTTTTTCCAAATCAAATTTTGAGCACAATGTGTGGGAATCGACTCCACATTTTGCGTCCTCTTGTACTGTGTGTTGTAGTTATCATTTTGATGAAAACGTAAACTCTGTGGAATTCCACCGTATTCGAAAGGCCAGAATTTCTGGTCATCTATTCGTTATCGACGAGTGCCTGATGAAGTCGTGAAAAATACAATTTTTGGCAGCTCGCCATTTGAAATGCATGCTTGCAGCCACCAATGAATTATTTTGTTTTTGTTTGTTTTTTATGAGGTTTGACAATGATACGTCTAACATCTTGTTATTTTAGAACCGTTTCGACCGTGAGTCTGAATTTGCAGACAAGTGGTTGTCTTTTATTATCCCTTCTAAAGTTTGTCAGTCTAACATGTTACAATACAGGAATATGATATTTTAAAATGTTTCTCCGCGCAAGTAGTTGAAACATCGTTTTGAGGGTCTCTTTGAAACTTTGAAACAGTGAAGAGACAAACGGTAAGATATTTAGTCGTCTGCAGTTCCGAAGCTAGAATCACACAAGTCTAGCAGAGTTGATTAAGAGCTAACCGAAAACGCCATTTATAACAGCAGGCCTCATATTTTGAGCACACAGTGCTATCCCTCTTAGTAATATGTTCACAGATTTTGCGGTGCATGAAAATAACTAAGCGGCATAATAGAGATGAAGTGAACCGGATGATATTCCCTTCAGTCTGCAGGATGCATTCTGCACATGGTTTTATTCCCCCCTATTCGTGTTTTCATTGTGTGCAAGTGTCACACACTTCGGCTGCATTTAACAGTCGACTGACGTACCTGATCTAAACGCTAACATTCAGCAACAGACTTCTAACTTCCGCTTCAGTGCTTTCAGCATATGTGTTTATCTGCTCACTTCACTGAGAGTGACATCAACACCAGCGTAACATGTCAGTTATACATGTGTTTCCCAGCCTAATAATGACATGGTCGACTTAATACCTGAGTAGTATGCATACATTTAATACGTCAGGCTGATTACTTCGTTTCAGTGTAGTGACATGGATTCTTAAACTTGAAGAGACCAAAACTGGTGTGTCGCAATAAAAGATGGTACAACCCACGGCAGCACATCTTTTTCATTACTAACAGTTTGCAAGCAAACAGAGAACGATTTAGTATAATATAGCCAAAAGAATTATAATCAAAGACGGCTTTATTTAGTGAAACATGGGTTTATCTATCCCAACAGCAGCCCTTTGCCAGCTATCATTATGCCGCATGTCCACCGTTCCACTGAAATTCACTCGTGCGCGCTGTCAGCAAGGCGATTCTCCCTGGGTATGCTTACTGTCAATCGATTGATGATGGAACGCACAAATGAACAACGGGATCAGTCAAAGGTAGACACGCAGTTTTATAGCCACTGTCGATAGCTCATCACACATATCCACCATACACTACTATTCACGTCAAGGGGACGTACTAATTCAAGTCTTCCCCGAAGCCTAATTCAACAGCAGTGCAGTTTAATTTCTTGGCAGAAGCTTAGTAACATAAAGAGAAGTTGGTTACACTGTTCTGTTTATTGGGAGCTAGCGGTGAACAACCCATGCACATTCTGCACTGTGAATAACTGTTCAGAGAAGAGCCCCATGTTTAAGCGGTGCAACCTGTGCAGTCACCAATTGAACGCAAAATCAATCGGAGTCATTTGAATCACACAGTTTTGTAAAAACTTGCTATGCCTCGTCGAAATGAAACTCTTGCCATAATGAGCTTCTAATAATAGACTGTCTGTCGTGTGCTTATTGAAAGTGTGCATATACTTCAACGTGTATATTGCTTGATGCGATTAACGAATCTACGCTGCGGACTATTTGTCATTAGTATCACCTAACCGCCGACAAAGAATGATTGTTCACAATGAGATAACGAACTTATGACACAATGTTTTATTGTCAAGAATTTACCAATAGTGAGTTGTTTGTTGTAGATCCCCTAATGTTGTATTCTCCTTAACGTAGATTTCGTTCGAACGGAAGCTATACATTGCGGCGGATGAGTCCCATGAAAGTGAATTAGTAGTAACTGTAAGCTAGACTTTATTTCCCTAATTATTATAAAATAGCCTGTTCTCCTGTTCCTTATCCATTGATTTTTCGTGATCATGTTTACCCATGAAGTTTGATCTGAATCCCACGAATCTCGTCTAAGATCAACAGCGGTATTTGAAGTCAAAGTTTTAGAAATCTCTTCTACGCAGAACGTAAAGTGCTGTGCTTCCTTATTGACTGCTTTTTGTGGCGACGGATTGTGAGGTCAATAGATCAGATGAACATAACCCCAAGTTTATTCAAATATCAAGTTCTTTCGGATACAATTCAGGAATAACTGAAACGGGCGTTGGATTTCAGCATAACTTTTGGAGAAACAGTGATAAGAAGTAAATGATGAACAAACAAAAGAGGGAGTTTTCGTCTCACTCACAAAGAACGTCAAAAACTTTGCACTGCGTCAGTCAACACAGAAACCGGTTGGTTATTAACCAGAAAACACCATCAACACTGGAAAATGAATAGTTTTCTGAACATTTTCATTTTAAACAAGGACCTACTGAACAGATATAGACAATATCATCTCCACAAGTGATTCATATGTTAAAATAAACATCTACATCCTGAAAATTGTGTTACACCACCCATGTTGCCTAATCGCTTGCTGAAAATATGTGCGAATTTTAATTGCACCGGTACACGACTTTCTATAAAAGACCTCGTCAACGTGATAGTCAAAATTCCATTGTCTCAACCATTCCAATGAGATGTACGATAAACAATGGACAAGTTGGTCAGTAAATTACATTCTCGTGTACGTGATCAATTAACTGGCAAATTGCAAAAATGAAATTCAGGTCTAAAATTGGAACTGTTTTTTTAGTCGTTCAAAGACTCGAAAAACCACACAATGAAACGCTAAACATTAAGAACACCCCGTTAAATTACTCGAAGCACCAGGAAAGCTTGTTGTGGAATATGGGAAATTTATTAAATTTCATTGTTGACGTACGCAAACAATAAACTTAAACTAACTATTATGAGATGTAGGGCGTACAACACCATAAATGTGAAAATTTGTTCATAAGGTTCTTAACAAATAACTAATTTCAAGTTGAACATCACTCACAATTGATCGCCTAGCAGGTTTAATGAGATCGGAGATCTCGACCTGTCTAGGAAGTCCTAATCGTGGGGTTATCGATGGTAGTTAACAGACAGTAACTGTCTCCATTTCGAGACGATCGGGCAACCTGATCATTACTCACAATTGAAAGTGGTTGAGCGTTCACATATGATAATTCGGTCGTGCCTAACGTGAGGTCAACGGCGCAGTGGTAAACACGGTTGCCTCATGAACAGCATGTCCGTGGTTCAAGTCCCGGCAGTGGCGATGATATGCACTACTGACGAGCTCTAATGAGAGCGAAACTCGAGTCTAGTGCTTCTTTTCGAAAGGGGCCGACTGGAAAGTCTATGGGGATGCGACAGCTGCGCTCAATTTTGAGTGATGTTGAACTTGAAATTAACCAAATCTCCGACTACTCATCAGTAATCCAAAATAACTAATGTAGATTGAACTTAAGTAGTGATAAATAAGTTGGCAAAACGAATCACTCTTTTGTTAATTAATGTCTGAACACGAAAAAACGGCTACTAAGTTTCATACACCCAGATCGACGTAAAACATAGTTAGCCGACATCTCCAAATGCAAAACATACTCACGTGGTTAGTCATCAATTTGTTGTATGATTATTTAGCGCGAGCCCAATCGGTTTTAAGTGCAGTTAGACCACACCGATAAAGTAGTAAAAACCAGTTCTATGGGCACCAGAAATGTTCCTTCAGATTATATCTCTTACTTATTTGTCACTTTCCGACCCAAAATCCGTAACCCGTTCATCTTTAATCTGTTTATAAGTTGTTTGTTTTAATTATCTGTTCGTTGAAATTAAACGAGTTTGCGACGTCCCGCGATTACCTTTTCTTACTGCTTTGAAAGCAAAATCCTGAAATTATTTTTTTGTCTGTTCTCAAGAAGTTGTGACCGGTCATTATTTAACCAACAACTTTATTTCTCTATTGTTTCGTTGGTGATTCAAATTCTACTCTATGTGAATGTAGCGGGTGCTGGTCTGATCAAGCGTAGTCCACCGGCTTACAATTGCGTGGTGTGTAATCATCTGCCTTGGATAGGACATATTTCAAATTATCCAGACTTTTGTGGTTGGTGGTGTTCAAAAACCCATCTGAAAGACCTGGTTGGAATAGACTGTGTACAGGTGGTCCGTATGTTAATATCTACGCTTACAACATTTAAGCTGCAAGTGACAAATATCAACGATGATTCCGATAATTTCACATGACAGCCTCATACTATGTTCAGTTGTAGTCATATTATATCATGACCTCGTTTTACACATTCAGTACATTTGTTTAATATATCGTATACGTTACAGATTGCATCAGTTCTAAAGTACATGTGGTGAAAAAAAATCCGATCACTTTCGTTGATTAGCCAGAGCCATGGTACTAAGATAACTCCATACTGAACAGTTCGGGATCTTAGCAAAGTTAAGTGAAAACATCGGTTGGTGCGATTTTGTGAACTACGCTGTTTGAAGGAAGGCTTCATCCTCTTCACTTACTCATCTTAGTGATGATTCGTTGCCACTGGTTTTCCTATGGAAACTTACAAGTCGCCAATCACTAGGCAGAGAGTAGATGGAATAGATGCTCATGAGAAAACTGGACAGGTTGTCTGAAGCAGAAAATGAGAGTTATAGAATTTTTTCCGGGTAAGCTTGATGACTGCTGATGAGTGTACCTGCTCAACTATAAAAAGCGCAGAAAGAGGTTATCGTAAAATCTAGGCTAAAATAAACTTGAGTACCAGGAAATCCCAGTAATCATAAACAATAAATAGAGAACTGTTCAATAGTGATCGCTATCTACTAAGAAAACCGAATTTACAAAATCGTTTGCGACTCAAGTATGTGTGTACATCTTTCGATTTGTAATATTTTGTCACTTGTCCCCTGTTCAATACCCGTTCCACGAGACACACGGGGCTTTTTAGAGCACTTATACTGCAGAGTCCAGAGCCGTCCACTGAACGAATCAAAACCAGCTCAGTGCGGCAACTAATGGAACTGGGTACATTGCACTGAGGTGCAAAGGCCTGCACCGCAAAATAAGCCGGCAAACGATCACTGTAAATGTGTTCATCAAAACGAAGAAGTTGATTATATCCCTGCCACTCCTATTCTACTCGGTGCCACAATGTTTTATAGCTGGTGTGGACCGATAAACACCCCATTTCTGAGTCGACTAGATGGACTCATCATATGTCGTTGCACTTTCCGGGAACTTCACTTTAGAATATCAACTGTCTATCAATATGCACTAACATCATTCGTTCATTTCTGACCAATTGTGAGAACTGAGGTAGAAAGGTCATGTTTATATTCCTTAGGCCAACGCTAACTAGTACAGAGTCACCCAGAAACGGTAAATAGAAAGGTTAATTTGATATGGAGACATCTTGCAGTAAAAGTGATTTATGTGTCATTCACCTGCAGGTCGTTACTGGCTTGCAGTTTCTCCGTCTGTTCTGCAGCAGTTTGATGAGTGGTAAATCGGTTAGAGTTTTTGTTACGGAGGTTTCATCAATTGCATGCAGCTTTTTTGTGACGCGGTCAAAAAATACTAAAATAAGGATTACTTCTAGTCCTCCTGCATTAAGAAGAAGGAAAATCTGATAAATTATATTTCTATAAATTGAACATCACCCACAATTGATCGCGGCTGTCGCATTCCCATAGACTTTTCCAGTCGGCTTCCTTAGCTTTTGAGTAGGTTAAAGGATGAAGTTTTCATTGGATGATTCAGATTACTGTCAAACTTCTGCGAAATAAGATCACGTGAATTTGGCATAAGGTGATGGATGGTTTTAGATACTACGGCAAGAATACGCTTACAATATTGGAACCTACCGAGGTTCTATTGTTGGACTAGAGGAGCGCTGATATTTTGTAACTTGACATATAGCGCTCGCCTCGGATTAGAATAATAAGCAAATTTTATGTTGGCACTCTAGATAACTTCTTCAAAACCTGAGTGTTCAACTCAACAGAATTTTTATTAAACAACTAGTTGCACCTTAAGCTAACCGATAATGAATGTGGGGAAAAATCAGCCCGGGCAGTTTCTACTTGGATTCTAATGAAGCAAAGTTATGAAAATTCAACAAAATTCAAGCTAGAATTTCAAAAGCTGACTGATAGTAAGTGACTCAAAACTGGCTTTTCAAAAATATAGGTAAATGAATCAGAAGCTAATCTGAGCACTGTTTTCGTCAAACAGTTTGTGAGACTGAGAATAAGCAATGCCATCCCTTGCTTATTATAATTCAACCCATTCAAATTAAATTTAGTCAAGCTGACCAGCGTTAGTTTCTGAGTTTAGTAGACCTTTCAGCTGGTTTGAACATTCTGATGAATATGTTCATTTGGTTAAACCTAAATAAGACCAGAAACGCTCAAGACAGAATGTCACACAAATGAAATATATCATAAATATATGGTTTATGATTTTGTTCCTAAAAATTATGTTTCAGCCTATATACGAGAAGGCTAAATGAACTACACTTGTTGTTCCCATGAGAGACGGAAAAATTTGCATATGCATTCGTGGAGAAAATGGGTTTGTAATGTGACACTCACTCGGTATACGTGTTTGCTGTAGGGTGTCTAATTTATTTATTCCGGGTTGTCAGAAAATGACACTGCTGCAAATTAACCCAGACAGAACAATTTTGTTCAATGTAGACAAGGTCTTACAAGAATACTCAGCTCGCAAACTGGAAACAAGTCACGCACAAATATTGGCAGTCTATTTAGTTCAAAAAGTGCTCGAAAAGTGCACTGTTATTATTGGCATGACCAACCTTGTGTTGTATTCGCACAAAATAAATTTTCTATTACACTGATTGACGTGAAATGATGAGACAGCTTCTGCCTGTTGCTTAAAACAGTTATTAGCGTATTTTCATGGACAGACAAAAATATTCGCTCCAGCTTTCTCTTAAACGCGGGTGAATATCGAAATCACCAGTGTGCTAAGTCGGTTCATTACTGAGGGCCAGACGTTTCAACCCCTGTTTGGAAAATTTCTTACGTTTTATCTCCATAATAAAGGCTAGTTTAAACTTATCGGAGTAAGCCTTATTAAGCGGACGTAGGTAATTACTCATCATTAGTAGCAGAAGAGTCTTAACCGCGAAAAACCTGGATTTCAGCTGAAAACCAAACCAGTAAAAGAAACGTCATGCCCAGACGCGGTCAGTTTTTACCAGCTGAGCAACGACGCCAAACCGGATGGTGAGCCTAGATGGATAACTGATTCCAAAAGTTAAAGTTCTGGTTCGAATCCGGCCGACTGCGTACGTTGACATTACCAAATTTGCAAAACTACTTATCAGCAACCATTCGTTATTCCAGTGATTCAAAGAGAGCTGTGATATGAAAAACACTCAAAACGATTCATATACTTATTTGTTCAAATTAATTAAATAACACTTTAACTGTTGAGCTGAACAATCATTTTCACAGGTTGTGTTTTTGAGTTTTTATGGTTACTCTAAACACCGCTACTGAACCGAAAATGCTGTTCGCTAGAACGAAGACTACGATTGATTTTCTGACATATCTGTGATGCAGTGTAAAGAAGTAACAGAAAGGGAAAATCACACGATGACTTCAGTCCTCACATTTCTCGCAATCGCATTGTAACATAAGAATCGTGGTCGTTGCCAAAACCATGAGAATGTATTCAAGTTTAAGAGGAACGGGCGATGCATCAACCAAGCAATGGCAATTTAAATAATAATTTATACATTGTAAGTGCAGTGACACTTTTATTTCAAAATTGAAGGTTTCTCCAATAATAACCGTCTTACCATTTATATGGAATTTATTCAGTCTAGCTAATCTTGTTGGAACGCCTGTTTTTACTATAACAACAAGAACGAAAGAATCATAATATATGAGTCAGTGTGTTCATCATTATGCTATCGGTTAAAGGACCTCTTTGGAATGACGAAAGGTTACAATGGTCACGTTATATGCTATGGTTTCTTAACTTACCTCGTTCAGATTATGCAGACAGTTGTATGACAAGTATAATCACATAGCACTAGCTGGAAATTTGATAGTACATTTCGCGATACTGTCCCTTTCAGCTAGGTGAAATATGACTGCCGCACAAATTTCAGTCTAAGCAGTATGTTGAATCAGTCAGTCATTTTTCAAGGGTTAGCGTTGTTAAGTCACGTATCATAATGAATTCAAAAGATACTTAGTGTTAAAAATTCTGGAACTCAAATGGTCTCGAACAAATACCGGGAATAGCACGCTCTGTTTTGACAGCTGATCTGTCAGCAGTATTGCAAGATTACGCAGAAAGTTCCCCCGTCTCCCCGGTCTCATTCAAAGGCAACATAGAAGGCCAGGCAGAATAATCGTTCTTGGTACTTGTACCCAAGTGGTGAAAACGTGCAATTCGCATTTATTCGACATAAAAGCGGATGACGTTGATGAGGTTTCGTCAATGCATTTTGTGTGTCCCTCCCATCAATCCGATGTGCGCTAAACAAAAGATTTTTCATTCATATTATCTACCACTTTTTTAATCTGATCGTTCAGTCATGCCGATTTCACCTGGCAGGGCAGCTAACTTACGATTTCTTTGCAAAATTATCAATTTTGTCCATTTTACCAAATTAACAACTGGCTGCACTATGTCGGCATATATGAAAGTGACCTGTCGTCGATTGTGTGGAAATAACTCTGATATTTGTAAAGTGCAAATATACTTGTTAAAGCGCAGTTGTCGAATGAGGGTCGATAACAGTTTTTGTTGCACCATCGGATCAGTTCATCTGGCGGTTCTCATGACAAGCACCAGCCAAGTAGACCGAGAATTTATAGTCAAAATGGAATACGTTGGGTTCATTAGAACGGATTCAATAATTAACGGATGCGGAACTGTAATAGCTTTGTCTAACAAAAGAGTATCCAAAAGTTTAACTTGGCGAATGCTAATAAAACAACCGACATGAACATCGACCGCTACGCAACATGCAGTTTGAAAGAAAACATAAATCGAATGTAATTTGAAATATCCATCTCCTCTCTTTGAACCGGCAGAATTTCTTCCTTGTCAGTTGAAAAAAAGCGTGAGATACACCAAAAGGTTTTGTGCCAACATTTTCAAGATAGTCACACCACTGTTTCTGTCGCTTTCGCGCAAGTATATTTCTTATTCGAAGCCCGCAAAACATACTGACGTCACTCATAGCTGGGACAATATATCGCCTATCACTCACAGTTGACGCCAACTAGCTAAAATCTGCAGCAAACTGCACATATTGCCAAGTTCAAAAGCGTGGTCCTGGATGTCACATTCTAGCGTCTAATCTAATCAATCTCGCACCAGTTCTGCCGGCCTGATCAGCCTAGTGACAACTAGACCACAGAAAGAATATTTGGGTCCCAGTGATCATCACAACAGCCTTGAGCTTGGTCAGGAGATAGGAAGGCTTAAGTCACAGCTTATCTCAGCATTAACGCGAGATATACTAAAACAATGGGGTGTTACTGGATAGGACTAAAAATAACAAAATACTAAGTAGAAGAACTGGAAATGATATGAATACAGATAAGCCACTGGCTGCAGCAAAATAAGATGTGGGTATTTTGGTCATGAACTCTCGAATATGCAGCAGTTTTCGGCGATGATCAGTGGCGCGCTGGACCTCACATACAACCGGACATCTGAACATTCATAAATGATAATTTGACAAACATATCTCGGTCACTGATTCAATAGTTAACATTACGACGAGAACCCAAACGAGGACAACTTTTATGTGAATAGATCCTAAGCTCACTCCTTGAGATGTGTTTGAACTCAAGAGGTTTAAAATTAATGCTACGTAAGTGTTATTCTGTTGATTCATTCAGTCATCAGTGTTACTCATGAACTCATGGACAGGATGTGAAGTATACCTGCCAACGCACGCTGTTTGGAGTTAAGAATCCTTTGCCTTCGGCATTCATAAATTGTAGTTTTCCATTCACAGCCATTTTCATCGCCATTGTTATTGACGGCAGAAGTCATCGTTATCAGACTCCACGATCCATGTTTGTATAAAAGATAACCTAATTATATCATAGCCACTTAAAAACCCAACGAGGGCGAACCATCCGATACTGATAAACATGTCTCGTGGCAGGCACATGTGTTACTCACATATTTGCCAATCTTGCCAAACTCCTTCAGTAATCTGTGATCCGACTCACCACTGGGACTTATAACTTATTTGATTTAGCCTAGATTTCATTTACAATATGCATATATTTTGCGTAATTGCAGATGTGTGATGAGAGTTCAAGGTAAAAACCGTTCACCCAAAGGAAATCTTACGAAGTTTATGGGAATACGGAGAGAATTTCAGTAAACTGTTTGCTTCACACCAACCTCATGTAAAACACCTGACATGAAAGCATCTTAAAATGGATGTATTCGTCGGTTTGATCGAAAATATCACCTTTGGCACCGTTTTTACACCATTATTGTCACACTAACTCAGTCATTGGAACTTATGGCGACGGTATAAAAGTATTGCATGAGCAAACATTGTCGTTTTTCATAAAATGTGTCAAACATTTGCTCCACAGCGTAAGGCATAGCAAATTTTAACAGTGGTCACTCCCAGTAAAACCATACCAAGAAACCATTAAATGTTATAGGGATTCCTTCTAAAATAGCCTTTTGTCATGTGAATGGGACCGGATTGGAAAGCTGGAAACTCGCAGCAATTAAGTTCATGTTCAGATTAGTTAATCTCTGAGTTTACATCAATTAATAGGGTATTACCGCGGTCCAAATGTCAAAAACGGAAGCATCATAGCACACGCAATGGAACGCTTGTCGAAGTTGCGATCGAGAACAAAGTGACAAATGAAGAACACACAACATATGACAGAAATCAGACACAATGGCATGGATCCTTACTTATAAGTCAATAAACCCAGCGGGTTTGTGATCATATATGGTATGGCTGAAAAGCATGATAAATCGTTTCTCTCGTGTAAAAAGTTGTCGACAAAGTAAAGTTTTCAATTGACCTGTGTTTTTCGGCGGAAAACGAGAAAATAACTCGCATGAAACATGTTCTCATTGGCAGGTTCTCTTTTATGCCAGATGGTGACTCCAGGTCTCTCACGATGCTCACCATTTCATTTAATAGCAGTTGAACGCACCGTAAAAAGTTGCCCAAATTCTACTAAATAAAAAACCTAACAGGAAACAAACTTGGAAACCACAGTCCGAAACCAGCTCAAAGACGAGCAAGTAAACGTTAGGGAAAAAGGGGTGACTGACGGCATACAAAATTTTTGGCTCTTGTTTTCACTTCTCGTATTCTAAAATTCAAGTGGAAAAATAGCCGTAGATGTTTCGGATCTGAGTTCACAAAAGTTGCAAGGGCGCAACTTTTGCACTTACATTACCTGAAGATTCACGAACTTAACGTTGTAGTAAACCCCCGTGAAAATCGTCACAGCTAATATATACCCCCCCCCAATAAGTGTCATTAAATTACTGTCATTTAGGTCAGGGAAACTGGCAGAAAATGTGAAAATGTATTTAAGAACTTCTCCAAGTTATACACATTCATGATAGTTAAAGACCTGTGACATTTTTCGCTTTTCGTATAAAATTTCCATGCAAGTTTATGAATTTGGAAGCTTGATACAAATGATATAAAAACGGATTTTACTAGGTTACAAACTTTAAAGAAGAATGAGAGAAAATTAGAAAATATTTGAAGTCAAAAGCAACATTCTGCAATCTAGAAACTCAACAGGAGTCATTAGGTGAGACGGGAATTACGGTCTCATTCAGATAATTATTTCAGAGCTCTCAAAGAATGTTCAAAATATTTCTTCAGAATGGCAGGACGACTTCCGTGAAACAACGCAGCCAATAGAGGGTACGTATGAAATACCAAGACGATGGAGGAGGCGAACTCAATTGAAACAACTGTAAACATAGAACGAGAAACTTGTCATTCCAGTTTTGTTGCTACGCGGTTGCACTACACTGCTGTATCTACTCATCAGTATGTAGATAAATGGTTCTCAGATCTATGTTGCCTAGCGCTGCAAATAAAGTACGCCAGTTTGGCTAGAGTAGTCAATCATAAATAAAAGCGCATTGTGTGAAACCTGGACAATTTAAACACGGGGAAAATAGTTTGTTCCGCTGACTAACCGTGAAATAGGACTACCAGTATCACAATGGCAGGAAGGGTACCACATGAGAACGAAAGTTTACACTTGGTAGTTGCATGGTCCTATATAAAAATCGTCGTAATCAAAGGAATTAAAACTAGTTCGTGACTTCATATTCGGGGTGGACAAACATTCACGGACGATATACTTATTGGACAACGGTCGATAATGGCCGACAACAAACTGATATACGTCGATGTGATTATTTTGCGACACTGAAACTGTCAAGTAGTTTCTCTCAAAACCTTTCAACACATATCCACAATATGTACGTAACTGATCGAAATTGGAACATGTCATCCTCTGGGAATTGTGTAAAATTAATGGTTCTCAAACTGTTAGCAAGTTTACACTGTGTAAAAGGTTAACTATCTGTCTTATTGTAATTTCTGCACACTGCAGGGATATAAATGGAAGCCGTTCTTCTCGACCTTCTGCTTTGCATGATTTGAGTTGTATCATTTCTTTATGTGAGGCACTAATCTCTGCAAAAACGAAACGTTCCTAATTCAGTTTAACTATTCGATACTACTTATAATGCAGCAAAGTGATTTGTATGCATTTCCATTTACTTCTCATAGGTTAATCCACATTTACTCTGTAACGACAATTCAGATATGCAGACAATTTCTTAAGAGTTTTGACACGATTTTACTTGTGTATTTTTCGAAAGCGAAAATGTATTCAGAATTACCTCAAATGACCTACAAAAAGGTGAATGTGAACAGTTGAGTTGAATTCCCCATTCCTGCCAGCCTATACTGACATCTTTTAATCAGTGTTCGATAGAAAATTAATTCTTCGTATGGACCAGGCAGTAAGTCTTGCTTCTGAAGCTGTTAATGTTCATTGAATACATTCCTTCTGCCTGCCCTACCTCCTCCTGTTATGAGAATGATAGAAAAATAGGTGGTTGCCTTTTTACCTACGATTCACTGGAACTCAATCGTTTAATGAAGGCGAATTTGTAACACACAATGTGAAATAAAACTACCATATCTGCAAAATTTTTCGAAACGGTACAGAAGAGCATGGCTTTCGTGACTAATAATACACGTTGGTGCCACACAGAAAGTCTGTCCAATTCATCCGTCCAATTCCCTCGTATATGTGTACTGCTATAACATCTTATATTTATATATGACATAAAGGTACATACTATGAAAATGCACAATGGAAAGATAAAAAGGAGACCATTCAATATTTTGGACACAAGTGTATTTACGATTGCCATGTATGACTTGTGCTCATTTTCGCAAGACGCACTTTAAGTCAGATTATGTATGCACTATGCAATTGTGCCTCTAAATATATGTATGTATATGTTGTTATGTATACTGCAATGGAACTGCGTCGCTATGGGATCGATGTAGCAGCCTTGAGCGAGACGAGGCTTGCGGACCAAGGTAAGTTACGGGAAGCA
>JTDE01000154.1:239256-344164 GCA_014338405.1 Paragonimus skrjabini miyazakii
CATTTCAGGTGAGAATTCACATTTATTTCTATACACCAGAGAGCATTTTTAAGCTCGATGCTATGTGAAACGTTTTTATTTCGGCCGCCAGCATCTATCGCCATAATACTAAGCGATAGACGGATCCCCCATGTTTGATTTGAAAGATGCTTAACAGAATACATTATTACAAGCTACATAATTCAGACCCTGTTGTTTGAAGATATCCAAGTGCATTGAGTATCGTTTTGTTAGAAAGGAAATACTTCGTTGCTATTTGCCATTGTAAACAAAGTCTTCAAATAGTGTGTCGTTATTTAATGGCTTAAGTCTATTGTAGGGAGATTATATCTGATGCAACATAAAATGTTTTGCTCTGAACAAACACAAGTTTACAAGATCGTTTGTGGAATAAACAAATGACATCCTAGTACGTTAATATACAAGTAATACTAACGTCGATAATGCATCGTTTTAAATTAAGCAGATCATTCACGTTAAGAGCAGAAAGTTTACAATATATACTGTCCAGTGGCCTAATTTTTTTAAAGAAACACTGCTGTAAGTATATAGTTAACATGGGAAGTAGTGGCTCGAGAGAAAACGGTTCACGGTATAGAATAAGCTGGATCTGCTATTCAGATACAACTAACAATTACAGTTTGTAATAACCAGTAAGTAAGCACTTGCTAGAAACAATACTAACAGTTCCGTTCAACTAGGTTAACACATGTTGTAGACAAAAAGGCACATACTTTGACTCTTGACGAAATTGGAAAACGTATTTAATATTTCAAAGACACTGGTCCAGTGAAACAACAAGAACCTAAATGCGACATTCCTACTGTTACATCTGGCAGAATAAGTACACAAATTTACTTGAGTACAGGTAAAACTCAATAGTTCTTTGTTTTTTTCAACTGCAATCACAAATAGTTCTTTAACTGCTGCTAACGTAATCTGAATCTCGTCTGGAGAACTGCAAACTGAAACTTAGTTGTCAAGATCAATTTTACTTCAGTATCGAAATTATAAATATCACAACCACACATACATACGTTAAGTAATTACTTTTGTGTTCATGCATTATTTCGGCTTAATAATTGGCTTCTGTGACGGTTCCGTGAATGTTTAAAAAGGAAACTACAGACAACGTTTCCTTCTTGTTTCAAGAACTGTTAACATCAACAACACCTTATATTAACCGAACATTCGATAACTTGAGAGCAGACGGCTATACCATATCCCCCTTTCCTACTTTCACAGTGTATATTATAGCGGATTACATTTGCGCGGTAACTATGATGATTAGTGCTATCTTGTTATTAATTCCGTTGAACGTTTTCTGGCAGCGACGCGCATATATATAATGCTTTTTCCACGCTCTACCTAGTTCAGCGTACCCACTACGAGGCTCTTTTTTCAGAGGAACCAACCAGAAAATACATTCATGACGATATCCTTCTACATAACAGTGCCTTACTTGACCCTTATTTGAATCGTAAAAAAATATTTTCCGTTCAACATGGAATCGCCGATTAACTTGGTTAGTAACTGAAAAATAAGTTGCAGTTCAAATAAATGAAGTGAGCCAGCATGCAGGCAGATTCGGAATTTTTTACTGATTATCTTCTGTTTTAGGATAATCGTAGTAAATATCCAACAGACTTAAGCTGGACATGTTTTGAATTTCCCTCATGTAATAATCGACCGCGCCACTTGTAGATTGCTAAAATAGTAGTACGGAAAAATGTGTTTGCCTTAGATGTAGGTTACTGCAATGTATATTTGTCCACTAATCTCTTCACCTCTTACAGGCAAACCCATACCCATTCAGCGTTTACTCCTATTCTTTCAACATACATATACCTCGCTTAGTTTGCGCAAAATAATTACGAGTTCATCCTGCATTGTTGTTGCACAGTTTAGGACAATTTTCAATTGTGAGCGGGGAATTGATTCTCCAATAAGTATTTGAGTCCGCATAACCAACATTTTAAAGCGTAGTTGAGCGTTTTTACAACAATTCTTACTGGTTTTGTTTTTCAGCCAACAGTATGCCTCGAATAATAGTTCTGCTTTTCACTATGTGGCTGTTAGCAACTCTAACGGTGAATATTGATTGCAGGCAAGTCGTAACGAATAAAAATGACGTTTGTTCTAATGTGACAATTTAATCAAGCTTTTTATTTAACATGTCAAATTAATTACGGTGATGATTAACGATGACGGTTTAAATACGTTGATAATATTATATGGTTGTAATGCTGATCATTTCAAATTCCAAATTACTGTAGTCCTCACAATTTGACTTGCGCTTGTGGAATGCATTCTCTAAAGTTCGGCGAACAGTATGGCAGGAAATTAATTACCGATTGTCATGAGTGTAATGTCATTGGCCGTTACTACTTATCTTGGCATCGTCTGTTCCTTCAGATTGAATAATTCTCATTAGTTGGTTATACATTTCGTGTGTATCCTTGGATGTTTAGTTAGATTGAGTAAAGTACACTGAGAGTTGTGACAAAGAATCCGTCCACTGCTTATCCACAATTCAAAGTCCTGTGAATCTCAATCGAATGGTCCTCATCAGAATCACTAGGTGAGCAGCACACTATCTCACCTCCTATGCCGCAATGATTCTGGTTTCTTACCTAAAAAGAGAAGAGGAGAATAATGGAATAAAAGTGTAAAGCATGATCTCTAAAATTTGTATGTGAACATTCTTTTTGTTGAACATTTCCAATGATGTACCATGTTACCTCACTATAACACAAGGTGAATGCAGCGTATGAAACTTCAAAGCAAAAAGTAGGATTATTTCGAATCTGTCAAAGTTTGCTAAATATTAACAGGATATGCGTCGTACTTCCACGGAAACTGTAACCTGGAAATATCATGAAAAGAACATGCAGATAGCATACACTTATATCAAAAGTGAAGGAAGAGAGTCTGATTCACATGCTTGGTCCATTGTTGCATTACATAAAGCAACTAATGTCACATCAAACGTACTTGGTGGGGACTACGTTATTCATCAAAAATATATGTTCTTCGTAAATGAAAGTATGCTTGAGCTGTATACAATTTTATCGCTGCGCTACCCAGTTGTGACTGCATCTAAACCCACAACAAAACGTATTATTTTGGTTATATCCAGTACGACTTCTTTTATTCAGCACAAAATGTGCAATCTGATATTCAGTATAAAGGTATCGTTTTGTAGTGCAAATAGCCAGTAATTCAAACAAGGAAGTGCCCTCCGAAGGTGATTCGTTAGGAATAATCATCAAGGAATTAACAATCTGGCAAATCTCTCAAGATTCAAAAGGCGTAAGCGGAGTAAAAGGGCAGTACCAAATAACTAGCCAACATTCCTTTACCAAACGCTTATTTTACTGTTAACCTTTTTTATTGAATAAAAGCAAAACTATAATAAAGAACATTAAGCCAACTTCATTTCATTAGAAAAATACTTAAAATAAAATGACTAGTCTACAATACGGATGTAAATACTACCGTAGTTCTCGTAGGTCTTGATAGGTAAACGGACTGGTTCACAGTGACAACAGTAGCAGCCATTCACTAATTTTAAAAACTATCTGCATTTTTGTTACAGTTCTTGATAAATTGGTAGAGACAAATTGTGAGATGAAATGAGGTTCTTCATCTGACCTTCTGAAAAGGGTGATATGCATGGCTGGTACGAATATGTTAAGGTTTTCCCATCTCACATGTTGCTGGGAATATTTTAAAGCAAACAGATTTCAAAAGTGTCTTAGAAACATCACAGAACACAGTAGAAATACCAGAGTTGATAGAAATTTGTGATTTTTAATGCGATTGAAATTAAATGTCATCACCTCCGCCTATTCGCAACATTCGTTGGTGGTATCACAAAATATTACTTTTCCAGACTTCGCCACAAAATGTGTTTCAAACTTGTTTTGTTTTCAACCTGACGACCGCATCAATTAGGATTTTGCTGAGAATGTAAATGGAATGCTTCCAAACAGTTCGACAGACCGTTTGCTTTTTCTTGTTAAGACAGGCAGTAAATAATTTGATCATTTACCAAATATGTCGTCGGGTATTTTAAAATGAAATGCATTGATGATCAGTTTTAGCCTCCACACAATCAAAAACATTTTGTAAAGATGTCAGCCGAAATATGTTGAATATTTTGTGATGAGCAGATATGTCTATTATCGAAACAAGATCTTGCCATTTGATTAATTCATCCTGCGAAGACATCATATTGAAAGACATTTGCCAATTGACGGGTTCACTGACAAACAGCTGGTTGAAATGCTTGTATCAGGGTTTTTCTGAAGCTGTTTCTTTTTTCGATACAGCATTTTCACTTTAACTTGGTATACGAGAATTGTTGCATTATTATTTTTCTCTAGCTGCTTCATTACCCTATTATCAAGCTAGATGTAGGGTTATTTATTATTTAATATGTTGAGAAGAATATAATATTGATGTTAACAGTGTACATACATGCAGATGCCGTTATCTTTTTACCTGCTGAAGTAATATTTAAAGTATTTTCACAGAATTCTCAGGGAACCGCATCTTCAGAGTGCAAAGAGTTTCCACGCGCCTAATGATTGGGAAGATAGATATGCAGAGTAAGTCCTGATTTATGGACTGAGTTGAATTCAGTCATAAGATTCACTTAAAATAAGTAATCTTATTTAGCTTTCATAGGCACAGTAGCATTTATTTAGGTAGGATAGCAGAAGATGTTGCTGATGCTAACTGTAAATGTGAGGAACACGCACAATATAGACCATTAAAATATATCAAACAACAGGGCTACGAACTTACCTGCGTGCTCAGGCGTATATACTTTTAGATCTTTTTAATAAGTGATTTTTGATAAACACATCAGTGTATAAGGTACCTCCCCCGCTTTCGTCACTTTTCTAAACTTCTTGTAATTTGGCAAAGGATACAACGTTTGAAATCAAGTAGAAACAGTTAGATTTTATAAAATACTCCCAAGCGGCACTACACGAAATTAATTGATTTATTTGCAATACACAAACCAGCAAGCATGTTGCGCATTGGGAATGGACCAAAACGGCCACATTGCTAACGGTAACATTTGACAGCGAGCAAAATCGATCCTTTTTTATCATTGCGAGTTAAACTTTTGTGTTGAAGTGAGCTTCTCAAATGCTGGTAGGCATTTTTGGTCAATCATAGCTGCTTGCCTCAAGATTTTCAGATACATTTAGTTAACAACTGGGATATTTTATAAAGTTCGCTCGCAGCTACCCATTAGTGGATAAATTTTTCTCATGAATGCGCTTTTTGCTTTGCTTTAAAATTAGAAGGGTGTGTGTGATTGTCGAAAAGCTATCGAATTCTAGGCTAGGTAACATCATACAATGACATACTTCATCGTCTGAAAGTCTCAATGAACGTGAGTTATTCTTAATGCGCCTACTTTGGGCGTTGTTAAGGTATGAAGCTCGGTAATTGGTTTCTCACAGGAAAGACAAAATATACTTTAGATAAATGGAATTCAGTTCTAGGAAAATACCAATTTTGCATAATAATCACTGCATTTGTTGAATGGTTATAATCAAAACTCTTTGTTATGCGCTACAAATATTTATATCCAGACTTCCAATAAAGAAACGTTTTCATGTCGCTAATGTTTGGGACGAACCGGATGAATATTAGCTAACAAAAACGTAAGTGTTGTGTTTCATTTCATATCTACTCATATTTTGTCTAAGCAACTTTCCACTACTTCGGCAGTATACTTCGTTGACACAACTATTTATATTTGGTGATTGAAACAAAAAATCCTGATAAATAGATATGATAACTTGTTCGGTAATGTTAAGCCTCATCTTAACTCATCTGAGGCAAGGTGCATTGCATTATATAAGTAGATGAAAAGAATTGACCAACACCTAGAAAGCACATAATTTTTTTGAACAATCTCAACTCCGAATAATAACGGAAGGGACAAAAAATATTAACTGAGGTCAGTTGATCTTTTATGAGAAGCTGTTAGCAATTTTCCTAGTATCGTGCTTTTCAGATCTCTAGATATTTTATTAGTGAAATACTTTCCTGCGAAACGCACTTGCATTTTTGACACAGTAGACCAATTCCAGGGAAAAAACCTTTTGCACTGATATCAGTGCCGACTGTTTTTGGAAATAATAACATTTCAGTAATTATTGTGAACTTTAATAAAAAATAGATTTTCACTTCGTTGGAAAAAAGTTGTCATTGTTAACTAGTTTCTGAACAGAGTTTGTCTAGTGCTACTTGTCAAGGATGTGTCAAAGTCAATTTGTCTTAAAGCTGCATACCATTCACGCTTGAAGTTAAATATCCTACCCCAGGTGATGGGTTCATTTGCCCACTTTGATGCAAATCACTATTGAAATGGACTAGTAATGTACGTATGTTATTCTAGGGAGAGCATGACAGTCTTATTTTGTGTTTATGAGACTGGCAGTGCGTCAACAATATCTTGACCTAATTGCAGCCAGCAAATATTCCCTCGCGTATACCGGAACATTCATCTGCCTTGTTTCTGTCTACTGTGAAATTGAAAGGGACGTGAACAAAAGGCTTATCTTATAAATACCAGCAGCAGAGACCTGCGTCCGTTCCGAATAATACATGCTAGTTTAATGATTTTCAAAAACATTGAACTTCCATAGTGGCAGTATTTAGATGTAAGCACAAAAACCTTGTAAGTAAATACACATAACCAACATCAAATTTGTTTTGTTCGAGTTATAAAGATGAACTCATTCACAACCCCTCAATATAATTAGTTTTCTTAATCAAGGCAACTAGGATCAATTAATTGTGTAAAATTAGATTGTGAAATAGATTTTCTAAGACGTCGATTTCAAGTATATTATTCAGTATATTAGATATTGAAAATGTAAATACAATCCACACTGCAAGCAGCGACTTGTTCCAAAACATCCTGTGTTACATATTCATGTTCAGATTAAGATACATTTGCCGATCAGACAAGTTTGCTAGTGTTGGACACTGTCTAAAAAACGTATTAAAAAGACGGCGTATTTTTGTCTAATTTTCATGTTTGATAACAGTAATTCATCGTTTGACCAGATCGTTTGACAATGGTCAGATTATCACGTGTCATAAAACTCATTTTTTTTGTAAGGAACCAACATTTACAAAGGAATCGTTCAACAACAAAAAGCACGTTCACAAGCTAACTTTTTGAAATGTGTAACATTAACTAGACTGTTTCGAAATTAGCAGTCACACATTTGTTCCGTTTGAAAAGTATACATTACTGAACGTTCTAAAAATGTTATTTCGTTTTTCCTTTTAGATATTGCCGTCATGTGAATTAGCAATCAAAGTCTGTCTGCAATCTATATGATGCAAAATGAACAAATAACACAACAATAAACTATTTGCCTCATTTTTCCGTATCCTGTAACTTAGAAACCTAAAACGCACTTCTTCATTTTGGACTTTATGAAGAACTTGAAAACAACTACCTGTTAATTCGCAGGTCAGGTGGTTATCGGGACAAGTCTAGTCAAATTTAAGGTTTAGTGGTTACTTTGATAACGCGGACGTGTTGAAAATTGAAAGCTCTTCTCGAAGTGTGAGATTGAATCATACTAACAACGTAAAAGTAGACAACTTGGATAGAATCACGATCTGAGCTACTGTGTTGAATGAGATGTCTCATTTTCAGCAGAAACGTTGTCAATCTTGGTTTAATTTTTCTGTTATCTCCTAGGTTGTCAGCCTAACTGACTCTTATTTCGCTTGAATAGCTAGTCAGTACACAGGTGGAATTAGTTTCTTATTTCGAACACCTATTGCAGGTGTTCGATGGAGCTGCGCAACCTCAATAGCTTTGTAATATGATCCGATTAATCGATACATACAGATGATGAAATGTGTTCTTGAAAACATTACCTCGCTCAGAACAGGCAGTGCTAGAATTGACTAAAATCGATATAATTACGGAATGTACTTGTTATAAAGATGGTGACGTGTCCAAATCAATCTACTTTCAAGACAGTCACTAAGAATATTTGTGCTAAACCATTCTTTCAGTCTGTGTAAACCATCATCTTTAAACAAACAGCTAAGTGAGTGCGAGGCAATCACAAGTGGCATTGTAATGGCGATTAGTGCTAATGCATTCCGTCATTTTTGTTTACAGCATATGAAGAAGTCGGCGAATACAGAAGTAACGATTTTAAAATAAACCTTACTCGTGCATTCAAGTTGTCTATAAGGATGGGTTTGAGTACGTGGTTAGGAATGTGAACGCATTAAAGTATGCAGACGTTGTTACAATGTTAGGTGTCCACGACTGAGTTTCCATAATTACTAATTGTATTTTCCATCACATTCCTTTTTGAGTTGGCCTTAGGAGTCCTGGTAAATATCTAGTTTATGTTCACTAACAACCTATACAATAATCCACTTGCACTTAAAGTACATAATGATAAATGTTGCACTATCGAGATCAATGTGAACGGCTCGTTTATGTCGGGGATAAATCACTTTTCAAAACGATATCTAGAGATCACATCTCAGTCAGGATGATATAATTTTGAAAATGACGTCCATGCCACAATTTGTCTTCAACACATACAGTGTGCCAAGCGACGCCTACTGGTTTGGCGGCATGGCTGCAAAACGTCCCGGCGAAGTCTAAAAATTGCGCGATAATCTTAAAAACAAGACATGGCGTATCTCAGATTCTGTGGGAAAACTGTTACTTTCCGGTCATTCTTTCAATGATTTGGAAGGCTGTTTCATTCATAAATGCAGCTTTTTATTCTGTATCAACTAGTGAACAAACTATTGTAGTGGCACAATCCGTTAAGGGAATATAGCACTTTTTGTCTAACTGCACCCATCGGTGCACGTTGATTCCCATTCCAGCGCTGCCCCACAGACGCTGCAACGGTTACAGAGACGTACGTGAATAACCACCTCTCTGTGGTTGCCAAAGCACTGGAACTACGTGGCCGAGCGATCAAAGTGGAAATTTGCCCACACATACGTACAAGCTAGTCTGGTTGTGGTTACAGCGGTGTGTTATGCAAGTTCGCTCACTTGACTCAGTTAGTGGGTGTGGCCGTTCGGTAGGCCATATGGTTTGGACTCCGGATTATGTATCAGCTTTGCACCTGGTGATCGATCGCTATGTTATCCAATGTCACTCAGTGACTTATTAGAAAGCATGGCCAAATTAATAAGTTTGCACGCGCGGCCGCAAGTCAACCATACTGTTTCTTCGATTTAATCAGAAGGAAAAACGTTGGCAACCTTGGTTACTTCACTCACAACCCATCATCATGATTTTCTCAGTGGAACAAAAATCACAAACTTTGAGTAAATTTAATGAGCCTTGTACACAAGTGACTAAAACTTAAAGTTTTAGATATGATAAATTGTTCAGGATATTGGTGGCAAATAGAACAGTGGTGCTATGGACCAAAGTTCAGCTATTGGTCATGAAGAGGATATTCACCAGTGGGGGGGACGGTTAAAAAGTTGCGACAAGCCATATGTAATCTCAAGTTTACCAGCCAAAACTGTTAAACATCACTGGTTAAGAACTGAGTGATTTGAGTATTACCAAGGCAAATCAAGACGTTAAATAATCTAGCAAGTTATGATTAGAACGCACACTCACAAACGGGCCAGGGCTAGGCATTGCAGATAGATGAACTGATAATAAACATCAAGAAAGATTGACATGCACATTTGCGTCTGATTTGGAAGTATCCATATAAATTTGAATGTAAAACTTAGCCATTACATCTATGAATAAATTATTCGGCTGCAGCATACTTCAACTATTTGGACATTTGCTGATTGCGCGATATGACCAAATTTGAGTACATTGGTAAAATTGAAAACTGTTAACAGTAGTTTTCTTGGATCCACCAGCATATCTGCCAGGAGAATGACTGTCAGAGCAGGACTTCTAAATCGACTCAAGCTAGAATTCACCAACGCCACGGATGGGCATTGGGATTGTATTACTGATGATTAGTTTGACAGATGTGATTGATTAGGAGGAAACAGTTGCAAATATCTGGACTTCAACTGAATTCGAATGTCACAGTGAATTCCGTATGAAACAGTGGGTAAGGTGAGTAACTCAGTCCGAAAGTGGAAATTCTGAGCTTCCTATTTGACTGTGTGACTCAGCGGGTGGAGCTCTTGTTGCTGTCGGAGATACCGTTTCTGTTTTTCATTTGAATCCAAACATCGCCCAAATTTTGCAATCGGGTCATTTTTAAAAGATAGCAAACGTTTTTTCTAAATCACGGCTTACCACCCGTCGCTCAAAATTAGTAAGTTAGTCCAGATGAAACAGGGCTGAATTCACGAATGTAGTGTAAACTTTGACAGCATAGCAAAAGCAGAATGAGTAATCATCATTCCAATAAACGATAAAATTTCACAAGTATCAATGTGCGACCTTGGTGTCGTCTGCTAACACCTGATAGTAACATCTGGCATTCATGCGCAGCCAATCCATCCCAGTTTTGATTGAGCAATATAGCATCTCGTTCGGTTAATCTTTTATAATGGTAAATGGAAAGATCAAACTTTGTTCCGGATTCAACGGCTTGCTGAGGTTGTACATCAAGTGAATTTTCAAGCAGTTGCAATAGGAGATTTACTTAAGATTGCTCTGATGTTTGTACAGAAAGGGCCTAGTAACATCATGTTCCTTTTCAAGTCCAAAGGTGCCTGCTTTAATACATTTGAAACTCCAAACTTCAAGTGAATGCTGCTCATGATTGTTCACCCAGGCTGAACTTCATGTAATATTGTCAGCGATCTGCCGAATAAATTGCCCACAATACAACCAAATGATCGGTTTGAACCGGCCCTCTCTCTCGAGCCAACTTAAATGACGTGTTTTGCAGGATATTATTAAATAAATATACACAAGAAACTCAATGCAAAACTCTTGCTAGGATGAAAGTTGCAGCAACCCATAGAACCATTCAGTGTCCGCATATTCATGAGTAGTGGACACACACTTTCTGAAATTACTGCTTTTAGCTGGTTTGCAAGGCTCTTAAAAGCAATTATTTCTGCTTATAGTTGATCAAGTGAAAAAATTGGATGTTTGTCTCCTGGCTGTCTGTTTGACTGGAATTAAGTTCAGGTTTGTTATGTTATTTTTTTGTCAACTTCCAAAAAATACTACCAAGCGTTACCGCTAGCCTTCATATGTAATTTATGTCGTCATGCTAATGACCTTGTGATTTTATAAAGCATCATTTTGTTTATTGTGGTCACATGATTGACAATACAGGCAAAACACAACTTAAAACATGTGATATTCCCAGGGAGGACATTAATTATCAATTGTCTGGGAAAGCACACTTTTCCGAAATACCCAGAGGATGTTCGCACACTACAGCTCAAATCGTTTGCTGACACATTTGTGAGAAACAAAAGTTCTGCACAAGCGAAACTGGAAACAACCCAAAGTTATTATGGAGTCGTAAATAGAACCCCAATGTAATATTCACGGGAGACATCTCGGAATATGTTGTATGAGCAGAATGAACGTGAGGGGAAATATATGATCACACTGAGGTTAGAAAAAAGTATAAGTGCAACCAAAAATAGATCCTGGTAATACATTACGCGTGGTTACTTTAGACTTATTGAATAACTCACTGATTACGACAGGTGTTAGACCGGAATGAATCAAAGATTTTGACACTTTCGACACCCACCACATTAAGTAACGCAGAAAATTACATTATACCCCATTCACTGAATAGCGGCGTAAAAACGGTCGGTATTAATTTATCTGCTATTCGCTGAAACCAGTGTTTATTAGGAAAATGATGGTACACTGGTCACCTGAAGAGAGTCGTGAAGTCCACATGCCAAAAGTACTGCGCTCGACGTTGTGTGCATCTGTGTTCTGTACGCTTGCATAAAGTGTTTGATGGATTTCAAAGACAAGGTTGGCAACGGGAATATGACAAGCTTTTCTCATAGGCTTAATCTTTATCCACTCAGCATGTTATGCCAAACGGAAACAGTTTTGAATCGTTCAGCCAGTTTGTCGCCCGCGGTACTTTAGCCCTCATCAAGGTTTTGTCCTCTGCAGACCTTGACAATATTTGGAAAAACTTGGCTTGATATCACTTTTGACGTGTGTATCAATGGCTGTGATGGTTTGACGTGGGACGATACCGAGTAATATATGACAGGTTCTAGCTGTACACCACCAACTTTTTCGGGAGATTCCAGAGGGCTAGAGGGCTGTTCGATTTGATAGGTCTGACCATCTTTGAACTCAGGTTCTTGACCATAGTTTGACCTCTCAATGACGAGTCGTTCTTCCTTCTAGTGAACTAACATGATCTGTTCCGTATCGCTAATTTCAACAGTCATTTCAATGTTGTACTGCTTGGGTGACCGTTGATACTTTCAGCTCATTCTTTTCATAAGGATTAGTTATGGCCAACAGTAAATTTATAAGTTTCTTGACTTTGGTATTGACCGTATGCAAGACCTCGTCACAATAACCAAAAGTATTGAAAACTAACCTGTCACTCTTGAAAGTTTCCTTGCATTTGCTCTCCAGAATATTTTGTGTTAGTCAATTAAATTGTTCCTTCGGTACACTTTCTTGATAATCTTATCCGCAGTCCTTCCGCATACTGTACCATTTAGAAGCAGTTGATCCTAGTCCAACGTTTCTAATTTGATGGAAAATTTAGCGTAAAGTTGAAAAACGTTAGATAATATTGTCATAAATTTACGTGCGTGCGGCAACCAGATTTTGAACTCCTGCCATGTTTTCATGAGGCAATCCGTCCGCCATTTTTTACTTGGCTTCGTATTAAGTACTGGTGAATTATCGTATGGAAATATTCAGCCACATTCGGTTGTAAACGACTGTCGTAACTGTGGTTGTAACGGCTTGATCAAACCTAAAAGAGACACGGTAACTGTTCTATTAAATCCAATTGGGAATACCATTACCACGATTTCCGCCCGGATTAAAGTGAAAGAAATCATCGAATTCAGGGGTTCAAGCGTTGGCAGCTTCTACTCTGCTTTACCTTCTAGGACTATCGTGAAATGATAGGGCATTATTTAACATCCCCATTTCTTCCATGAATTAATCAAGGTCTGTTGATTGAACAATGTCATTAACCGTTCGATAAACATTCAGGGTTCTCCTTGTTGGACTCAACTCAAACTAATGTTGTATACGTAACGGATCTCAATATTTATTATTCAATCAAATAATCGGTCTCAGTACTACACACGCCACCTTAAATCACCTTCTAGGTCTCAGATGACGAAGCATAGGACTAATGTTCGAATATGTAATAGCAGCGAGGAAAAAACCAATGCCCACATAATACTGCAGGATGAATTTTGAATGGGGGCGCAACACGTACTCGGTGATAACACTGTTGGATGATGATTTCGAAGAGGAAAGACCTTCAAATACTTTACCACAAAAGTACAGAATTGGCTTCCGAACAAGAGGATTCAAATGCCAAAAGCAATATTGTTCAGGTATAAAAAACCGAATAGTTTCTACTCATTGAAACCAAGACACGGTTACAACAGCTCACCACGTACTAGTAATTCCATAACAAATTTGGTCGAACTAGATATCTTTTTTATAAAAGTTAGAAATGTTTAACACTTCCACCTGTTCAATAACCGCGTGCAGAAATTGAAAGGAACCGAAATAATGTACACGATTCTAATTTTTCTTCAATGAAACAGTTTTTGATTCGAACGCCCCCCCAAAAAAAAAGAAATTTTCTGGGTTTGAAGCGAATTTAAGTAACGTCAGCTACGATTCGACGTCTGCGTGATACAAGGCTGATCATCAAGAATAGTGCTGTGTTACTTAGAGATAAACTTCAATATGGTGTCATAGGAATTGTAAGACAGTGTTTTAACACCTGAGATAAATTTGTTAGTTGAATAAATCAGTTCTCAGAGTAAATATGAAAAAGCTTACTAGTGTGATGTGAAGTGTAGTGTGCATCAACACGACATTTTAGATACATTTGTTTGCTCGTCACTGTCTGATTAAACTCGGACGGTGTCATCTTTTAAAGGTGTTAGACAATGGGTATTTCTAACAAGAACAAGGTATCTCAAAGCATCCGATTTAGTGTGCTTCTCCGTCAACTGATTTAGGTATTTGCTATCAACTGATGTGTCACGAAGCCTCTAGTACTTTGGTATCTCCAGATATGATAGCAAGAACCATCTATAAGAGAAGAAACACACAATTGACGGGCGTCAGCGTTTTCGTATCATCCGTCAGTCGAAAATGAAACAAGGTCTGGAGTTTGCTAACAACGTTGCAATTTGTCCCACAAACCGAGCCCTGTACTTAAAAATGGGAAACGATCAGTTTGACTCAGCTTGTTAGGTTATCCCTTTTCCTAAAGTCCTGATTACCTTTCGGGGTTTCGATTCTTCTTTACCGTGACAATTTAACATTCGGTTTGTCGCATTTAGAATCCTATAATAAAATTCTTTTCACTCATCATTCGGCAACATACAACCAGTTGGCTTTTTAACAGGACCCACTCGGCAGCTAATTAGTATGGAATTTTGGTCTGTATGAAGCAATTATAAATTATAACTGGTGTCAGTAACCGTATTCAGATAGACATTTGAGCCTGCCTTTAACCAATAGAGGCACTATGCTCAAAGTTGAGGTTCTAGCACTCGGTTGATCAAGACCGTAAAAGTAATATATATATATATGTATGTATGAAATAAAAACCCTACCTTAGGGAAGGTGAACTCAGTACTGCTGAGAAAGCGTTCCGCAATAGCCTGAAAAGACGCTTGCCGCAATCGAAAACTCAGAGAGAGCTACTGGACCTTAAATATTCATGTCCTCGAAACTCCTAACAGAAACTCATTAGAAAAGTCAAATGTAAACCGTAAACTTCCCATACCTACCTAACAAGAATAGTTACTAACCAAAATTTCTGTGAAAGACGTGAACACTTTGCTTGCGTTAGAAATAAATAGCTGGTTTAAGACCCAGCAACTGTTGTCTCATAGAAAATTGAAAAAAGCATGAAACAGCAGCGAATCATTCATAACAAGAAAGTTAAGCGCAAGGGTTCGTAAGACAGTTTAAGACTCCGCAGCGTCTGCTATTAAAATTGGTCTTCACTTTCTCACGAAGCTATTAGGCATGTTCACACTTTTCGAGCAGGAAGCTAGCGCAGCCGTTTGAAAACATGACATCAGTAGGAACCGAATAAGAATTCACCATAGAAAACGGCAACACTATGAAATATCGTCATAGGTCCAGATCAACGGAAGTGTTTTTGACATATATTAATAGTTCAGCCAAAATGCCGAACAGAAGAATCAGTGACACTCTACGTTTGGTGTCGGAATCCATTGGTTGGCAAACGTCTTGTCTTTTAAGCGTAGCGGCGGATTAACTCTGATGATTTTACAGCCGTTGGTTCATAAATAAACAGCGCATATGGGGCTACAGTGACAACCAGTGCGAAGAAAAAACCGACGAAATAGAATGAGACGTAGAATTCTCTCCAAACTTACAAAAAATAAAAAACCCAACATTGCTTATGGATTTCAGAAAGTCTTTTGGCGGGAACTCTTACCTTCAATTGAAGTGGGGTTTTAAAACAGAACCTAAATGGGCCACATTGCTTTGAGTCGTCCATTAAATGAATTTCTATCCAAACTTCTATTTCAAATTGAACGAGCCAAAATGATAGCACAAGGCAACCTTCCGGAAACTCGGTTGTCAAGTGGAGCAAAGAACCAGTTCAAATTTACAACAAAGCTTTCGTGACTCCACATTCGAATGTTTCAAGTTTCAACTGTTTGGCCAATACTCATTCTGACGGCCAAAAATATATTGGACCTGTGTTGTGAATTTATTTGCTATTTTTCAGGTTTTTTTTTTTAATTTTTCGCTGAGTTGAATAAAATTCAAATACTTGTCCGAGTTCCCTAGTTTGTGCAAATACTGACACATTTGGAGGTTTAATTCTTTAAAGCCGGCGTCTGAACGTCTTCAAAATTGTTAAGTGACTCTTAGGATAAGGAGGATTTACGTGAAGATTTCGCAACTGCATATGGTTGGAACACTCCCTGAAAGTTCGGTTCAAAACTTGGTAGTAGGTTTACTCTTAATGTTGGCTACGTTATCTATAAAGGGATATAAGGTGAATAAGGTGATAAGTACAGGTTTTGTTATCTTAATCTACACAAAATTATTTGACATATAATATAATGATCTGGATGTACCTGAGAGCAAAACTGTTGAGCGTTAGATTAATGGGAACTCACTGCATCTACTTTTGAAACCATATACAACCATGACCTTTTAGGTGTTTCATTTAACGACAGGTTAAAAAGAACTTCTTAAAAGTATTGTTACTGTGCCTATTAATTAAACATTAGCGTTTTCAAAACGATCAGTGAGTTCGAATATATTATGGGTGAAGGGCTCCTGACGGACATCAGCGAGATTTGTTTGAGTTCACGGATGGTAACAGCTGAGCATGTTGAATTATTCCTCTGTAACTCGTGACAAATCTTGTTTGTCCAATAACTAGCAAACGCTGACGGTGAAGCCGGTGCATTCGAAATTTGTACCATAGATTTACTTACACTTGTCTGGCCGTTCTATAGCCTTTAGTAATAAACTCATAACGAGAAACATGGTCAAGTTTGAATGGGATTTGCGAGATTGTGGTGCCTAACTTCGAAACTGTGGTCCTGAAAGTTTTGATGTCCACCAGCATTACTTGCTTATTGTCGAACAGTAGACGCACGTCAGTTCAAAGGTCCAGACTAAACGGAACACACAAGAATCTCCAGCCATAGATGGTACACAATCGTTCTACCGGAAACTCCTGGACTTAAAGCTATCAAGCAGAATGTCATGCAGATAACCACGAATGTTTTGACGATGTAATTACCTAGTGCATGTCATTTAACCAAAAAACGATTCCCAGTTATGGAAACGTGATCCCACCCCATTGGATTGTTTTCATGGGGAGCAAAATCCAAAGATTTAACCTGAAAACTTTTCTAAGTAGATCATTTGAAGTGACCTTATTACAACCTAATCAGAATTCGACAGATTTATAAGCAAAACTGAAACCACATATGTAACTTTGAGAGTTTTTCCCAAATTTTAGGGGGAACGGATGACAATCATTTGAAAGTCGACGATCTACGGTACCCATGATGCACATATCTTTCACCCAAGCAAGCGACCTGCGTGGGTCACATAACTGTCACTGCTTTGAATTACATAAGCCCTAACGGTCCCAGCAGTCAGGAGTGGTCAACACAAACAACTGGCATAGGAAAATGTGCTACAGTTTGTTTCTAACAGTAAAAGCATTCCCTGTATTCCACTAATCAGCTGCCCCACATCCCCAAATGGGCAGTTCACAGCTAGCAAGACGTTGATCCAACACAGGCTCAAGTGGTTTCTGGATTTTGTAAATTTGTAGGATTGGTTGGATAAGCAAACAGAGTGACATCATAAGGCGATGAATGGTATTCGGTAAAGATATCGCATCTCTACCCAGTAGTGACAGTCAGAACTATGTTTCTGTCCCAACTAAGAATCCTCCATAGATTTTAACACCGAAAAACTGGCATCATTTACCAGAATATTAGAAGACTGAACACATATAGACGCTGCAAAGCAGACCACACCTACAGCAGATAGCATTAACAAGAAACAACCTTGCATTTCAACTGAAAACGGAGATAACCGGGAAAACCAAGAAAAACAGGAATCGACTTTGCAGGCACAGAACTTGCCTTATCGTAAAAGCAAACAAAAGTGGAAAACATTTGACGATTTTATTGATTCGTTGGAGAATTTTCTCAGGTCTAGTGGACATTTCTAGTGCTTAAGTTTTAGCCCGAAACCAAATGTCAGTTTCATAAAGTGAGTAATTATGCTTAATGATTTCCACAAACCAGTGGGGCACGATGAACATAGCTGGCGTGAGTGCAACCAGATATTTTTGTTAACAACCGCTACTCTTTATATGCTCCACGGAAAAAACATCAAAGGACGATTTGAATGAATCTTGGGTGCCATCACAGGCGAACTGCTGCCAATAAATAACAAGACTATAGTTACTCTGGAACCAAGTATGCGATGTTGAGTAAGGCATTTGGATGATACAGCCTAATCCCGTATACCACTCACGAAAACAACAGTGCATCAAAATCAAACTGTCAGGTTCACCTTTATCAAACTAGGGTATCAGAAGCATATCAGATATGACCTAAGAACATGTCGGAAGTAAGACGGAATTATATTTTTACTGCAGTTCGCAATGCGACCATAAGAACAGTCGGCAAGAATAGAAACGTAACAACGAGTTCAACAAAGCTACAACCTCGGGATTAGAGCAAGCCACCTTAATAAAACGAATATGCAGGGAAACTCGAAAAGTTTTGATTGAATGTGACACTTGAAGCGTCCAAAAGGACATGAAACTTCATGAGTAACAATTTATAAGATTGGTTGCGAAAGGTTACCAGCTTAACCTCAGTCAGAACAGCTAACCACAAGTTGACTATATTACTGTTGGTGGCATGTGTATCAGGTTTCTAGACCCATGTTCATCAAACTGAAGAAGTTATACCCAATGGTGGCAGAGTAGCTGCCAACAGGAGAAAATGGAATGATAGCTAGTTGTGAAACAGACACTATCAGAAGTTACAACCATTACGATGCTTCATCGAAACAATGCATTAGCGATCCAGTCATGAAATAATTTTCCGACCTAGCGTTCAAGAACGCTCAAGGCCTTGGTAATCAAAAAGGTATTTTAGACGGTATTCATGGTTAGCAAAAAGCATGTTGTCTCTATCGGCACTGATTAAAGGGAAACGTCCTTCCAAACATAAGCTGATCGAACATAAATATTCTGCACGTACGTTTGCAACATAACTTCAATTTAGAAATCAAGACCAAATTACAGAGCCCCATTTACCATCCTACCATTCGGAAATGACACTTAGACAGGTAGAAACAAACCGTCATGCGCAACACTGAATTTACTCCGATATCGACGTACGTACCAGCCAGTCACTTTTGACGACTTTTAACCAATACATCCTCATGTTGCGCTTCTTAAGGTTTCTTTAGTTACATTTTCTTCTTATCTACTGTACTGAGCACAAAAAATCATCGAGATAAAGTAGAAGTTAATCACACTGTTTTGTAGCTGTATAGCCGAGCAAATTTTGTCCTCCAAATGGATAACGTGGTTATAACTACTCAACTTCATGTTTTAAACTCAATTTCGTCCATCACATCGAAACAACTAACACTAACCTACCGTTAACTTTTTGTGCCGGACTGTGCGAAACTCATAATTGCAAAATTAGTTTTTTCCTCATGGATGCCGAGTAAATTAATACATATGCAGTAAAGGAAAATTCGACAAATCCGTTGAATGAAATTAGCCATCTCAAATGACACAGAATGAGTGGTCCTACAGTAAAATCTTCATGACTTTTAAATCCCATTAAAATTCAGATTAAAATAATAAGATACATGCATCAATATTCACGCTGTTGGGAGGAAAATTTTGTTTTCCCGGAGCTCAGCGTGTATTCAGTCTTTGTTTGAGATATGACAAGATCTTTTCTATTCCATAGATCAGCCTGGCGGTTCTCACAGTATTGCTTGTGATATCCGTATAAAACAGGCAGCCAACTACAAAACTTGTTAATCGTTGTTCCATGTTAAGCACATTGGTAGAGAATTGCTCGAGAATCAGCCGCGGCATAAAATAACTTATTGTGACATGATATCGAGGTTGCATGTGTTCGTACATTTTGTTCCAAAGCCACAAATGTTAACTATATATATTTAAATGATTTTAAACTCACTCAACGCTTTGGCCAGCTTCAGAGTATAGTTTTCTGGCTGACAACATTGTCTGTTCTATCCAGCGTGCATATGCTCATCTCAGGGAAAAGAAATGTAATGTTCACAGAAGGCTGGTAAACACTTTGTTTGCCACCGAAAATAATCACGTGTGTGTTCTAACACTCTGAGATGAAGTTAAGGAGATTGCAATTTATTGGGTTCTAATTAACCTCATTATATTTTTCATAGTAAATTTTGGTTGACAAACCGAGTGACATTTATGTCATTTTTATTACGTACACAAGGAATTCGCCCAAAAATCATACCTCTTTTCTCGTTAAGTACGACGTAGAAAAAGTCATTAGACTTCTCACGTTAGTTGCTTCAAGTCTGTTAGGCAAATTTTCCAAGTGTCTATATGTTTTAACTACGTTCACCGTTTGGAAGATGAAAAATCACTCAGACTGTCGGGATTGGTAATGACCCACTCGTGCAAAATTGTTAGAACAGTAGTAGAACAGTGGCTACAGACGAATGACCTGTATAGACCCCACGAATCACTCCGAATTGTGCAATCGTCGAAAGTTGTCCATGAGGACATCTCTAACTATTCAAGTGAGAATTCTCATTTTCTGCACATATAAGAAGTTTGTTTGAGTTTCGCTGTCGTATCCACCTAAGATTAAGTTATAATTGTATGTTCATACTTAGAGTCCTACCCCTGCAATACTCCTGCTGTGAAATAATTATATCACAAACAAAACATAGATCACCATTAATCTTAATATCCAATGTTTCTAAGCGCTTGATTGCGCACAGTAAAAGTTGTATGACAGCCACTACTACTATGCGTAGAGGTTCTTGCAGTCGTGTATAATCCGACTATCCTTAATCCAAATTGCAACTACTTAACGCTTGAAATTCAAACTAAAATACTTTCCTTTCGTTGTCTCCAAAACGTCCTATAGATTGCTTCTTACAGATTTGATTAGAAGCCTCTCAGTGTTTGAAATTTTCAATTTTTAACTAAGTACATCCGTATAAAATTTGGAAAAGTTAAAGTTCTGTGCATCCAGCCAAAGTACATTGAATGAAAAGTCACTCGTATGTGAAGATTAAATTAAACACTATTAGTTTCTAATTCCAAAACACTTGTTACTCAGTGATTTGCATCATTTAAGTGTCCAAAGCTAGAAATGGAGTCGTACCCCGAAAATTACGACAAAAGTTAATACTGACTGAAACATTTTGGTTTTGTTTGTTAGATATTAATGGATGTGAATGATTTTTACGCAAATTCTATGTTACACTGGTTGTCAGCGTAAACTTACTGCTCAGAACTTTAGAGCATTCATCATGCCTGGACATGTGGTTCCTGTCACTGTTCCAACTCAAGCGAAAGTCTGTAATTTTCTCAACTAGATCGCTTCAAAAATAGCAAAGATTCATTCTAAGATTTGCGGAATGTTGATCGGTGTCGAGTACATTGCATTTCGGTCTATCAAAAAGATTAAGCTCATTGATTATTATTTCGATTTTACAGGCTCCGTCATTGGAACGCACAGACCGCCTTTGTGAAAAACGCAGCTGGCTGGAACAAAAGGTTTTTCTGCTTAAATTATTTCAGCTGTACTTGTCAGAATTGCAGTTAGCCTGAAGCAAACTCTGAGTATACTGGAGTAACATCAAATTCATAAACCGATAGCTGCGTAGTAAAATGCTTTGCAAAGCTGATGAGCCTTCAAGTAAATAAAAACGACACGCATGAATCACACGCTGTCATATGAGAACTTGACAAGTGGGATCTACTGAAAACCGTTGAGTGTGTATTAACATAGGAATATCATCTCTTTCATGAAAAGTAGGACTTAAATAAGCAGTTATATGAGCAGCAGTTGTTCACGTTCTAATCGTGAACGATATATTACTGGTTAATCAGCATACACACTTTCAGGCTAAAACTGACATAAGCCCTTTAGGTTCAGCTCGTAGGAAACTTCGACTTGTGGGGTTATTTGAAGATTCAATTCGTAATCTTCACCAGGATGCTCGTTGCCTATTGATAATATCCGATAACCTTTCTCCGTCAACAATGTACTGCTTCTCATCTGGTAGCAGTAACCCTTAGGTGGCTGCTACTGACCAACAAACAAGAGCCACCTGATATGCGTAGCAGTTGCGATACGCATCGAGATCAAAGATGAACTGTTGTTGAAACCAATCCCACCTGCTACGAAGCCGATACCAAGTCGCAAATATCCTGTCTACTATTCGGCAATCTGAACCGATGAAGGAATATTCAACATAAACAAGCCAAGCGTTCAAGACTTTATGAGTTCTTACGAAGTATGTCACTGTGAGGTCAAACCAAAAAACAGTCACGGCGCCGACTTTCTTTGTAGTTCTAACGTTAAAGAAATAATAGCCACTTTCTTTTGTTGTGAGGATGATATCTTAGTTGATTTGACCCGGAGATTTCAAAAATAGCAGCCTGGGTTAAAATAATTGGACTCTGTGCTTATTTGCCAGGGATGTATTAAGCATCAGTCTCCCAAAGCTTCTCCACTCTAATACTAGTCAAGGTTCACAACAGACGAAACCGATTCCTGGCCTGCTGTGTGGAAGATTTTTGACATGATACTTCAATTGTTTCCTATATAATGGTTATTAAGGGTGGGTGGTTTAAAGGAACATGACTGGAGTTCAAATCTCGGTGGTTGCAACTTTAAGAACTGTTGGCCAGCAATAAGATGGCAGTACTTGAACTTAGTTCTTTTCAAAAGAAACTTGCTAGGCAATGTATCTAAATGATAAAGCTGCAGCTAAGTGTAAGTGGCGTTTAAACTATAAAGACTGGCCAAAATATCTGCAGTGTGAAGAATTTATTAACTCAACTTTTCATGCACTTTATTGTCATCAATAGGTTACTGAGGTGTTTATTGTTCGTCTACAGCATAACTAGTTCTTGCTCAGCACAGTAGGTAGAATATATGTAACAAAATGTTACCGTTTTGATTGCTCGTATCAATCGAAAACATGAGACATACACATTATGTACGACACAAAAATGTAATAGATTAGTGCACTCATTCTAAATATTATATCCTCAGCATAACGGCAACCGGACGAGTCGTACTTTTACGCACGCAACGCCCGCGGGTGAATTTCGTCCGAAATGGTCCCTCTACAAATTAGTAAGTTCGACTTCAAAGTACGATATAGGTTGAATAAGCCAAATGGGTCAACTTGCTGATTTGTTATCGTGAAGTGACTAGCAGTCGATGATACTTGTTTCAAGCAACAAATCCACCAGTTTGAGATTTTTGTTCCGTCAGTTGTTTTTACTATTCCGGGACTTGTATGGTAAGTCATTAATATAGATGTCCATATTTTCTGTGCATATAAACATCAGTGCAACTGCACGTGAACCGGTAGCCAATGTGAGAGGCAAAAATGTTAGACAAACTGTCCTCACGGTTCAAAACAAGTGCTGTTTTGGTGGTTTGAATCAAGCGTAACTTGGCAGCCACATGCATACGGACTAGAATATAATTCAAGTTATGCCTGATGTCATACATCAAGTGAACCATCTCAGATTACGCACAACTAGAACAATCTTTCTCCGTAGCAATTTGAAGTACATGATTGCATGTATTCCTCATGTTCTGTTCTTCTGTGAGTTTACAAGGACAGTCATTTCTAGTGACCGTTTCGTTAGCACGTCTTGTTCCGCCTGCAAGTTTTCGGGGAAGCAATTACGCCTGGCTTTGTATGGCATGGTCATATCCAAAGCAAGTTTGCGTGCCATCTGGTTGAAACTGCGGAACTACCTGCTCCATGTTGTCTTCCGATAAAAAAGGTCGACGTTACGTCCCACGCCCATATCTTGTAATGAAGACATCTAAATAGGGAAGCTGCAATCTAGTTCAGGTTCGTGAACCAAGGACAGGTTTCAGTGAACAGAGTCAAGAGGGACAAAAACAAATCAAACTGAACAACTATGGTAGAGTTCAGAATATCATCGCCACGCCGTTTGTATGGTATGATTTTGGTAATCAGAAGATGTCCAACACTGCAGGAACTAATGGATTACCCATGATCGCAGTGTCTAAACATCTGTATGTGAGTCCTTCAATACCCAGTCTGACCTACGGTGTTGTGATATCATCTAAACACTCAAATAGAATATTTATGCTAGAGTTCTAGCTAGAGATAACATCACAAAAATTTGACGGTTTCAGGACGACAAACATTTGTGAAAGGGTATTCAGCGTTAATGTAGTGTGTAACTTGTGATACACCGCAAAATAATGATTCATCAAGTTGATCTCTTTAGATTATTAAGACATCGTAGCGTTAACAAATCTGATGACTACTGACCTACAGCAGGACTTTGTTGAGCAGAACTAGCCAATCGGCGTTGTATGCCCGAAACCGGCTGATAAAACCTATCGCGTTGCCGTAGTGTTGCCGACGTATTACTTGTGGTTCACTTATAAATGTTCATTCCCCCCTTACCTGTATTTGTCTGTCGCGTATAATCTGCATGTTTGATGTTTACGAATGATGAGAACAAACGAACTGACAACTCATGGCGATAATATGCCTTCTTATTACTCTAACAAATTTATTAACATGGACCCAATGTTTCAAACAATCCTCATCCTCATTGATCGGTTTACAACAAACTCTCTTCACTAAAGCGTTTCATTTACCATAAAAAGAATCGCCACTACAAATGCGTTCATGTTCTGATGTAATTTTCTTAGGACTCTGAGGTAGCTCCACTTGATAGTCATTCAGCAAAGATTACTCTGATTCATGCACGTCTTATAATGAGTATTGGAGTGAGTTTGTTTCTTCGATTGGTGTGATTTTGTGGCAGGTTCTCTAATCTCGTACAGAAATGGGTAAGCTGGTTTGCATCTCTGAATCAGCACTGATTCAATAAAAACGTTTTATTGCTAACTTGCATTGCTACCGATCGGAACTGATGCACTTTCATAACCGTTCACTGAACAATCACACGTACCTGGAGAATGGTGTAAGTTGCTACTTTTCTAGGTGCTTCGCCGAGCACCGTTGATATGACACCTGATAAACAAAGCGCTCACTTAGCTGGTGTTTCTCGCCCACACAGCATATGACTCACGCGTTCACCCGAGTCAACCTAATTCCGTTGAACTCAGCACATTTATCGAAAAACACTCAAACACTTGATAGTCAAATAGAAATTTAAAATTATGGTTGATGAATCACAATTTTTGTCTATGAAGTCGGATGGAGAACACCAGCATTCCCACAGCAGAAGTTGACGATAACCAAATTTTCGGCCGGCTACCTTTCCTTGATCTGGAAGGGGTGAGATGGTTGTTTTTGAGCACTCCGTCGAATTTTGAATCACAGAGAATATTCTGTAACAAACTTCACGGCAAATATGTCATCGCTCATATTTCCGGGGCAGAATAAATGAACCAAGACTGTATATGAGGATGGATGAGTACGGTGGACCGAATGTATGATCGATAGTCAACAGAATCGCTGAAACAGTCAACGCAACAATAACTTGTTATATTCATTCCAGCTGATGTGCATTTGTTGAATTTCAGATGGCCTTAACAAAACTATGGTTTATAGAAAATGTGGGCGTCCTATCCCTGAGTATAGAACCTTACAAACATGGCTTTACTGGTTTAACTATGTATGTAATCTGAGCAATCCAACCGCTCTGAAAACTTGTTAAGCCAGCATATGGACAACAGATAAACATTATTCATTATTATGGATAATATTGTAAGTCGCCTGTCCTCAGTGAGACAAAAACAGGAAACTTACGGATAATATTAATAGTAGTAGAATTGATCAAGTATTACATTAAAATATCAAGAGTACATAAATACTTATAAAAGTACTAAGCCTTCCGCACTCTCAGGGCGAAGACGACATTGAAAAACAAAAAAATATAGACATGATAAAATATGACGATGCAGAATATGAGCGTGTACTTAGTGATCATCCTTCGAGCCTATCGCAAGTCACATGATTCAGCAATATCAAGGATGTGTATGTTGACCAATTTGGCATCTGAGAATTAAAACGAATAGAAAAGGGTCAATGTCGTTATGGAAAGAACAACTAAGATCGTTTTCCGGCAAACAGTACGCGTCCACCGTGTGCGTTTGGAGGTCGATATTTCAAATCCGGCACAGATTCAACATGTTCTAAATCTTCGTCAACCAAGGAAGATGGTTCATCGGGACAGAATTCCGGCGGGGGTTTACCGTCGAAACCCTCATAACCATACTCTAAAGCTTGATCCAAATTCATCACTGGGTTGTCTTGACCTTCAAATCTTTCCCAAGGAGGAATTGCCGATGTTTTCTGACCGTGATCCCGAGGACTGAAACTGGCTATCTCCAACGATGGTGGCCTCGCTTTAACTATAAAAGAGAGACAATGTGGATTGAAAAGGTGATTGACGGAACGGTGATTGCACAGACTTCAACGTCCATCTTGACTCGAACTGAGAATATTCATAAATCTGTCAAATAAATTTTATTACGTCAATTGATACACGGGCATACTTAAACAAAAATTTGTAAGGGTAAGAACTAAAAATTTACGGGACGTAACTTTAAATGATATGTTATGCTTCAGAAATTGCACGAGTTCCTAGGAAGAAAAAAATGAAGGTCCTGAATATCAAAATTAGGCTGGTTTGTGGTCTCACAACACCATTGAATAGTCTTGGAAAGAATAGGTAGGCAAGTGAAACAATATTTGTCTTCGGATTCCTTCCGAAGAAGTAGATTACAAACTGGTGCCGAACATGCTAATGGTGAATCATATTCGGACTTGATTGGCTGAGAGGTTTAAAACCGCAATCAAAATGAGCTACGCTGTGAAAAAGAGCAATACACGGTTTACTCAAACAGGTTCAGTAATAGACAACTAGATATGTTTATAACAATCTCAAACATTGAGTCCCTTTTAGCCATATATTGGAAACCTGAATATTGCCAGAGACACAATGTATTCTGTGGATGTTAATTCTTTATTTACAAACGTGCCACTAAGCTAAACGATAGATTTTTTATGTTATTTCGTTTTTTCCAACTCCATTTGTCTTCCAATTCCTGTTGACTAGTTGAAGCGTTTACTTTCACTATGCACGGAAAATGTGAGATTCTATTTTTCGGATAAGGGCTTTCAGCAGATAGATGGCGTGGCCATGGGGAGCCTACTTGGTCCTGTTTTAGCTTATGTGTTCAAGGCCAAAGTTGAACCGTCACAACTTCCAGTTGTGGACGGAGTGAAACTCTACAAACGTTGTGTCGACGACATATTCTCGACTGGACAAGACAAGAAACAAGTGGAAAGAAAGTTTCAAGCTTTCAATTCAGTCCACCCGGATATCTCGGTCACAAGTGAGTACGAAGGTGAGAACAGTTTGTCCTTCTTGGACATCTTGGTTCGACGTCGTTCAGACGGGTTTATCGAACGTTCAGTGTACCATAAACCAAAATGGACGGGGCAACAAATGAACTTCATGAGTTTTGCTCTCGTTGCATACAAAAGGTCACTAGTACGTACACTGTTTTATACAGCGTCAAGAATATGCCCCCAAGATAGATTACAAGCCGAACAAACGGTGTTGTATGAAACGCTTCTTGCTAACAATTTCCCAGGACATTTCATTCGGAAATGGAGCGAACTTACTTCTACGAAAAATGCAACTGTGGAAGTCCCTAAAAAAGCTGTTTACATCAAACTCCTCTTCAAAGGTGATAGTTTGATTAACAACTTTGGGAAGATGATTAGTGTCGCGTTGAAACGGGTGTGTAATGCAACAAAGCTTGTCCTGCTCTCACAAACCACCAGGTTACCTCTACCCCCGGTCAAAAACCAAATCCCGATATTTTCTACCAGTCATTGTATCTATCAGTTTTCTTGTAGTCGCGGAAACACATACATTGGTAGAACAGAAAGGATGCTTTTGACCATGGCCGAGGAGCGCATCCAAATTGGTTGAGAGTTGCACTGACTAACCCACCGATGACACTCAACGAAGACGAAATGCCCCTTCACTCATTGCAAGGCTCTTATCGATTACAGGTCACAATGTCAATAACACGTCTTCGTTTAAGGTCTTGATGAACGCTCACAGCTCAAAATTCTCATGTATACTGAAGCCTTGTTGATCAGCCGTCGACAACTGGTCGTATGTGCACAAAAAGAGCAGACTGTCAACCTCTGTTTACCGTGGGTTTAGCCGTGAGTACCAATCACGATCCAGCCCGATTTGTACTTTAAATCTTTCCGTTTGGTTTTGTTTTCGTGCTAGTCACACGTTTACAAAAATCATTTAGTACTGTCATATAAAAACATATCGTCAAGATTAGGAGAGTAAACATATGCAGAGATAAGTAATTGGGTGGAATACCCTTTGGTTAAAGTTTCACTTTCGAACGTGAAAAGTTGATACGATAATTGGTAACCAATAAATGCTTATATCACTTCGTCATGAGTTCTAATCCACGGAGATTCTATTCGGTACTCTAGTAAAAGGACTGCATCTTCAGATGTTTTGTCTCGTAGGTTCACATTTTATACGTAAGTACTTTTACTTTTATGTGCGATTGACGAGAGGGTGAACGAATGAGTCAAATAAGAAACGTAACTCTTATTGACTAAGTGTTCTGAAAGGTCAGTGGCACGCGAATGTTTTACAGTTAAATACTGCCCTTCCCAACAAGCTCGAAGATGTTTTTAGCTGGAATTGACTATAAAGTATACTGAAACACAGCCTTAGCCTTATGGAAATACAACATGTCATATCCGTGTGTAATGATTAGACAGTTTTTCCTTTGGGTATGTAAAAAATGTGAGGTTAAAAATCTCACATAAATTTCACACGAAGTTCAGCAATAACAGACTAAAACCTGCAAAACTTTCAGTTGAGTTGCGAACAAGTTTTTACTTCATTAGTCATATTTCAACCGAGTTAACAAACGATTCAACCGTTCTATTCAGGAGTCAGTTTTTTCGCACCTTCTTCTTTGAAAACGCTAACATCCGCAAAGATTCAGAGGTTTTAATGAAGTAAACTGAAACTTTTGTCATGAAATGCAAATATTTCAGTATTTTTGTCGATAACTGTATATCATTTTATTCTTACTCCACCTTTTGGAATTTTCTTTTGTGTTCTATCCAGTAGTGACAACGTTGTTACTAGTGAGTTATTTCCCTTTAATTACGTCACAGGTAACCCGAATATATTGATAATTTCCGCATATTACACGATCTGTACAAAACCTTACCACTGCTTTTTTTCATTCGTATCTGACAATACAAAGCATCAGTTTTGTATTGCTTTAATAGCGATCTAACGATACGGGTAGGACAAATACCCTTCCTGATTGCTTTCCTAGTGTGTTACGACGTTTATTGCCCTACTCTTATTGTTTGCTAACGTGTTGCTCAACGGTTTATGTATCCAACTTAACCAGGTGTTGTTCCAGATCAGTTATCATCTTTGCTTATAAAAATAGCCCACTATCTCACCGTATTCAGATAACTGCACAAAGATTACTGGATTCTCAACATATTGTATACGTATTCCTATCCTGGTTGCTAAGATGTCCCCTACGATATTCATGTTGCATACAATGATTTGCATTGCATCCGTTCTCTCTTGTCGGAAGTATTAGTTAATCATCACCGCAACGTGATTAATATATTGCTCATTATTAATCGCATTTTCCTCATTCTCATAAACTTCTTAGCCATAACCTACTAAAAGAAGCGCTAGACCTGCGCTTCGTTGTTGTAAAACTCATTAGTAGTGAAAGTCGTACTGGCGATCAAGATTTAAGCTCCGGCCATGCTGTAGTGGAGAAACCGTGTTAATCATTATGTCACCAACTTCACATTAAGCACAGCCAAATTAACACATCTAAATGCCAGACCACTTTGACTTGAGTATTATTCAGGATACTCCATCATCTAAACAGGAAGCACTTCTGCTGTTGTTTACTCCACTCCGGAACTCGTGATCAAGATTTAATAGTCACCAGGCCTGTCCAGTGATAATTCAGACAACCTATGGCTACTTCTTTATTCTGAGTAGTAAACACCAAAATCACTCACAATTGGCATTAGCCTTGACATTCAGATGCAGCTTCCGGCCCGTCACCTTTGAAAAAGAACCTGAACACGTTTTGCTCTTATTAATGGTCAAGTTTGTGAAATGTCCATACCAGAACCGGTATCTAAGCTTTCGTTCACATTTCCATGATTCACCCATACTGACCACTTTCTCCAAAGGATCATGCCGGCACAATCGATTTATCACGTCAGAACGCTTGACAGTAATTACTTATGAGTTTTACTTTGGTTGTCCGGATATCCCAAAAAAGACAAAATCAGCTTCAACTAAACCGACACTGATAACCCACGTTTAGAACGCCCCAGACAGGGGTAATCAAACGTGGTGACCGACGCTTTGACTGGTGACTTATAGTGGGGGATTTAGTTTATATAACCAGCAGACCGTCCAGAATATTTCATGCACATTTTCTCTACACCTGACTAAAGACATCAGCACACAGATGAAGTCTCACATGTGATGTTCAAAATCCCTGCCTTAACAAACTATGGAATTAGAAACATAAAAGAACGCTGATTTCCTCTGAAGTTGCTCACAAAGCACGTTTAAGTGGAAAAGTTTATCATGATTGTTGTTACTAGTTGCACATATATTTGTGTTGATATTCTTGAAACCCAAAACATATCCCGAAGCAACTGGCCATCTGATAACGCTAGACTCACCATGGAAGACTGTGCCATTTGCTTCCGGCTCAGGTTTGTATGCGGTGGAAAGTGGTTTCCTCAAGTTTACATCTTTTTGTAACATCGAATAGTCAATTTCTCCCATGAAGTCCTTTTCACCTGTATCGATAAATCAATGCAACTCTCTTTACTGTATGCATCTAACAATGTAGAAGTGACACCAGCAGGCGCTACTTTTATCATTAATGAATTTAATACAGCAGTAAAAACATTGTTCCTCATCTTATATCTATCTTATATCTTATATCTATTTGTTCTGCGTGAAACTGATGTGCCAAACATCCGTTTTCGGAAAACTGATCATTGAGCAATACAATACTGATGGCTGTGAAATACAAGTATATAAAAGAACTGAACAAATTAATAATTATTGGTTATTTTCGTGATCAGTACAGGTAGCTGGTACATTGTCAGGACTCGACGTCTGCAGGTTTTATAAAGTGTTTCGTTTTCATATCATATCAGACTAGCAAGCTAACCGACCTGAATCCCATGGGTCATTCACTTGGCTTTCCACGCCCAGGTGCTCATCGCCTAGCGTTGCTTCTTTGACTTGAATTGTTGTTTCCATTCTCTGCTTTCGACGACAGCAATAAAAGATGATAAGTATGAGAAAAACTGAAAAGAAAAAAGCATATCCATTAACGGTGAATTGACAGTTTAACCAGAATTTCTTCTATCCACTAACCGGGAAGTTTGGGGCTAACTGTTTGGTGTACTATGTTACTGATGCTATTTGTCAACAACAAATGACTCTTAGAAAACTAGGTAAACTTAATGTATCATTTATCTAGTAACTGCTTCTTTCTGATCAGCACATGATTTGTACACATGTATACTATGTAAACTATTTGCCTTACTGTCACTCACCGAACTGTGCTGCCAATCTATATTAAAATTTGTACGTCATGCTCGTTTAACAATAATGGCATTAAAGAAGGCCAGTTACCTATCCATCATTCATGATTCTTCAAACCAACCTTACACGCGATTTAGCAGTCATCCAAAGAAGCCTTCGACTATTCAGCGAGCAAATTAGTTTAAAGTCACAGAGACCAAATTCTAGGGTCAGTGAAAATGTTGAAGAACATCATTAAAGTTTTGATGCTAAGGAAAGCTTTTGGTGAATCTCAGTGAAAGCTTTAACTTGATTATTTATTTTCAACTTATATGCGTTATGGAGTTTAGCAAGTGCGGTGCAGCTAAGTTTCACTTCATTACTTTGTATTTGCCACCTAACTGTACTAGTGGTCAACCATTTTGTTGCTGATATAATCAAAATGTTCACACCACATATACTTCTGTTTTGTTATTCAGCATTGCTAGTGATTAATGCGCGCTGTAAGTTTATTCCTAAAAAGTTGCGAAGAATTTGAATTTCCATAATTTTGAAACCCACCTGTGAACAATGAAAAAGTAATAATTTTCAACCCTTCACATCTGATTCAGAAATTCCTTCAGAAAGACTGCATCAATTACAAAGTGTGAATTACTTAAGGTCGACTAAAGAGAAATTGAGAAAGTCAACTTAAGCCAACAATTGAGCAATGTAGAAATATGAATGAAGACTGCATTCGAATCAAACCTTTCGGTAGAAGTAATTTGCAAACAAAAAATGAAACCATAATGCCAGGTACAAGATTTGTTTTAAGTTTACTTAGTTTGAGGGAATTGCAGGGTTAAAATCTTAAGCACTTGAGAGAATCATCTAACATCTTGTTTCAGTTGTTCTATTTGTATGCTAATATGAATCACACATAGATTGCCACTCACCCAATATGCCGTGATGAACGTTGCTGTTTACAGTACCTTTCATGAACTTCAGTTGTAAGCGTAACTCCCCTTTACTATCTACCTTTTTGTTTAAGCACCTGAAAATTTTCTAACTGCATTGAATGCGTCCACCGCATGACCAGCTGCCGCATCAACTATAATCAGCAGGTGAAGTTTTGATGAATGCTCAAAACTGAACTTCATTACAAGGTATCCACAAGTAATTAACAAACTGTGAATTATTAATCGGCTTCAGGCACATTTTGAATGTCTGAAATTTTTTACCACTTCTTTCAAATAATATTTTAGTTCTGAGACTTTCTTGGTTCTACCCAATTAACTCACTCAAATATTTTTAACGTCAAACGATGAATGCTTCAGAACTCACTTATTAGCAAAATTAGTAGAAGGATCAATAATATCCACCACCAGCTCAAAGCTGCCATATCTGCGCCGTAAGGTTGATCACAAAGTTCTCCAGTCCATCCTGGAAAACAGACACACGTGAAGTTCCTCCCGGTCGGGGAGGTCACATTCGTCGTGGTGCAGGTTCCGTTTGCGCAAGGGTTTGGCCAACATTGTTCCGCATAACACACTCCTGATGGATTCATTATTTTACCTGATGCGCATCTGTTCAACAGAAGAATGAAAACCACTGAAGTTGGTTTCACTTCATAACATTTAGCGTGATTCATGTGGAAAATCAAAATGGTCAAGGATTTCAAAAAGGTATTAGTATGCCCACTTATCAGCATGTTCATTTGGACACCTCAATAGTAGGTTTTGATAAGCCCATCAGTTAACAAAATGGGATCATGCGAACAAAGTCTAAAATCGTAGAACCGATTGCTTAAACAGAGTAAACTATATTAGCAGATACGACTGCCCAAAATCTTTTGGTGTCTTAGTTATCCTGGGCCATTTTCGCGGTACATCTTTCACGTTGCATGGGTGACCAGATCTTTCTGATATACATAAGCAGTGCCGGAACAAGTAATCAAGTATGACTGTTGTTGTACATACAAAAATAGCACAGGCCTTTAAAATCGAAGTCCTTTTTCCAGCGTGTTAATGAATAAGTGTAAATACTATTAGTCTTCCAGCGGATAAATCTTTTGTTATGGTTCGAAATATTCCACGTTTAGCCTGATAAAGAAAATGCATTTGATCAACTCACTTACGCTGTACTAGATAGGCTAGGAAACTTCAAGGTATTCTCAGGTGGGCACTTGCAACGTTCTAAATAGCTATCCCACTTCATCTGACAGTTTTGAACTCGAGGTTAAATAACTTCACTTTGTGAGTACACTTGAATATTCAACAATCTAGCAAAATTATTCCAAATGATTTCTCATATAGTACTGCCAACTGTCAAGTAGCACCTTCAGGATCGAATGAACGTGCTTCCTTCAAGAGCGCATTCACTCTTGAGAATGAGGAAGCTCATTATTTTGAATCACAGTCAATGTGGGCGAGATAGAGTGAAAAATATAACATTATATTCAAAGTTTGTAAACGTTTATTATTATAATGGGAACGTTTTTCCAGATATTATATATTATTGACTCTCAAAAAAATAGGTACCAAAAATTGATCCTCGCCTGCAACTTGGTGTAGTAAGTACGTGACTCTCAAATGACGATGAAAGACCACTCGCCCATGTAGGCTGAGAATATATTTTGTAGACAGATTTGATTGGAACGCTAGGCTTTGTGACATTATCGTGCATTTCCTGCCGTATAATAGCTTATTTAAAGTGGGATGGAAACTTTCTCGGGTTGTTCAAGTCTGTGAAATAATCACATAACAGCGACCCGGACAGGGTTCTCGACCAAGTTAATTGAACAAACACTTGAATGTGTTTTTGTGTTAAATGTAGGTTCGTTTTAGTCCAGAACGACGAGGATATTTGATTCCTACCGAGGATTCCAGATGTTTAAGTCATGCGGGCAGAAGCCACAACATAACCAAACAGGGTATGATCTACCAAGACAGATGAACTGCTTTTCCTTGATAGAAGTAGTAACACTGAAATCCTAAAAGATATGGAATATATACCTCCGGCGTGTTCGTATCTTTCAATGAAGTAATATTTAATTTTCGCTAAACCTTCTTCGTGCATGACAACTTTACTAACTCGGGGGATTCTAACTAAAAGTTCCGTAGTTAGTTTTTACCTTTATCATGTTACACCCCAAGGAATTTAGAACGGGCAGCGGAAAATAGTCATTTCAAAGGTGTGCGCCAACTCAACTTGGCGAACGACGATAATCAATGTCGAAGAAAGTGCGTATGACCACGTAGTATTAAATTAAATGCAATATATGAAGGCACTAAGGAGTACAATGTTCGAATATATTTCTAATACAATGATAGAATTGAACTAATGCTAAATTGACCAATAAAATGAATGAAGTAAGATAAAACAGACCTAGATCAACAAGCAGTCTTTATCCAAACTTCTCGAACACATTGTCTGATGAAGACAAGGTCTTCATTAACATAGAAGCATTGATAAGTAAAAAAAAGGCAGGTTCAGATAGTTTTAAGTGTTTTGATTCAGCATGAAAGTTGAACAAAAACGAACTAAGAATGAAGCAGTTATAATTCAAATACCTCAAGTGAACTGAGTAATACTAATTTCGAAATAAAACGGATCATTCTTGTGCTGGGCAATTCTGGATGTGATTGATTGGTGGGCTGTGAATGGTTACAGAGTTCAAATCACGGCAAAGCCTAATGACAACCGTTTTTGAAAACACAAAATTGGTATAAGACAAACTACCTTCTTTGCTCGTTGAAATTTTTCTCCCATAGGCCAACATTAATTGTATACTTTTGGTTAACCTATAATTTACCACGCATACATAACGGCCTTAGAAGTCATTAGGCGGTCATGCAAAAATGGTTGATTCCGACAACCACAAACAAAGAGATGAACAGTTGTTTTGTTCCAAGTGGTTCTCATCAGCCTCATACACGTTGAAGCAACGAACTCATTACGTGTAGTTAAGCGTTAGAACAGTATTTCAGAAGTTCATCCGCTATACCATAAGGCTGTAATTCCGTGGGCTTGGGGAAGTTGCGTTAAATATTTTTCCTAACAGTTGTACATGCTTCCAATCGAAACAACTTAAATACGTTTCAACAGCCTCATTAACTACGACCCCGTAGTCTGTTGGATGCGCCAGTACTACCGTCCTATCTCTTGCAAAAATGTTACGAATTTACTTATCTTGCGTGCTTATGGCTTATAAGACCCGAGTGATTCGAAACAGATGTCCACTACTTTACTAGTGGCACTAGTAATCTGCGAGCTAACAATTATCGTCGGTACGTGTGGTAGGTGAATGTTAACGCTTGGTCAGAGCTTAGTAATGAAATACATTGTTTCAAGCAGCTTGTCCAGACCACGCTCTCTAAATTTTAAATGCAATGCCATAAACAGAATGTCAGTCCCAAACACATTAAGTTTCATTACATGAAGGTCAAGCAGTAGTATTGCCGATATCATGAATGCTTTGTAAATACTTGCCACTGTGAATATGCACCATCTAAAGTGAATATATCCTAACTAGTAATATTTGATCGCGTTTTGCTTGTCATTGAAGCCAAAGAAACCAGTTTAATTTGACGAGTGAACCGACCGTCGCGTTTTACATATTTGTAAACATACCGGAAACGCGATAAGTAAAACGGCGGGAAACGGAGTAACATATGTAAAGTATATCAGTAGCTGCCGTTCGTAACAGAACCACAACGGGAAAAAAATCTGTAACGTTTTGTACACTATTTCCTATTTCATAATTCTGATTGTTATTCACACTTTTCACTTTTCTCAACTTCACATATACAGCGAACGTTTAACCCAACTTAATCGAACTAATCAATAATCAGTAAATACAACTCACTTCTCGGTTCGCGAGCCCTGCGTTCTCTCTGCGTCCAGTGCCGCTAGTAAGAAGATTTTTGGAGGGTTAGAAGTTAACGGAATCAACCGGCTATTGCGGCGGAATTTCCTTATTTATCTCTCATCGGAATTATCTCAGTTGTGTCCTCCAAGATTACGTAGGAACGACACGACAGATTGTACCCATTGGATACTGCATTCGGTGTGGTGGAATTCTAGACCAACGCACCTTACCGAACTATTGTGAGTCAGTCGTTTCCATTTTTACCACCCTTTTGATCTCGTGTTCATACCGGAATTTTGTATAATGTTTAGATCTACTACAACTCTTGGTTAGCAGGAGAAAGTTACTTTACATCCTACCTTTCGAAAGCGATCACCAGGTCTCTTCCGTAAACCACAGAACTCAGCACACAATGAGAAATGCTAAACTAAACGACGAACTACTCACCCTTCCTTGGTACAAGAAATCATTTTATCTCTCAAAGTATTCTTCAATGCATCTGCAAATGAAGTCACATTTCCCTACGTGTATCGCACCGAAGCCTACAACAAAACAGGAATAGACAGTTACTAGAATGGGTGATTAGATAACTGAGATACTGGGGTGAGCAAACACGATGCACGGAAGAGAATGTGGTTCAGTGATTGTCCATCATTTTCAGCTATCAAATCATCACGCTGGTTATTGTAAACTGTTTTGCTGCTTAACACCGACGCCATAATGTTCGTATCCATTGAGATTATGATAATCAAACCAAACCCATAGAACCTCTGCGCGCAAAAATCGTCCAAACCAACGATTTGCTTGCCCATGTTGTTTGGCGAGCTGTCTTTTGTTAAATATTCGCAAATCCACTGTGTTTAAAAGCTTGATTGAGGCGTGATTGACATGACTTTGTAAAGTGGTAGCAAGTAACAACATTATTCTTGATATCATCACATTCCAAAGTCTGCCTATAACTCATCGCTCACCTTCGAGCACGTCATGATATCACTTCAGAAAGTTCTATCGTTTTATTATTCGTCTATTATTAAAAACTTTCGTCAGAATTATCTCCAGTTGATCCAGCATTAGGTTAGATGATTATCTAAAGTTACTAATCCTTATACCTAATCAACAACGTTACGAAATTTTACATGGAAGAGATTATTAGTCATTTCGCCTGCTGTCTAAGTTGGCATTTTCTCGTTAGCCAACCGTACGTGTACTACGTTAGATATAAATTTCAATTTGTAGCTTAGCAGTGTAGCTGAGTGAAAAAATTCAGTGAGATATGCTATGAACTTATGAGAGGATTAAGCGGAATCTCTGACTATATCCTTGCTTGTGTTTATGTTAACAGTGTTGAGAACTTGCAAAATTCAAAAACGATCACATATAGAAACAGGTTCAAATATTTCGATATGAGGTGGAACGCTAATAATTGCCAAATGTTGCATTTTAAGCATAACGCTGTAGTGCTGATGGATGAAACGTTTATTTATTAGCAAAAGTGGCAAAATTTTTTACAGTCGGAAAATGCTCACGTTAATGAACTACGATAAACGCACAGGAATTCATACCAAATCTTGCGTAAATGCAGATATTTACTTAGCATCTCCACTAGTAAAGCTGAGTAGTGAATGAATTCATTTCAACACGCTGCTTCATGTTAGTTATTAATACTTGGCAGTCATACTTGAAAGCATGTCAACCGGAATTCGTTGTAGTTTGAAAGACTGGTTACAATATCTCATATTCCAAAGAACATACTAAAAAATGCAATCTATCACTGACTCGCATCGATAACCTCGCCACTCATCCACACAAAGGGCGCTGGGGTCGCAGGGGAGAAGTGGCTTGCTCACTGCCCCGCACTGAGTGGCCCGTGCCGAACACGTTTTATTCCGACCCTGAAGACTCCAGTCCACATGACGAGTGTAAGACGCGTTTGTAATCACTTCAAGTGGATAATCATGTTCGGTGGACCTCCACAAATTGACAAAATCAACCCAGGCGTCTTCGAGACATGCTACGGAAAAGAAAACAGAAGAGTGCGGCTTAACTTCATTTGTTGACTTTAGACTATATTGGGCGGGCGAGAATTCTAACCATGCAAGATGGAAGTATTATAATACCAAGGCTAGGTATAATGGCGATATATGAAAATATACACGAATCTTTGCTATATTGGAACAGATATATGAAAATTCTAGTCTGTGTATGTTCTCTCTCCACACTTTCTTGTTTCTTACTTGTTTTTGTCCCCCAAACAGGATAAGGATAACTTTTATCAAACACGGTGAAGAATGCAATTTTCATCGATCTTTTAGGCGAGGGAAACCGGACTTACCTTCATAAGCGTCTTTGGCAACAACAAGATCTGCCTCGCCTTTAGGAATTGTTGAGAATCCAAAATGTTTCGCCCCGTAGAAACTTTTATCTAATCCATCTATGTATAGTTCTAGGAAGCTGAAGTTGTGAAAAAGGAGACAGTGTTGGGTGACTTTCGAATATCCGATGACAATAAATTCTCACGAGGTAACAAATTTCCGCTAAATGAGAAGAGCGGTGGACAGAATTGCTATGAAAACAAAGAATAGAATACTGGTAAATATCGAATTTCTAAATTGAACACCACCCACACTCGATCACGGCGTTCGCATCCAGATAGGCCTTTCGGCTAGCCCACTTCGAAAGGAAGCACTAGACTCGAGTTTCGCTCTTATTAGAGCTCATCAGTAGTGCATATCTTTGTCCGGATCGGAGTTTACACTCTGACCCTCGTGCTTGTGAGACTAACGTGTTAACCACTACGCCAGCAACCTTACAATAGGCATGACCAAATAGTCAAACCCAAACGCTCAACCACAACCTTGTATGAATAGTGTTCAGCTTGCCCGATCATTTCAAAAGGGGGATGAACAGAATCACTCTGTTCTATTCAATCGAATTGTTTTAATAACAAAACTCTTCGTTTATGTTGATCACTAAGTGAACGTATTCTTTAAATAGTGAAGATCCGTTGGTGTTTGGATGTTGAGTTGAAGTACACGTTATATGAATCAAACAGCCACTTAACGTTGCGACGTGTCGCTGACCACGAGGACACCATGTTCTAGAAGCAGGTAGATGCTTCGCGCAAACAAATCGGCGGTAATCAAGGCTATGTTGAATTTCCCTTTGTTCAGGGCCAGTGGACGTCAACCACGAGCACCAGACCATAGGTGGCTTCTGTTGTATAAAATGTAGTTTTACTCGAACACATCGTGTTCAGTGTTAACTTCGGGAAGCGAATCCAGAGGGTACGCATATAGTGGGGAATTTCACCCAAGCTTCAGATCACCTGATTTGACAGGCACCCAAACAAACCACACACAAATTTTATTGTCGCATAAAATTTTACCTGTCTTAGTGTGCTCATTGTTGTATCATATTTGCTTGAAACTCTACTCATGTAGACAAATAACGTAGCCATACTGTAATCAGTCGTCTTTACGAGGAAATTCACTATTTTTTCAGCCGACAATTAGCAACCGTTAGTAGCTTAATTAAGTGAAAAAATTTAGATTAACCAACCTTGGTGTGAATGTTACTTCATAAAGGTGCCAATTTCCGTCGGAAACGTTTAAGGTTTTCATTTCTATGATGACGTCACGAAATTGTAACTTTGGTATCCCATTTGTAACCTGTAAGCAACACAATAATGTATTAAATTGCAAGTGAAGTTTTGTCACGTTTTCAAACCAAATTCATCCAATGCATCAAATTGCACAATTAGTCTAAGCAAACAAACAACTAGTTTAGAAGCATACATACTGTCCACGTAGACGCCTTATTACAAAACAAAACTGTCAGGAGGAAAGCTGACAGTCTACAGCATCATTGACTCCCAATTACTCACCTCTGCTACTTATCAGACATCCAAGAAGTAGAAAGAATACTTGTATCCCCATGCCAGTCAAGTGGCGATAAAATATTTATTGCGTTTTTTCTCGTGCACATTGTAGACGAGATCATTAAAAACTGATAGTGAAGATATAATTAAGGAAGCTTTTTATACACAACTGACAGAGGGTTAATGACGAGTTTGTTGGACTGTCTTTAAATTGTAAATATTTCATTCAACTCCGGTGACCTTTCCCAAAACGAATTCAATAATCCTTTGAGTGGATAAATGTCACTCATGCCACCTGAAACGTTTGCATGAAAACAACTTCCATCAAATCCGTCATACGGACTTTTATGATCAGCTAAAACAACAACACCAATATCATAATAAAACTGTCGTTTAAAACCTCTCTTTTGTGCACACGTTGATCTGCCGTTTGTGCTCACAACACTTCGTTGGCATTGAAAGACACAGTTCTGTGTGATGTCTATCTCACTTTTATTCGATTGCCTGAAATAGGCTGAGGACTCAACTCCGTGCTGTTAGTGCCGCGTTCCTCTCCATATGCTGGCTCATTGATGACATAACGCAGTCTGAAATCAAGTAGTCGGCTCGCAGATTAACTGCCCAAATGATATTCACGTTCTGAAACTAATCTTTTTTCATTAGTGTCTTTACCCAAGGGTTCATTATTGATACGCTTTGGCTAAATGCAATGTTTTAATTTAATAGCCATTAGTTTTGTTCATACGGTCGTGCTCGGCTTAGTTGATGTCGATTTATTTTTCTTTCGGGAAAAAGCATACTAAGAACTTACACGTGCCCATCTGTCAATAACATATATGGTAAAATGATGGGGTGGGACGTGATCGTTAATGAGGAGGCGTCACCCTCTTGTTGTTTTGCAAGCATGTATCACAGTTCCTTTCATATGAAATGCTCGTTAAACAACCGAGCCACATACAGTTTTAGAACTAAGCAATTGTAAAAGCCCTCCAAAGGTAAATTAACTAAAAAAATACTTGCTGCTCAGGAAATCGACAGAGTTATTTTGTTCATAAAATTATCCCTGACGTTATTTGACATGATGGCTCACCTTTGTTATGCTTCCGCTTTTTATGTTTTTAAACACGACTGATTGTGTATGATGACAACATTGTACAAAATTCAAGTGCAAGCAAGTGACCAGTACAAACAATAAGTAAAATACTTGCTATTTCCTCGGCGTCTTATATGAAAATTAACTGAATCTCACCACTCAATAAATCGCACCCAATTCATTCTCATAAGTTTATTTAGATTATCCCAGCAATATCACCGTGATGTGTTTGATTAGCTTTTGTTTGAAAATGAAAATACACTATTTAGAACGGAGTACCGTTATCATTATCCGTCGCTGTTCAAGGAGAATCTTTCGAAAAAACGCATCACGACTTCAGGTGCTTTCTTTACTGACCGTAGGGGTGAAGAGTGTTAGAAAGTAAATGAGGGCTTAACTGTGGTATTATTGGTTTTACAATATAGAAAGGTCGAGTTTTTACATTTAATCCTACTTCAATCTAGGTATACATGAAAACAAATTCAGTTTGTGTCTTAAGCTTCAATGCATCAAGATCTTCAGTAACGTCGTAGACTAACGGTTTAGTGTGATTTCCTCAAATTTGGAGTAACATAGACTCGTGTAGCATTAATTATTAGTAAATGTGGTTGAACTCTGGTCGTTTTATGCTTCGCTTCCTAAGTGAATAACACCACACGAAATCGATTCCATGGGTAAAAATATCTTGGCGAGATCAAGCAGCTGTTGAAGTGACATCGTTCTGTTTTAGCGCTCGAAGAAGTGAGTTATACGGGCGACTAGTGGTTACAGTTGGGGTTGAGATTCAGTGTTTTATTCAACGTTCTGCCCATGCTATAACCAAAGTCTGTCAGTTACGTAAAAGAGAGGGTTACGTAAGAGATAGAAAAAATGTCTATAAGTTGAACAGTGATAAACTTTTAATAGTCAGCGTTAGCGAAACAATTAACGTGAGTTATTATATCGTGCAATATTATATTGTACTTAAACAACGGACAACGGGGGTGAGGACATAACGTGGAAAGCAACTGGTAAGCAACCTGTTCGGGCAAAAATGGTAATGAATGCAGTGGGTACTACAAGTAATTATTGTTCATCCTCCATTTATCTTTCAGTTGCATCTCCGCATCATTGGTTGGACCAGTAACACACGTTCTGAAAGTGCAGTTGAGCATGAACTTTCTGCACACAGTTTAGTTAATTAGAAAAAAGCCCCACATCGTAGCACCTTTCAAGGCCAAGTGCACTACCGGAATTCTTGTGCAACTTAAGCTTTGTTAAATTATTGAACGGGACAATAAACCGCTCCATTCCCGAGATATTTTTCAATCAGCGTTCCAATCGAGTGCCATATTGTGCAGACCGACAGTTTACTGACTGCAGACAACCACTGTATTTTTGTCAGGTTAACTGTCCGAACTCGTAATTCCAGTAATTAATTGATCCGTCTTACTTCCATAACTAATGCGGAAAATTTCTACAAAATTAAGAATTCTCCCGACTTCATATTATCTACCTAGCAGTAGCTAAACATTGAATATGTGTGGGTGATTTAGCTTAGGAAGCAGAAAAAGATGTCGCCTGTCCGGTTTCAATATGAACACATGCAAACCACTTAATCTAGTTTAACGTCTCAATCGCAGGGCCACTCTTCATCCAATGGATATTCTTTCTTGTTATTGAATAGGTGAATGTAACGGGTTTTCCAGAGCATAATTGGTCAGAGAACAAGCGAGTCGGCGGAAGTTGCATGTACTCTGCTGAGACGAATTTTGCAGTTACTCCCGAAATTTATGTAAAACAATATTGAATATGCATGCACAGCTAAACTGAACCTCCCTGAAGGTTACTTCCTACCAACTGCATGCAACAAAACTGTCTAGTAAATACCACTGCATCCCGCAATTCCGAAATATGACAGCGCTCGCCCTTTATAAAAAAAAAACTTGGAAGGTTCGCAGGACAGCTCAACAAGATTGTACCTCGACAGACACAGTAAGATTTGTAGACCGTGCTTTACACCAGACACTGTTCATACCAATTTATGTTGGATGCCAATGTGTTCAACATGACAGGCATCCCAGTAGCCTTCAACACAATCGAAAGTGACGTAGATCAAGTTGTCTGTTTACTGGGATGTACACAGGAATCCACATCCAACTAGCGTTATTTCTGAAAGTTAGACAATGAAGCTGTTTTTCAAACATTCAGTGGTCCCTGAGCCTCGTATATGACCGGTGGTGCAGCATACACCTACCCTATGCTCACCTAAGACGCTCAGTTACATTTGGTTGGCTAAATCCACGAACAAAACATGCATACGGTTCACGCTGAGTGGTTCAACTTTTATAAGTCCAGCCAGCAGTCAACTGGCAGCCAACAAACTGACATTCTAGTTAAACTCGTAATACAGAATAATACTCTGTCAAACTTTAGCTATTCTAAGTCGTCTCCATGCATAAGACTGGGTTTCGTCCGTAATAAGTAATGTCCACTCATACTGCAATCCACTGACCAATCCATGGCATTGCCTTTGGAAATTTAATTTTTTCTAAACTCCGACAACCTTAACACCCACAAGTGCAGGAATGAGCTTTCGCTCGATTCATCAACAGCTACTTTTTCAACAACTAGATTTGCCACTGGAAATATCTTACTGGGAATTACTCCAGATTCGCAAAAAGTAATCTCATGAAACTTACAACATGGTAACCAACTTCCTCCTATTTGGGCTAATAGATATCTTCCATGTTCAGCGGAATCTGTTAGTCGTTTCCGACTTGTAAAGCGCTTGTCGGAGTGGTTTTAGGCAATGTCCTCAGATAATTTGAAATGCCTTTCCCATGGACTTGGGGATTTGCCGCTGGATCATGAGGCTCAACTAGTGGCCCGTCATACAAACAATCTGTGTGGAGGCATCAACACCCCCATATACAAACAGTGCATTAAGTATAAAACAGAGATTCATCTAGTGCTCCAGTAAACTGCTTAGAGGGAACAATGTACAAGTTACAATGTTGTGGTTCACGCGCTCTCAAGAACTACTGGAGCCCTCTTCCCCACACACACAAGACTTGCAAGAACCTTTCGAACAAAACATTTCCATTTACCTCCTCAATTAACCCAAGGGAAGTAAGTAGTCCGGTCGGTCTGATATTCAGTTCATCCTCAAGTCGCAGTATCATCAAGTAGAAGTAGATGACAAAACCCACCCCAGCTACCCGATTTATCCGGTTTACTATTAAAACGGAGGACTCAAAAACGTAGTGAGTTTTGCTCTGTAACTTTCACCTGTGTACTTAGGTTGAGGATCCCAGCTAACCTTGGAAACAATAACCACTTAGCATGTGAGGAAGGCGGTACACTTCCGGTCGCCTGAGTGCGGTATAGAGCATACCAGATTTAAGCATCACCCGCCTCAGGTAAACCAAACAATAGATGTATTCGAACGAAATCAACCGGTACAGCAAACGGATGTAAACAAGGCCAATAAGTGAATACAAAAAAACAATACCAAATGCTCATTTGCATGCATTTGCGTATAAGTGTAGGTGCACTTATATTCACATGTGTCTACTCTTGATAGGGGTTTTCCACCGAATTCCGATTATGCTACGTGAGAAATCTCATAGACAGATTCCAGTTCTCTTTTCTCCGGCATGATAACTGCATTGAAACCAGTTCGCCATTGTATAATGTTCTGCACCAAGGCACCTGGCATATACCTTTACTATTGCTCGAGACGTTCATGACATCAGCCTTCAACCACTTCTAGTCTAAATTTTACCTACCTCCCCCCAATATCACCATATATGCTTATTCTTAAGATATAATTATTTTATGTTAATTTACATACATAGCAAGTTTGTAGTCAAAATTTCCGCTGGTTCTGCAGATGAATGACTGAATTGCTAAGCTCAAACTCGCCTGACTCAGTTTCGACATTTCACAATATTTTGAATTGCCCATTAACGATCACATTAAAAACAAATCGATCAACTGAAAATAATTTGAAATTAGAAAATGGTATACACACAACTTTAGCAAATCTACTGATAGCTGTCATTGGTGCTATACAGAAAACAATGAAACGATCTAAAGTCTTTGCCCATATTATAAAAGACAATCTACAAATTCAAGTTAATCCACTTCGGAGGTTAGTTATGTCTCCATTTATTTCTTTGAAGCTATGAAACGTTAAAGCGTTGTGAAATCGTTAAATTTCAACAGATAAACAGTCATGTTCGTTGTGCAGTTTATTTATTATCTTATCCGAGATGGATTCAAGTTGGTTTTGAGCTAGATCATCAGTGGCCCCTTAATAGTCATTCCGACTTAATGTGGTGCTCAGTCGAATGCAAAAGAAGACTGAACGACTTTTTCGACTGGTGTCAGCAAGCTCGTTAGGTGTTTCTGTTCTTTTCGCCTCGACAACGCTGCTCCACATAACCGTTATGTATTTGACCAGATGGCAAATAACCAAGAGTGAGCTTGTTCGCTACACCATATTTCCGATGACTACTCTGGATATTTTTAACCATCACATCAACAAGTCCGCATTGGTGCGATCGAAATAACTTAGACCGAGAATCAATTAGTCGATTGTTAACCAAATAAAGCTCAGTAGACTGCGGTAGTTACACTCGAACCCAAAATAATTTAGACTGGAAAATGATCGCACTCTTCCCTCCGGGCTATAACTTTCAGCGTGCATGCGACCTGTAAACTCTATACGATTTTGTCTGATAGTTCAATAACACTAATTAACACCTTCCATTAGGTAGTTTACAACAAACATTACAGACCGCTTGCCAAGGTGAGCGGTTTGTTATAGATGGCGCGCCACTCTCATGCCCAAAAACATGGCACTTTATTAGGTTGGAGAGGAAAGCTGTAACAGAAGGGACACCAAGTTCAGTTCACTTTGACAAAGGCCCCTGCTTGTTGTGTGGTGCATTATTATGACTATATTCAATATCCGTCTGTGGTCCACCCAGCTTATGACGTGACCTGTGGCATCTTGCTGATACAAACTTCATCCACTGTTTTATGGAATGTTCTACGATCAGTTTGTATTGGTCGGTTGACACCTTCGAATGGAAGGGATGATGAAAATCAACAAGGTAGGACTGATTATGCTGAAAGTTTTAGGCTGGGCTCAAGCCTTCTACTTGTGCATTCATTCATCAACTTTCTTTGTTGCCTCAATGTAGGCCAGGTAGAAGAAACTACCATTGCACACAATAATACATCTGGGAGTGATGTCTGACACGGAAGGTGAATGACTATTTCAAGAGATGGCTGAACAAATGCATATGAACACATGCGCTGTTGTTCGCAATCTTTCACCAGAGTTGGATAAATTCAATTAATCCAGCCCCGACTGAAATGGTCAGGTCAAATGCTTCACTACAATTTAGCCCGCTTCAGAGGTATGTGGTTCATTGGGACGCCAGGTTTCTGCCTACCGCCCCACCCCACCTCACCCCCGATGTTGGCTAGAAAGTGAAGTTCAAATTCGATTATCTAATGAACGGTTCAGTCTGGAATATTTTTTCTGTCAGATGCTTCTAATTCGTTTTCCTCATTCTCCCCGACCACATGAATATGAACATGAACAAAGAAATGATAGTTGATATGTTGAACCTAATTACCAGATGCTGTGTCTATGAGGACGAATACTTGGACCGTGTTTGTTAATCCAATAAATTGGGAACAACCCACGTTGGGCTGCACCTAGTGAACCTTGTATTAGTTCATCGACGAGAATTTTAAAAGATACCATTATTTCAACTGGCTCATTTTGCTGTGCAGATCAACAATATCAAAGTGGCTTTTCTACGCAACAGGTTCCACTCGTAAATGGCGGGGATTGTTGAAACGTGAAGAATATAAGTTGAGTAGTGTTCATATTTGACAGAAGCCTTTGCAGTGGCTTAAGTTTTTAATCAGCACACTGAAAAAATGGGTGCTAGACTCAAATCTCGCGACGTTGCTATGAATGGGAACTGAGCCTTGACTAACGTTTCCCCTTTTTAACTGCAGTTACGAATGGTGTTACAGTAAGCGCGGTCGAATTAACACGTGAACCTTCGACCATGCTTGCTTGTGAGAATTACTTAATTTGTCTAAAATGGTTACATTTGGGTTAATGTTGAACGGTGGAAAACCAGTAATTTTGCAAAATAGCTTAGCATTTCGAGCAGTTGATATTGCCTTGTATTTCAGCCGTCCCGGGTATTTTCCAGTACATTCAAAATCGCTGTTTCAAATAATCGCTGTCAAACTAGGTTCAACGTGAGTATACATAAGATAGGATTAAACCAAAAATCTCGAAACAGCAAGAGACGCTTTTAACTGCCAAGCATGCAGTCTATCCAGATAACTAGACTTCATTTGTAATTGTTTTCGTCTAATCCCTTACATGACTCTCCCAGTATAGCAATGAAATTTTAAAAGATTGTTTCCAGCTTTTACACTACGAGATTTTCTTTGCCAGACGTCTCAAAAGTCACATGAAAACTGAATACCGCTTGGCTGCTCAAATACTGACCCGAGCCATCGATATGGCGAGAGCCTGCAGCAAATTGATGAATGCCATTTGCGCAGCCGTCCTTGCTGCCATTCTTGAATTGCTTTTAGCTAAGTAGATCAAAATTGCATGCTGTTTAATAGATCGTGGAAACACCTAAGCACACGCATCACACCCTAAAGAAACCGAAGGAAATATGCGAATACATCAATAACAAACAGTATTAAACATGTGATAAGTGTCATCAAACGTTGACTGCGGTCATTGTCAATGGTAAGCACAAACGCGTCCATATGTGTATGGAGGTGTAAAGACCCGCATTTCCGTCAAGTTCTAAAACTTTCATTTGGCCTGTTGTTTCATCTCTTTGGATGTGTGTACCTGGATTATTAAAATGCAATCAGCGAACCCAAACCAGAAGAATTTTGTGGTACCAACCCTGTTTTGTCAGGATATACAAGCCCTTCGTTCACAAAAGCTGTTTGAAAAATGATGCACCAACCTGTAATTCAGTTCACAATGCAATAACTATGGGTTAAGAAATTTGTGTTGAATAAAGTGAATACTAAATTTCATTCCTTTGCTAAAGTTACTAACTTTTTTACTGGATTGCCGTGTACTCAGCACTGCATTTTGCTGAAGACAAACAAGGTAATAGGTGTAAGCTTCCATCACACTCGGGCTTCATGGGAGCTCTATGAAGATAGAAGTTCAGTGCCAAATACTCTGGTATCTAGCTTGCTGATGAATTTTTCAGTCAATCCAATTACGGACGCACTTGTGTTGATGGTGCAGTTTTTATGAGTTTCAAGACGCGATTTATTATCTACCGAACAGGCACCATACAAAACTATCACAGTATTGCTAATGTACTCCGGCAAAGATTTAAAGACGTTTTATGCTGTTAGTGTTCTTCGTATGCACCAAACACATATGTACGCGAAGGACGCCAGACTCATTTGACTCATAATAAGCACATTTATGATGTTATCTTTCTTTCCAACCGGACGTCTGTGCATTGTGACGTTCATGTATGGGGCTTTGTTCAGTAGCAGCCTAGTTTTTCTCTAGTATGACTGCCAAAGCCTTACAACACAATGTATTTCAGAGATATATTCCGAAGGCTACGTTGAAAAAAGTTACTTGTAATAAATTACAAAACGGGGTCTGTTCGAATATTCTGTAGCTTTGGATTTTCTGGTGGTCCTATTGAATTCCAACAAGACCCTAGTGTTTCAGCAGGTTTTACTAAAATTGAAACTCGTCGTTGTTCGGACACTTCTCTCACTGAAAATATTATGCCGCTAACCGACAATTATGACAATCTTTACTAACAAAAGTAGTAATTGTATTGCTCTTGGGGTGCGACATCAAATGAGAATAAAAGACTTACATTTGATAACTATTAGTTTCACTATGTGAATGTACACATCCTTTCCTTCAAATACATACCATCATGCATATTGCCTGAATATCATTGTTATGGACTTCCAGCGAACAAACGGTGAAGGTTTTCATTATTTTTTTCATTATTATTACAATCCAATGGGTTATACAAGTGATGTTAAAGATTTGACGCCATTTTATGAACTAGCTGAAAATGTTACGTTTTACAACCGTGTGCGGTCAAACCAGTGTTCCGACTGTAAACAAAGACCGAAGGTGAACTAAGCCACCTGCCATGGAATGCCTATTGAGATTTGATATCTGCCAGACCAGACAATAGTTCCGCAAATTAATTGAGCTGATTGCCCTTCGTGTGTGGGCTATTTACTCAATTGATTTTCTACTAAGTGACAAAAACTTATTTATCGTCAGATGATAACATTTCGATCTACCCTTATCTGTATTCGTCGTAAGATCGACAAGCTGGATAGAGGGTGAAAGTAGCAACAAAATGTATTTTCTGTCTGAATACGTAAAATCACTAAATTGCGCAGTAGATCCACTTTGTCAATATATGGTAACTATATTTTCAGTGATCCAAAAGCAATCTATAAAAAATACGATGATTTTGATTCCAGCTGTTAGTCAGTAATGTCAAAATATTCGTATTTTTCCAAAACAACTATGGTTTCTGTTTAGTCGTCTACATCTGCAAGCAAAACTAATCTTTGTATTGATTGACAGAGTTTTGGTTTTGTTGGAGACGTATAAAATTTTAATTTCTTCCTATAAAAAATGATCTAATTCAAAAATCGATACAGTCATCGTTTCAAATACAGCAACAGGTTCGCTTTTAACACAAACGATGCATAACGATTTGAAAAAATTGAATTCAACATAAGAGTTCTTTATTATTCAACTTTGTCAATAAGTTTGCTGTTTTGAGCGATGCTTTGTGCAAGTAGGCTTTACCACTCAAACAATGCAACATTGTTATAGCTAACTTGGTCTATTCTCATCGATTATGTAGGATTCGTACTTATACAACCTGTTCATCACTACAGACTGTTTGATGTATAAATTCCAAATTGTCCACGCCCCGGCAACAAAAGTATTCGATAATAACTACTGTTATTTCTGAAGTGGTTCAACAAACTTTCTCAGATCCAGAGGAAAAATTCTTTATTCAAACATATTCCTCTGGCCACTCTAGGACTTAAACTGACTTGGTCACGAACTTGCCCGCGTCATCATGATATACTGAGCTCTGACACGTGGTAGCAACACACTGAAATGTTTTCACAAATTAAATTGCTATTATCCAATGAAGAAAAATAATTAATTGTAACGCAGTAGACAAGTGTTCACTTATTGAAATTTTATTTCATCTGTCTGTAAGCCAACCAATCATATTGTGTCACGTGATGTGTTTATAAAACCTTTCAAAACGTCGATTGACCTTGAACTATAAATAATCCGTTCTTCTCTCATAAATTTTAAATCCGCAGTGAACTCTGAATAGAACTGAAGCAACCATATAGCTGCGGCATCTACTTGTAACATGTTCCACGGGGTGTCATGAAGCCCTTCTAGAACCCCGGAAGTTCCATATATAGATCTACCTGACCTAATTTTTAATTTGGCACACGAATTTCAATATTTCATTGGAATTTGCATACAACTCCCCTCAAGTTAACGAACACACACAGTGAGTACAAGAATTGCTAGTAGAACATAAGTTAGAAAGACCGCATCAAAAGTAGAAACTTAAGGATCAAATGACTGTGAACCAGTTGTATTTACCAATTTAGTCTACTCTGCGCTTGTTCAAAGTTATGTCTGTAGGCTGGCTGTCGAAACTTGGAAGTGTGATCGTGCGATATTAGTATGGCATGATGGATTAGTTTCTATAGTGAACCAGAACTACGTACAAAGCACAACACCAGATGGGTTGTCTATGTGTCCGTAGCGCTGACTGTTTATAGCTGTGTGGTGTATAACCACATCGAGTAGATCTGAGCGTTTGTTAACTTGTATTCTGTACTATGCCCCAGCGAGAACACTTTTCTGATCAGATTTTCACAAACTTACTGTCAGTTGTAATCTCCACGAGGCTACCACGAAAACGGTAAAATTGATGTTCCTCGTTCGCAGACTCAGTCTAAATCTAGCTGGGACCAAATCACGAAATTTTGCATTGTATTCTGTTGACGTTGTTGTCCAGGCTTCAGCAGCTGTATAAATGAAATAGGGACACAACACAGATAAAGCTGAATTGTTTCTTCTCTTTGCTTGCAGACGGATTTGGTAGATGTCAGAATATATAATTTCTTTAAACCACGTGAGATTCTTCCTGGGTCTAATCAACTCAGTTTTCGAATTGCATACTCAAGCGGCTTATATTTTACAACAGTAAATTATTCTGTCGCGTATGCGGAGCAGCACCTCAAATCTTTATGCATACGAAGTACAGCAGATTTGCATCCATCCACTGTTTTGGGCGGTAAAAACAATTTATGTACAGCACGGGTTATCAAAACTAACAAATGGAGGACCCTGCTGCGAGGTAAATTCATTGATGTTAATGTCATTTGTAAGCTTTTTACATTATCAACGTGTTACAATTGAGAATCCTGAATATATGCGGCTGGTCCTTTATAATTTCAGAAGAGTACGTAGTTGTTTAAATCTTATGACTTTAATTAGCTTATTTTGCGCACCTCATTAAAGTGGCTGTTAACGAAGCCGAGAAATTCATCATGGAACGCGCACGCGCACAAAAGTAAGGAACCTTTGAACTGAAGAGATACCATAAACCCCATTGAATAATACTGATTGTAGACATGTTCGATAAAGCCACCACAATGCGAAATGATCAGATCTTGATTTTTCCTTCTGATCGATTACTACTAAAACTAGACAGAAACTGCAATGGACCTCAACACACCATTAATGTATGATTCACTGGAGGGCCGTGTGACAAGTTTGCGATTGATCTCCCTGGGTTGTATTCTGTAGCCAACTCTTGACCCACTGATGAACACTGCACACATTGATAAGCTAAACACACCTGTTACTTCCGCCTCTTTTCTGATTAGAATTTCTAGTATTTTGCAATGAATTTAGACACAGCAATGCAGAAGAGCGGGTTCCGTTGAGATAATGGCACATCTATTCACAATTCGTAAAGTGACTATTTTCATTTATACGTTTACTCGATTTTTGGTAACAAAGTTTTAAAAGAAAAAGCGGCTGGTGCAGGCTTGCAAGGTGATACGTGTAGCGGAGCTTGTTTAAGGCAGTTTGCGTTGGTTTGAAGCGAACCCACTTTTAGAGAACGTGATCATAAAAATATCTAACGTGTAACGTCTAAAAGATAACAACATTAATCTTGCATTTTAAGCTCAATGCAGTCTCCTGGTAGGCATTTCTTCAGGTGTGAGCTCAGCTTTACCGTTCTTCACTACCAGACCCATTACTCACTAAACCAAACGCTAGCACTGAAGATGACCCACATATGCAGTAGGATATATTGAGGGAGTCTGGCATCAATATCTGTTCTTTCTCTTCACAAGAAAGTAAGCTGTATCCATGTTGAAAGCATGGGCATGCAGGTATGTCTGATTTCAGTGCTAAACCTTTTGCCACATTTTACAGTTAACTTGACAGAATCATTGCTACATGTACAACTGCTTCCCTTAATGGTTGAATGGCGTGATTACGAACTATTCCGTAATACAACAAACGGCACGTAACCAGCGGTATTGTAACTAATAATTAGACCAGCTGGATCCCATCTTACGAATAATTTGATCACCAATTATAGCAGTTGGAGCCCTGAGAATGACACAGTGAGAGTTGACATAGTGATACTACTGAAACAAGCAGGCGTATACAAAGAACGGACAGCGAATATAATAAAAGGAATGTTAGATCGTCTGTGATTTAAGATCGAATGTCAACTGCTTCAGAATAACAAAAAGAACTTATTGATTAGTACCTTAAAGGAACGAAGAATTCCTCAAAGGTAGTTTGATATATTGGAAGAGAATGACAAAGTTACCTAAGAAAATGGGCAGAAAATTGAATAAACAATGGAATGTTCTACTGAATCTTCCAGTCATGGAATGGAAGACTGAAACATGATCAGTTCATTTACTAGGGTGCGATGCATTTATCGTGTACCCCTCAGAAACTAGGTTTTAGCATACTGGTGTCACTCATGACTGGTTTTCGACAAAAGCGCACATCAGCTCTGGATCGCCAGCCTAGTCAGACAGAATTCAGTGTCTCGATTATAACTTCCATGTGATAACTCTGTAACTACAGTCAGTGAGAAATGGTAGAATTATAAGAAATCAAATTTCCAACTAATACGGATCAGTCTAAATCAACCTTCACAATGACGATAGTTTTACCAGAGGTGTTCGAAGAAAGATGCTAATCTATGAAATGATGCCTGCGATAAAACTCCTGGGATGATCATTACAGTATTCGTGTCATTGAATAAATCTAAACCGGACGCCAGTTGAAGGTTGCGCCATTCGGTGAAGATGGTGCATGAGAACTAAAATCAACCAGGAGATAACTGCAACGGCAAATCCTATGTTTGCTGTTGTGCAGTCTGATTGCAAGTAGCGATAAAAAATTTACTGTGAAACGCCTTGGATTGTTTCAGAGCACCATTGCAGATTCTTCGAAATAATTTTAAGGTATTCTCGCAAAGACTGGTGTGTTTGTGATACATAGCGACACAAATAAAAACACGTCCTTTTCCGGCCTGATTGGTGCTCAATAAAGCTGGCAAACATCGTGAAGTAATACAACCAAATTCTGTCACATAACCACAGTAGGAAAAAGGTTACAAGAGAAGTAGTAGGTCACTGATCCCACTCAATCTCCACGTTGTAATGAACCGTAGTTGCAAAATGAATGTCATGAAGGCGCCTGTGAAAGATTGATAGATGTAAAGTTCAACCTGTTTCTCAACAATGTCCGCTTCGTGCAAAAAATCTACAACTTTGTTTCTGCTCCTCATGTACCTTTCTATACAGTGGTTTGTCACTCTTGTTCGAATTAAAAGACCGCTCCCGAAAAATACGTTCAGTTTATTTAGATGATATTTAGTTTTGACAAATCCTCTGGGTACATTCCTCTTACTTTTCCTGTAACGGAAATTTAACGAGATTGCACTGGTTGCTCGATGTTGCAGAGCTGCCACAGTCAATGGTCATTTTGGCTTATCCAAACCGACGGTATGACATCGTTGCCCCTGGTTGCTTACATACCAGGAAGATTTGCAGGGCGGTTTGTTTCTTCTTTGCGAATGATACTAACGGATGTGTGAAAATCAGAAAAAAATTTGGAGACTTGCTAGTCTACCTTCGGGCAGCATGTGTGCACAGGAAGATCATGGATATCAGCCGAAACTACTATTCTCAACTTTAAAACCATAGTTCAGAGTCTTCTTATGTACCCTCGTTTAGTTAATTGCACGTCTGTTATCCGAACAATAACGCGACATATCTATAAATTTCCAAATGTTCAAATCACATGTCTACTCTTTACCTCAAACATTAAGACCATACATTCAGAACGTTTCTTACCGCATTGTTTAAATTATTCATCAATATTGTCATTATAACCTAGAAGTGAATTCATCTTAACGGCGTGAACTTTGTGTAGTATCAAGTAGAAACCATATCAACCCAAACGTCTAAATGAACCCTTTCATTAGAACCGAATGACTACATACTTATAACATCTGTCTGCAGACATGAAGCAGTGAGTCGGATGATAAAACTATTAGACTGTTTCAACACTGCAAGCGAGGTTTATAACAATGAGCAGTAATTCAAAATTCACATAAATATATTCAGCTGCCAATTACACGAGTAAAATACTAAGCGTGGTTAAACGTTTGATGATCTTGTGTCACTCATTTTTCACCTTGCCGATCCATCGCCACCTCTGATTAACAAGCAGTTTAAGTCTAGTACCAGTATTCAATATGAGCACATACCTACACGAGTACCAACGATGTACAAAACCAGGTGCTTGAAAGTTAGAAGTGGTCGTTATCTATCTACAGCAAGTTATGTACAACCGGTACACGTTTTGCTTAAGGTGGTGAATCACTAACCTGTATTGCACGGCCATCTGTGCGGAAGAGGATCTTTAGTTGCATCTGGTGCGTAACCCGGACGGCACAAACAGGTAAGCATGTCTGTATCACTCAATGCATTTTGACACAGTCCGAACGTGCCACAAACCTTCTGCCCGTTCTTGACACATCCTTGTTCTGCGTTTGGGCAACCCCTTTTTGATGGTTGTTGCCAGGTTGCTCGGTAAAAGTCCAACAGCTGTTGAGGGACAATAGTGTGAGAAACTCGACATACAATGTTCTGTCGAATTACTTCTCATTACATTGAAAATAAACGGTTGAAGGCCTCTTTACATACCATGTTTTGTTCACACCTCTACATTTCGACAGTCATTATTTAGATTCTTAGGTCAAACATGTTTTAACTTAATGAAAACAGTTCAATTTAGAACTTAAAAACAATGCACCACAGAAAACATCCGGGTTGTATCACTTGATATTGGTCGAATATATGAATAACAAGTGCTGGGCGAGTTATGACTTCAGAGGTTAGCTCCAGGCGCTTGCCGTGTTAGAGGGGAATAAATTGGTGACACGGTGGCGCTTTTGAAATCGAGCAGGTCATTGTTATGACCTGCTATAGTTTTGAAGCCTTCAAGAGCCAAAGTAGGTCTTTAGATATCACCGTATGTGTACATTGAATCTGTCCGTTATTGTTTAGAACAGCTATTGTTTACCGGTTTAATGGGATGTCAATGTTTGCCGAAGCCTGTGAATTACTAGTGCAAAATTACTACACTTCTGTTGTTTTAATTAGTAGTGAATCACCTTGGTAAGGGTGGTTTTATTCATTCAATATTGTTATATACTCACTTCTCCGTCGAAAATAATCTTATCCACACAGCTATCTAGACTTTGCTGCGCAGCACCGGCGGCAATACCAAGCTGTACATTTCCCCCGATGTCAAATGTTAACGGAGCAGAGTCCACGACCTGTCTCAATTCACATTGATCCACCGTCAGATCTCGACATCGATCAAACAGCAGATAGATCACCAATTGTTTCTGTGCCTTGAAGTTAATGAAAAGCGATTACACAGTATCACCATTGGTTACAACATAGCTTCAGAGATAATAATGGAGTTTATGCATCGAGATATTTAAGTGTTGGAAATAACAGCGAAATACAAACAAGGAGGAAACCAATCTGATAAGTAATATGCCAGATTACTTATGCTGTCTTGCAGAAAGCACAGTAAAAATGAGGTTTTACTCTCTGACTGATAAAACCTCATACAAAGTCAAAATATATATAGTAGAAAATAAGCTTTAATTGTATTTCAAGGTGCTGGAATTTGAATATTCTTATATGGAATTCGAAAAAACACATTTTTGAAATAATTAGCGAACGTGAGTGGTTTTCGCAACCTTGCCTATTTCCTAACATCACCGTCTACAGAATTCGAATACATGTGGCCGAACATGAGGGAAGCGAAACGGTTAATCCCCCCACTTCCTTGACTTGCTTCCGTAGATAGCTTTTTCTGTGCTCATTAATTTACCCGAGTCAACGAATATTCCCCATGTTTGGCACGTTATTTTCCAATAATCGTTGAACGTAATCTGTGTGCACCTGGAGATTTAGTTGAAACCAAGTGCCCCATATAAATTAGTTAGTTAACGTGTAACCTGTTTTCAAGTTTATACGACAAGCGAACCAAGAGAGTTCAGTCCCATTCGTCTGTTCTTTTCACTCAAAGTTTTTATTTTTATTGTTGTTTTTTAATCCTGTTGGATTGGTTGAATTCTGCTTGATAAATCTCGTTTTTGCTCAAAGTCGCTCAGGGCGCATTGAAAGTTTTTACTAGTATACAACTCAGCCATTTCGAAACAGTGCATCTACCGAAATTCTTAAATGTGTACCGCTTTCGTGACCGGACATCTAACTGGAATACCTCGTTAGATCAACAGATAACAAGTATATATTGAAAACTGTGGCATGATGGACAAAAGTTTCTACAACTTTAATCTTGCTGACCGAGAAGAAAACGGAGTAAATTTGTATCGTACTTGTTATTTCCATACGGCTGCAAATAGTAGAGCAATGCAACTATTCGCCCGTAAAATCTGCAGCAAAATAGGGGTGCAATTCAGCTTGTATCAACTAAATCTCCAAGGCCAGATGTCCACGTTCTGACAGAACAGATGACGTAACCATGGCCGCTATCGTAACAGCCATCAATAATTTGTACAGTCGACGTGAACTTTCTGAAACTGACAACAATCCGTTCGATTCATTACCGTATATTTTCTCACATGATTAACCCATAGAAATGTGTTGTATTTAGCTTGATGTTGAATCACCGAAAACAAGCTTGTTCGCTACACGTTATTCCAAAATCTCCAATTGCTTGACAATAATTTTAAAATATTTTAGGATAGTTAATTAACTTCGAGGAGTTTGTCACAACCGGTTGGTCGCCATCTTGGAGCAATCATCTGGTAATCCCAAGACTTGATCTAGTTCGTTCTGAATCGCTGAGGACCTGTGAACGGCACTTATACGTTTGTAAGACTAAGATGTGGTAACTTGCCAGTGTCCATGTGCTGTCAGTTTTACAGTTGCAAGAGTACTTGTCTGTAAAGAAATTGGACTGGAACTTCGGTTCCAGTGGTGACAAAGATACATATATGTTATGCTACATTACAAGGAAAAAACGCAACACATGAGCTGTGTTTCAAAGGGGGTTGTCTAATAGGTCTATCGGCAAACAAAAGCTGTCAGTGCATTTCACTCATCTTCATTTTTATCTACTGTCTACACCCAAACACAGATTTTAACCGCTGAGGCAGCGAAAACGTTCCATGCTGTTTTCTCTTTTACTTCGGTTGTCATTCGGATAGATCGCAAGATAGCAGTCTCACTGGCGTTCAACGAGATAGTAGCTGTCTTCAATTGTTCTTACGTTACGTATCAATGACATTTGGCGGTTAAATTATGAGTAAAAGATTGGAATTTGATAATTCTAATGCTCCGAGTTGCGTTTCGAGTTTTCTTGTATAATGCTTTCTCTGAAACAATCAACGAAAAGAATCACCAAGATAAATGGCTTTAGCATCAGTGGAATCATTAAGGAAAATAACTAATTTCAACTACGTTACGACTGTATGCAAAGATTTCCAATGTTCCTCTACAACAGAATTGCAGATTGTTCCACAAACACTACTTTTTTGCAATTCATTCACCGACTTTTATTTGCGGAACAGTCGTTCCTATCAAGCACGCATTCAACTCACAATAAAAATTGAGAATCTCAGCCAGTTCACTGATTGAAAATGTTTTTGAAAATAAGAAAACGTGTTCTCTGAAAGCTTGCACTAATCTAGGGGTTTCATATTCGCGGTCACTTCCTTTGCATCCAGGTGCTGATGATTGAATCAACAAACATGTCTGCGATGTCGCTTTTATATCTTATCGTTCTGGACGCTGCAAATACATCAATGCGGATGCAAAAAATGTCTTCCATTCTGAATGCTTGCAGTTCATTGGCTTATCATCTTCTTGTTAATTATTTAGATTCGTTGAATTTCTGACCTTAAGAAGGCTGAGTATATACGGACTCAAATCACCTCAAACGTGGGTAGTTGTTAACAAATTTGAAGCGCTCTAGTCCAACGAAAACAGCTGTCGTTATCCACCACTGAGGAAAGGTGCTGACTGCCCAGGGCCACACCTCGTAGTTTCCTCCAGGCCAACCATCACAGGGTGTGAGGAGGACTGAGATGAGATTTGAGCCAGACTGAACATATACTCAATGGTAACACATCGAAGTCGCTAGTACATGTAAATCGGTAGTATGCATCCACTTTTAGAGGGATAAATACTTATTCTGTTCTCACCGAGTGGAAACTGGATAGCAATACACAGGTTTAATGAAAAGGGATAAACATAAACAACCCTGGAAAGCAACACTAAACACGTGAGAAAGGGTCATAACGGTGATCCCTGTAGGAGTTTTATACACTTAAAATGTAGTCACTGCAGGTGTCAGAGAATAGACCCTTCATACCTGCATTATTTTGGTCAAGCTTTTACCGCTTCATAAAAGCGATCGTTGTAAAAAGGTTACTATAGGGAGGTAGCACAGTATAAATATGCTTGTATTTTACTATTCACGTGTTCCGTAGGGTTGTTCCCCTATCTCCCATCGTTTGTGACGCAATGTGGATTTACTGCCTTTATATTCACATACTACTTACATTTGTGAAGTAGACAGAATGTTGCACAAATTTATAACTTCGACTTAAACATCACACAATTGATCGCAACTATCGCATTCCCATAGACATTTCGAAATGAAGCACTAGACTCGTGTTTCGCCCTCAATAGAATGGAAAATCTTAGGGATTATGACAGTTGCGACCAACTGTGTGTGACGCTCAACTTGAAATTGACCAAATCTCCGACTACTCATCAGAAAATTATAACTGCCGCTTAAACATGCAACAACGCTTCCGTATAGCAAGTCATATTTGACCGTTCTTACAAGTAACTGCCAGAGCAGACTGATGTCTAGGAAACAAAAAGGAATTGCTTAACAAGATGTGGGAAGAGATCCCACATGGATGCGATCTACATATCTATTCAATTTTCCTTAGTCTGACCATATAAGCACTGGAGCACATTACTGAATGGTGACGAGTTCGAGCTTCAAGTATCTAATGAGCCATATCCCTGAAGAAGTTTCTGAAAAACTATTCTGTTAAGGCTAACTGCTCAAAACAACTAGATAAGCCGCTTCAGTTGTTGGAAAATGAATGCTTAATAGCTGTGTCGGTTGTAGTAGCCTTGAAATACCTCCTCAAGTTTTCAAGAAAACAAACCTAACAACATACAATATCGATATAAACCAAATTTGAGCGCCTCATCGTGACAACACTTGTTATAATGTACTGCTCAATAAAGCATACCCACAGGAGCTTCTCAAACCTCCAAAACCAAAACGTGTCAGCGAAACAACCGCATCTAAATTACTGTCCGCTTTGTTGACACCATGTCGTTACCGCAGACGTACCAGAGTTAAAAGTGTTCGTTCAAAAGAAAGAAGACAGCATAACTAAAAGTAGTGCAAATTTATTGAAGTGAAACTGTAGCCAGCGTTTGGAACCTGGGCTTCTGCTGTATCAGAAACAGTAACAGAAACCGCTTGTCAATCAGCTTCATCTGCAGTGCGAGTTTAGCCAAGAAGCTATACAGAGATATCGTTAATCTTGATTTTAGACTACTTTATTTATCCGCCAGGTTAAAATTCAACAAATGCTCCTAAAGATAGACTATCCTGGTAGATTTACTCATACAGCTAATGCTGAAATCTACCAGTTCTAATGTTGACCACTGAAATCGAACCGATTACAAAGGTTTGCTTTTAAGCGAAAGTCAAGTTATTGCAAAACATTCAACTACAGTATTTTAAGACAGTTCTCATGACTTACGCTGGCTTCAAGAAACAAGTCTATGTAATGCCATGCGTTGTCGTTGGTGGCCGGTGTGATGGTAGTAAACTGCATGGTTTTCTTCACAGTGCCCAAAGATAAAGTCACTCCTGGTCTGCCGGAACTGAGCAATATGTGAACTTGAGGATTTCCAGCCTATAACGAGAGGTAAAAGTTATGCAGAGATGCTATATATGTATACTGGGTATAAACGAATGAGCCGGGCATTTTAAAAAATCTGGAAAAATGGATTACTTACTGAATCTTTTACAACCAGCAGTGTTCCATCTCCCTTCTTGTCTTTGGTAATGTACTGTAGGCTCAAGTGGAAATACCGCGTTTGGTTAAGCGTAATTTGGAATGGGCCGTATTTCATTTCAATCGGACCATCGACAACCGTGACTCGGGTTAACTTGCATTGGCGATCCATTACCTCTAACGGACACTTACAACTGGGAGAAAACAAATAAGTGTATTATCATTCATTGATTTTCTTGACAGTATTCTGAGTGTAGAGTGAGTTCGAACAGAAAGTAAGCCGCTAAGTGAACTGTAAAGTAATTCATTGTCGTCAACACGACTAACCATCGATTACCTCAGCGACCGATGTTTCAGTGCACAGTCGGTGTGTCTCAGGGTTTCAATCGGGACCGATCTTTGTTCCTGTTAATACTTATTGGTGCACTATATTCCATCTGACCTCCTATACTGTTATACTGTGAAGATGAGGGAATGTGGTTATTGGTGATGTTGGAAGGTAGAAAGTTTCAATTTGATCGTGGCACCTCAAAGTACGGGAACCAAACGCATCGGTTTCCATTTGTGTCCTCTAAAGCTAGTTTGTCACTCCTCAAGAAACACGTGCACTTTACCGGGTTTGAATTTAAGTATTAAACAAAGCAAGCAAGAGCCATCGTCTCAGATGATGTCGGTTTTTCTTTCACTTTTACCCGGATGATTACCAAATTGTTAACACAACAATTGGAGTGATAAGTCATCCGTTTCTGGAACGTTCTATATATGGGACTTTCTACAGATGTTCAACCTAGGTATACGTATCCACCTTTAGCTAAAGTTTAACGAAAGCAAATCTTGTTTTAAGACAGATGAAGAACTGAGTCAATTGTAAACTACATAAAGTGTCCCAAGAATTCCCTTACGTTCTTAATGCGAGGCACTGCGTAAACTAGTTCAATTCTCACTGTCAAATGCGATCATCTGTTAGCCTCTGAATTCATTTGGAATGCATTTTTGCGTTATTTCGAATTGCTGGTCCTGGGATCGTAGACTGTGCTTGGAACATCGAAAGGGTAATCTGAATTACAAACAGTACTCTTTTAGTGCAAAGGTGTATGAGTAATCTGGATAACCATGCGTAAACCTATCACAATGGTGTCATAAACATATGACTAAGCAAAATTGTGACGCAAGTATTCGTGAGGTTATTCATAGCCTTTAACATATAACAATCTAAAGAACTTCGAAATGGTACACACTCTTAAATTGAGCACTAACAAATCAATGTATGTTAGCTTGAACTTGTTTCCTGTTTCAGAGTTTCCTCTTAATTCGCATCGTTGTATTTCTTATTCGTATTCTTATCACTGTTTTGTAAATGTATAATTTTTTGTCTCATTCTGCATACTTGTTATACGGTCCGGTACACAATCACGTGTGTATATGCATTCTCGGCTTCTCTTAACTCGTAAACTTGTTATGATTTCGAGTAAAAGATTCACACCTTGAAGGTAGTTTACGTTTTGGTAAGGACTGACTGATCTTACAACCGTAGAGGGATATTTCACACACACATGTTTATTTACAGTGTTGCAAAACGATGATAACCGATCAAATGCTGGCCAAATGATTAAGTTTATTCTTTCACATCCTTGACTGATAACCCACGTAGCTTGTACTACCTTTCTTGTACCTGTTAAATCAACTTCAGCAAAACTCACAGTGGTAGTACTCCAAACTCTTTATACGAACGAAACTAGCAAATATGTTGTCTTATTCCTAGAGTCATTTTAATACTGAGTGATGTGATATGAGTGACATCAGATGATTGCTTGCTGATGGACAGTTTGGCAATGTTCCACTTTGGACTCATCGATTACGAGTGAAATGATCAAGATTTGAAATAACAACCATCATGGTATCAACTAGAGCCCATATCCGGCAAGTTTGCTCATCCATTTAGCACTGCCGAGGAATAAACAAATAAGACCACTGTTTCCGTTTGACACCTTGGACAGAGCCACCTTAACGCTTAAGTTGCACTGTTTTCTATCAATAGGAATGATGAAGTAGGCACTGCCTCTCCAGCCAATTGGGTCTAACTATGACATTTACAAGTAAACGTGGTTGAAGCTGTAAATGGGGTAATTTTCCAATAAATAGTGTATTAAGCAGCATAGCCAACACATCATCCCGTGAGCCAGAGCTCGAATTCACGCTCGGGTGACGAGTTCACCTCGAAACAAGTGCTTCTGTCCGAAAAGACTCGTCGGGACATTAAATGAATACGAAGATCGCTATCTAGTGCAGCTAATTTCCAGCGACTACCATCCAGGATGGACAGAAATTGGACTCATGCTGGTGATACAATCAGACCTTTCTTACATGATAACTCGTTACGACAGAGGAGCTCATAGTGAAATGTTGGCTTGGGAATAGGTGTCAAAAAACGCCAACATTCTAATCCTTTCGGTCGTAGCTGGTGCATATTGGACAAGAGGGGGGCTGCGATCAAATTAAGACAGAAGTGGTACGAATATTTTCAGTTATCCAACACGCTCCTGATTCTCCCTTGCCGAGTTTGTTTTTGACTATATCATGCCAACACATATGGAAATCGTTACTGACCACTACTGACGAGTTCATCTGTTCGATGTGGGTCATGACTGATTAATCTCATTAATGCTTAAACAGGTGACACATCTAGCTAAAGACAAATGGTTATTTGTAATCTTATCGTATTTAAAGGTTGCAGTACAATTTATATGCATGTAAATTATAATCCTTCCTTGTCATAGCTGGAAAGAATCTGAGGTTACATCCATAAAATTGGTACAGGAAACATGAGACAAAGTATTCAGCACCGCTCTCTGTTGAATTATGTAAATAAGCCCGTACCTTCAGATAATGATCTAAAACTCAATAGCCTTTAATATCATTATCAATGTGGTCATTCAATTCTGCTGAGATAGGTCGATACCCAACGTTACTATCGGCATCACTCTGTTGGACTTGGAACGTTTGCAGCAGCATAACCATTTTAAGGTTACTCTCTCTAAACTAATTCAGGAGGGTTTGCTTAAATTAGATAAAACAATACTTTATTTAATTGATATCAATAATAATTATAATGGTAATTAATAAATTGTTCAGGACAATCAAACGGTCAACAAATTTATCAATAAGTAAGCAAATGCCGGTTAAACTTTCTGTCTGGCTTTCTAACGCTAAAGGGCAGACTGTTCACGCAATAAATCTCTTACCACTTTTACTTCATCATTTTTATTAAACGTACGTGTAACGTTCCTCGTTCACAATTTGCGTTCCCCCATTCAAACAAGGTGGGAGATTTTTGGGTGGGCTGCCCATGATAGCCATTGTAGATGGTATGCAAACGCTGACATAACTGCAAAATGCCAGAAATAATAGCATGGAGTCCTTCTGCAAAAACGCACGTCTGGAAACATAAGGTTTAAATTTAGACGTCAGGTGAATGAAAAACCAGACAAATGAACGAAAGTAGTTCAATAAGTCATCAAATTGAACAGGCAAGACGAATGTAGCATCCTATCGAATGACTTACAACACAATAGTCTTGATAATAGATCTGACCGTGTTTACTGACACATTCAGTAGAGTTTAAGCCAAAATGGCTAAATGAAATGCTACTTACGGTAAACATCCAACGACATGTAGAACTGAAATTCATTTGATTTTGACCGCCTTTGCATCTCCTCGTTGGAAATATCGGTGTTTGTGCAACAAACTTTGGTTTTTCACTTAAGAGACAGAGTTACTCCTTATCTGTGAATATATATCGCTTAATTTGAAATCAGATTTTAAATTCATGAAAACGACTGCCCCTAGCATACCACAGAATTTAGGTGAGGACGAAGTGGACTGGCTATCTGCATGGGTAAGACACCATCACAGAAGTTAACACACTTTATACTGAGCAGCTCTCTACACTGACCAATTGTGTGCTGACGTCACAGTGAGTAAACTGTTGTTTGTTAGACCTGTGTGAATTCCAGGGCAGTCTCCGGGACGTCGAATAACCGCTTCAACATAAAGTGTCTAATCAGGTAATGACCAACACTACTGATGAATGCATTTACTTCGGGAGGTATTTTGTTACAATAAGTCATTCCTCCTCGATGAATGAGGATTTTGATGTTAATGGGTTTCTGGACGCAACTGTTAAAATCAGGAACAAATTACTGACATGAGTTATAGGGTAGACGGTTCAATAACATTGCGTCCTGTTTTTGAACTGATTACCACGTATGTTCGCCACATGATCAGAAATGTGCATAAGCTCAGTACATCTGTGGATTTGCCATTAGATTACCTGTAACAGCCGTTTTAGTAATAATACTATCTTAACGGAAATCGCTCTGAGCTTTAGTTGAAACCCAACTACTGTCAAGAGCGTGTTAGTTATCCCACACACAGAAATGAGAGACTATAGGGGAAGTTGGCCTGATGCGCTATGTTAACTGTGACCCATCATAACCTACGGCAACCTAAATATATGATATCAGAGCTTTCACAGAAATCATACGGCAGGTACCAAGGCTTCGTAAACAATGTGTTACAGTGTACCGACTATAAATTGACCAATTGTATGTCTTACGATATTTGATTCTTTAATTCAGCTGTTCTTAAGCAACACTCACTTGCACAGTTTTACTGTAGGACATCATGTGACTCGTCATGAAGGTCATTGATTACTGAAGTGAACCGTGCAAACTCAGCTCATCGGTGTGATCCTACAATCTTTGGTTACCTCCATCGTCACAACTCCTTAACCCAGAGGTTTTGCAACCGTGTGCGAATTAGAAAATCTCCAGAGCGCTATATAAAGGCAATTATTGACTGTTGGTTTAAACTAAACTCAGCAAGGAATACGGTTGCCTACAATCTCGTAATATCATTATCCCACTTTGACATTGTTTTAAAAGGTATTCAAGAACACAGAACTATTCTGTATGCCGCTGACCAGGTTCCCTAGATCATACTTTTGCAAAACCCACCGGAAACATGTTCAACTTACTTACCAACACAATTCTGAAATCCGGGTTTATGGATCAAGGCAACAATGCCTTTGTCGTAGGATGTTCCTCAAAATACAAGTTCGTAATTCTTTCGCGTTTGTCGTTTATCGATAGTGCATGATGTAGTTAGTAACATTTACATCACTGACTCAAATGCAACAGGTGCCAAGGTCTTTCCGATGTGGATGCTACCATATTTATGAAGACATGCTAGAAAGTACCACAAAATGAAATAACCTTCAATTTTATGACTAAGTTGGTAGTGTAAACCGTCAGAAGAAATAGTAGATTCATAGTTTTGGCTGACATCTGTCTAAACCCTTCGGATACAAGGTCTTCAGGAAATTGTGTGCCAGCATTAACAAAGCAATTGGAGCCTTTGAAAATTGTTGACTTAACAAGGGAAACTGGTGAATAGTCTGCGACTTGTTTGAACTGAACATCACTGAAGTTCGATCTTAGCCCTCACATTCAGGTAAACCTTTCAGCCAATCTCTTTTGGAAAACAATCAGCGTTATTCTTAATACATTACATCCGTAATGCATATCATTGCCAGTATCGGAAATTGTACTCTAGTCACTTTTCACTAAGCAAAGATACTATTCACCAAGTTCTAGAAAACCAAAGAATTCCACCTAAGTATGGAATCTTAATCACTTTGTCATCAATTAGAGCTAACGGCCCAGTTACTATATCGCTTTTAGAGCTGATCCTGCAGCCTCCTCACTGTTGACAAGCAAAATTGGCTGAGCCTAACATGAGACCTTTGATGCAGTGTTTGACACGGTTAAATCGTTAAAGTTTGGGCAGATTTTCAGTTTTGGCCGTGGGAACGGCGTTCACTACCCGCTAGTTTTACAAGAGTAAAGCTGGGATCCAGTGCTTCTGATATGGATAGACTTGCTAAAACTTTTGCTTGAATGCTACAGTTGCGACTTAATGGCATCAGAGACTCAATCATAGGTTTGGTGTATTTTATCATGTAGTCTGCTTGAGCAGTCAGGAACTGCACTCAACGTACTTCTAGAACCACCCTGGTGAGAACGGCAGTTCAGGCATGTCTTTAGTTTACTTATGAGCTCAAGAATGAGTTTTCATTGTCGGTAACCACACTGAAGATTTCTCAGTCTGACCACCACTTTAAAGTTGAGTACGTTAAAGGCATTAATTAAGTCGAGCCGGCAGGCAGAATACTCAGTAATTAGTGATAATTTTTGAAAGCTATTTGTCTGAAAGTACTGCTAACGACATGTTTCATATTGATTGTTTTGCATAAGCATTTGTCGTCGATTAAAAGCAATGACTGCATTTTATTCGGCTTATCTCAATATCCCTCACACATACACAAGAAATTATTGACAACTTCTAAATACTAGCGGCAGTTCACAACTATTCCCGTTGAATATCTACTATCTGTTGGTTGAAGTGACCCACAACGGTTTCTGTTTTATTACAGCTGTGTACGATCTGACCATACATTGATGAATGTAAGAGGCACCAACTTTTAGACCAGAGTGAAATGTTTCTACTTTTGAGTCAGAGTTGTTGACACGCAAACGGTAGAGTTTCGGATAATAGATACACATACACTGCAAATTTGTACATTCAATCTGAGGTCTGTCAGCTGGTATCAAAAATGAAGATATGAAGTAGTATCTTGAGATATATAAACATTGTCATCCGTCATGCGCTAATAAAATACTTTCGCATTCGTTAGTCTCACTTAACAGGGTAGAAAGTCAAGAAACGGAAGAAGGATTATAAAATTCATTGTCAATCAGACAGCAGAATCGGGCTAGGTTTTAAATTTCTGTATGATGTTCATATCAATCAAATCAACTACTTGAGAAGCCGTACACTGGTTAGCTTTGATGCTAACAGCCAGCTGAGGTTACCCAAATCATAATGTTTTGTCCATGATTCACCGCCGTTACAATATTTACGTCTGAGCGAGAGGGGATTATAGTTTTAAGGTTAATGTGTAACGTATTGTCGATCGAGTGTGCCCACAGGCATAAAGATCAGCTGTAATGCTTTATGTAAACGGTGGACTTTTAGCAAGTCAGATATTGACGTTTGTGTAACACCTTTGCACCAGGATGATGGAGAGATCTTTAGTCGTTTTTTGAGACTCTTCAGCCAAGTTGAACTCTGTGATGTGGGTTACTTCTGTCTGACTGATGCTCTCTCTTCGGTAAATTCAGTGATTAGCATGTGTGACAAGGTTCATGAGGTGAGTCAGGCAAAATTTCAACAAACTGAAGCAAATACTCGCTTCTTGTGTCCAGAAGTTTGCGAGGACATAGGTAAGATTGCTCAGGTCCGGTTATTTTCATGCTGGTCTGCTGGTTGTGACGTCATCATGTGTCACATGGTCGGTCAGACGTGTATACCGGTAACTCGATCTGGCATGACAACCGGGACAAAGCTGACTCATCGATGTGTGCGCCCCACTCAGTGAAAACCAACGGGTCGATGCGCGGACTAACTGCGTCGCAACCGTGTGTTCTGAAGTGTGTGTGTCTGCGTGATTGCATGCGCACTCAGCTTAGCCTCGAAAGCTACAGTATTGAAAACCTTTCACCTATGCTTTGTCTCCGTCCTCCACGTCCGGCTTGGCTCGCTGAGATTTTCACCAAACCAACATTCTGAATAGTGCCAGTCGTAAGAAAGTATATCGCCAATCATTTAATCGAGACAGACCGACGAGAGGGACGACTCGTGTTTAATAAGTGTATAAATATCCTCAGTTTAGCTAGTCTAGGTGGTTTCATCATCGGTCGTTCATCAAATAACTTATTAGTCCACCCGCAGCGTCGTTCAGTGAGACGCTTGAAAATTATTTATCAAATAATCGATAAAGGTCCAAAGGTAGAAGCAAACAAATAGAACAAAGCCGAGGAGCACCCACAAGGTCGAGGTCAACGAAAACGTAGGCATTTTTGTTAGTTACTGATTGCTTGCTTTTTAAGCCACACCACTTATTGGTGAACGACATAGAACAGAGAAGATAACGCTCCAAAACCCTGAAATTCGATAAGTTGGTCTAGTGCCATGATCAACTGGGGGCGATCGTCAAAATGTTCATGCAGTTCACTGACTTTTCGATATAATCTTTTGTTCAGACCACCGGTTCACAAAGTGTATCAGCTTGTGGTTGTAAACATACTAATTATCTAACGCAAGCATATCTCAGTCACACATAGATTTGGTGCAATGCGCCTGATCTTACATACGAAAAATATAAGCTGTCAAATACGTGATTTTCCCCTGCCCAACATTCAAAAGAACGAACTGGAATACCAGTGGTATAACTAAGGTCAAACAGAGACCGAAGGTCGACAACGTGTTTCTCGTTCCAAATAACTATCTAGCTGTGTGAGTGCATTCAGCTACATAGTTCGCTGATTGTTTGACTAAGGTCAAACATCAACTCCGCCCACCACCACGACTAACAAACCAGCGAGTTTTGGCGAGCAAAGTTAATCGATCATCACAGTACTGAAAGAATATCGATTTTCTCAGCGGTACGCCAAGGTAATTCAACACCAACAGAACAGTCATAAGGCACATTTTGAACTCAAGCAACGATACGCGGAAAACAAGAATGCTGAAAAAATTAATTGATTCGGCGGTTTCTACAAATCCGTGGAAAGTCTGACAGTCTGTTTCAAAAACTGATGATCGGGAAAAATTCGTCTAAGTTCTATATTTCTACGTTCCATTTATGCAATAAAAACCACGCGCAGTACATATAAGTAATTGTTTTTGTTGTCCAACAAACATTCAAAGGTTTTCACCGTTATAAATTAAACACCACCCGCAGTTTTCCTAATCAACTAGCTATGTCTGTAGACATTCTTCCAATCTAGAGCCCTGTGATCAATCGTTTCGACTGTGTGTGGAGGGTATGATCAAACTGGTGTAGTACATACCTCGTAACAACTATTTTCCTATGAGTTCAGCCTTATTGATAAACCGAGTTAAATATCGGACTTGATTTGCAAATAATGGTATTCTGACCTATGAAAAGACAGTGCCTCGAATACTAGTGTATGATGATAACTATTATGAATTAACCGTTCTCATCTTATTAGCACTCATCCGTTTGAGTGAGCAAGTGCTATGTACAAAAAAACCTTTATTTTGAATAAAATCTTATGTTTTAATACTATGTACATCCTGAAAAGTTACCTCTGAAGAAGTTACCTTCCGTGTTTAATCCCATCCTTATGTTATGGAACAAATACATTAGTGATAACTGGCGTATCAGTTCACATGTCAGAACTGCTATTCGAAATGAAATTCATTCAAAAAACGAGCGTCAGAAAACATTTTGGTGCTCGGCTGAACTGTTGGTAACCGATTGCATTTTTCCGGATATCGTCTGCCATATAAACATTTTACACTTGATTAAGATTCTACCCATTACACTACGAGTTGTCTGTTACCATTTGAAAGTGAGTTTGTACTTCAGACTCTCTAAGCTTGGACAGGAGGGATCACGATGATCGGAACATGAACCAACAATATGTTGGTCTGATCCTATTGAGTTTCTCCTATTGTCCCGTTTTTTCGTATTTCGGTTGCGATTTGACAGAAAGAAGAGGATGATAGAATCGCGAAAGCAATTCGATTCGATCAAACGTGAGGCGAAATTCCCAAGAACACCTAGCGGTCGTTAGTCAGCATACTAGCAATTTGTCTACCGCGTGTTTCCAATGAGTAGGTTTTGAACATCCATCAACATACATTAGATAGTAAACAACTGTGCACAGATATGAACCAGTTTTCACTGAAACAAGTAGTCTTTACACGCAATCGTCAGTTTACCGGTTAAATAGATTTTTCAGTCAACAACCTTCAGCTGGAAGCCTTTAGTGTGGTTATCTCCATGAACAACGCAAGAAGTTAAAACCCAACTCTAACTTTTGAACCCAGAATATTCATATGTTCTTGTTCTTTCAACATCTATGCAGCTATCATTGCCGATTGTGTTACCTAATTCAACGGTATTCGTATCTGTGTTGCGTGTCTGTTACTTCTTCCCTAGTTCAATGTATAGACTACAATTTCTTTAAAAAACTGAAAATCGCTGAGTAATGTTTTAATTTCACGAGCGGTAAACAGAACAAGTTGCGCAACGTATCCCTTAACCAATAAAACTAACTACCAAACATTGTTCTCTCAGCTGCCATGTTCATTCGAATTGGTAAAGTCGGGAAAACCCTTTGATCATTTGTGAATTTCCTTCGTGGTCCTTAGATAATTTGTTATCAACTGTTTCCCCTTATTAATTTAAATGAAGAAAACAAAAGACCGTTATTATACTATTTGTACCCGACCAACTTTGATTACGTCTCTATGGATGCTTAATGTGGCGGATTTAAACATGCAAAAATCCATACCACAACAAAAGAAAATCACTATAGAAGAATTAGTATTTGTGTACAAAGTGAAAATGAAACAGTTCCACAGCTTCTTCTGTGGCTGTACAAACTGGTTAGTAAGAGACTTACTATAATGCAGTCGTAATAGGGCTAAGTAAAGTTAGTCGTTACACGTGCTTGTGTTGGCATCTAAAGCTCTTTTTCACCCTTCTACCATCAGTCCTTCTTCACAAACTTTCTTCAACCTACCTGCTTCATATTCAGCCATCAAGTGTTGTGATCTGACCCCACTATCTCCCGGAATGTAGCACAGATGTCATAAGCCCTTACTTTACGTTTGCGTGCGTTTTGTCACCAAAGGCTAGCTTTCCTTAGATTCTGGACCCAACCGCCAGCTTATCGTGTAGAAAGCTCTTGGAGACTCCATCGGCCTTCATTCGACCTACAGGGGCTATTCATTGTAAATATCTCCATCCATTCAAACCAAACTTACTTAAGAAATAAATCTTCTCTATGACCTCTCTTTTAGAGATAAGTTTCAGTCATTTGGGGCAAGAGACGTGAATAAAACAGTTTATGTTGGATGTTTTTATGCTGTACTCCCGACACAGGTATAGCGTCTATTGTTTGCTCCTTACAAAATTGTGTTCAGCACGCTGGCACGGTGTCTTGTTCTCTTCGTCTTAATAAGTAGCAAGATGTTCTTCATTAGGCCCCGTGATGCTTGGACCACCAGCTAGTTTAATTCTGGTTAAATACTAATGTGCAACATAACCGGCCACTGCAACCTTGTAAGAAAGTAACGGTTTTCAACTACATTTCCAAAAGGAGAATGTGCTCATTAACTTGACAGCGCTTCAATCTACTGCTATCCAAAGTTTTCATACTGCAAGGCCAACGGACGTACACATAAATGTTCGTATACTAGTAACCCCAGTCAACCAGGTGATATCTCAGTTCACCAAAGTAAACGTCAGTTATCGATACAAAATAGACGGAGAAGTCTTTGTTGACTGAACCAATCGGAAAATGGGTACCCGGGGGGGGTTACCACTAGAAAAGGCCTAGAACTAACAGACAACAACACAACGAACCAACGAAGCATTAAAGTTTGCGAAACACCATCCAGTAAAACTGCACGTGATTTGCCAAACGAAAACGCTTCGTGTCATGTTTGCATTTCAAAATAAACGTCCGTTAAGGAACACAGAGTTGACTTTACTCCAGCCTCACCACCTCATATACGAGTAAAACCTGTTTGTCACCTTCATACTGCCCTGGTAGCCAATAAGCTACAATCTTTTGGGTCTGTTTCCAATTGGTCTGTCATTCTGCTTGTTTAGGCCGTCCACAATAAACGCTTGTAGATTTGTAATACAACTCACTAAATATCAATCTTCTGTCCCTCCGATTATTTGAACAATTCCTACGAAATGTCTGTCTCCTGGTTTAAATTTGTTTTGTTGCACTGATCTAATATTTGTTTAGTGCTGATAACCATACCGTCATATTATTAGGGTTTGTGTTGTTCTTGGCTTGCTTACTTCGGCAATGAAGAGCAGATCGAGATTCGCACCCAAAGCCGTTGTGTCAAGAACCAAACTTCTGTCACAATCTTTAAATCGACAACGATGTTGTTGGAACCGGTGATTAATTGGATAAAAGACTCCAAGCATTTTCCAAATTTTGCCTTTTTGAATACAACTTATAGTACACGTCGGTCTGAGAGTCAGCCTCACGAGAGAAAGGTAATCAAGTTCGAATCTGTGTGTCGTACTCGCTGTAACCTCTACCTAATTTATACCTGCAGAGAAGCATGGTGTTGAAACTCAGTCTAATAACGAAAAAATTAACTGACAAACAAACACAGCCATGCATTTCAATCTTACCAACGTATTCGAAAGTGTCATTTACATAAAGCCTCATGTAGTACGAACACTATTTCCATTCTAGAAAATCGATCAATTAATTTGCAAAATTTCAAACTTTCTGAATGGGTTTAGTTCTGAACCATTTTATTGATTTCGTGGAATGAATTATCCGACTCCCATTTTACGCTCGTTTTTATCATGAGTTGACCTCTGTGTCTACCTGACTGTCTTTGTCAAGACTATTGGATCAAATAGTAACGTGTTAATTTAATGTGACCGCTTGTCATTTTTTGTTGCATGAGCAAATGTGAACAACCCACATTCATAAAAATCGTACTATTCTAATTTGTTGAGTACAACATCGTACGCTTGCAAAACAAGCCAAGGTGGATCCGGTCAAATACCAGTCACCACCCGGGATAGACGAATAGAAGTGTTTTAGAAACCAACCAAAAGACCATGAACGAAAATTATCGACTAACCTGACAGAAGTAATAAGATAACGAGGGTAGGAAAAGCATTGTGTGGATTAAAAATTACGATTGATGGTTTTTAGGAAGACCATTATTTGGCCAGTTCCCCGAACAACATTTATAATGCAAAGCAACAATTTCATCGCTTCGTTTACTCTAATCCCGAATGAGGTACTAACCGTTACAGTTAGCGTGTCATTTTGAACTATTCAATCAGGCTTATCATTAACATTTTTATTTTATGTAATTGGTGCTTTACAGACCAAATTAGCGACGATCTATTGGCATGTTACTAATGTTATCATAAAAATTCCTACTTATTTCAATAAACCAAAAATAGTTCTAAATAGTTCCTGAGGAGGTTATGTAACATGAAATGTACCGAACTAACCTACAGCTTCAGGTGACAAACTCCAAGTTTGGAGAGTGGTAGGACATTTTTATATCTGACGGAATAACATTGTTGATGTTTTGTTGCTTACGGAGGTAGTTTATTCGTTTGCAAAGGTTCGGTGGTCATATTAGATAACATCTGTCGCTCCATTTCTTATGTCGTCCGAAGTTATTGATTATACTCGAAGGTAACTCACAGTTTACAGCATAGGCGCAATTTCTGACATGGAAGTCATCTTTTTCTAAAATAATCGACAGCGGACGACTTTGATCTAATCAACTTAGAGGTTTTCGTTAGATTTACCAACTATTTACCGAGTTCAAATAGTTCACGTTTATTCCTCCTCATTACATGAGTTTGACCAACAAGCTGGATTCTCTGTAGACTAATGAATGTATTCATCGTTATTCGTGGTACATATTGCATATGAGCTTATGTTTAATTGTGATGTTTTTGTTCAAGGCAGTGTTTCGCATGGCTGGATAATCTGATCCACATTTTGATGTCCATACTGACAGTTTAGATGACAGTATCCAACTCTGGGAATAATAAAAATAACATGAGCGGAAGATTGCATTTTCCACAGTGTCCATTGAAGCATTGATAGGATTGAGTTTGGTGATTATTTTAGATGGTCCTATTTATGATGTGCTCATCTCTGGACTTCAATAAGCATGAGTCACTGAAGAACTATTAGGAGAAAATATGAATGATGCTCATACGCATCACAACAGCCTATAAGCAACAATGTCATATTTCTGTACATTAGTCGATCAAGTGACAATTTCAGGCTGTGCTTCCTAACTTAGTCGAAGTTTAAAGGAATGTCCATTAACTATATCAAAATTTCCATGTTTACATTTTGTCAACAACAGATCGTGCATTAATGATACCAATTATTTGGTAACCAAGGTAAAGTTTAGTGAGGAACATGTTTGTAATCCAATTGATTGATTTAACATAACAGATTGATTATGGAAGGCGAAATTGGCAATGTGCGCCACAGAATAACCTAGACGGTCGTTACTTTAAATTACATAACCAAACAGAATGAAACTAACAATGTCTCCACAGTCCAAGCTGATATAACATACATTACAACCGTAAGTTTAACTGCTTCCTTTTCGAAATCTTCCCTAAGGAGCAAGACCAATCTTGGATGAAGAACTTATGTCAAACCAGGGCAGTCAGTGATTTACATTACCGTCAGCATAATTCCACCTGAGAGATTCACTAAAAGTATCAACCTTTTGTAGAATTTACCTGCCAAACCTGAAGATTAATCACAAGTAAATTAGGTTGAAACTTTACATAGCACAAGTTGGGCATGTCCATCAGTGAGGTGACCGTTTTCCTCGCTTTACTAGCACTGGTGTCGGAGGTACTTAATGCGAATAACCACCGGTCTAATTTGAGTCTACTGATCTAATTTAAGATGGTCCGGTCTATAGAATCCAACTGAGTAGAAAAGCTTATATCTAGAAACCTATTCGGTTTATATCTACCAACAGTCATGTGTATTCACCACTACTGAAATCAACCAACTCGAATACAAGATGTCGGGTAACGATCGTACTCAGAATTGAAGCTTTTACACTACGATGATTTTTATGCAGGGTGTCCATAAACGCGCGAAAGTTCATTCTCAAGGCGAGAACACATATATAATATATTTAGCAGCAAAGTGGCTTCTTCGTAGCCAGATAGAAGGACGTTTTATTTAGAACAGGCAAAGAGGTGAGTCAAAGTACTCATGGATTATCGTCGCTTTACAGTCACAAAACTTGAAATGCTCCGTTTTCATTGGTGTGTTTTCCACATAATTATGCTGAAAAGGTTTGAAGGCATACGTATTACTGATGAACAGCGGGAGAATTCAGTTACAAGCCGAACACACCTTGTAACTGATAACAGCTATCGAATTCAAATGGATATTTAGGCTGGCTCATTTAGCCATGGAGTATGTGGCTCACATTTGGCTCTTCAGTGGAGCACTTGGTCTTGGGGACTCGAAGTTCAACGCCAGTCTTTGTGCTTGTGAACAGAGAAAACATAAGTGGTATGCAAACAGCAATGTGTAGCCGTAGTCTGTTAGTATCCCAGCAATTACTTCGACGAAGGCTTGTTGACCATTATTTCAATGGCCTCACTTTAAGCATCCCATCTGTGCAATCATCCGCACGCGCCACTTAATCACAAGATAAGTCACGATACTTTGTACAAATTCATTGATCTGTGAGGGTGATTACAAGCTCATGGACAGCACAAAGAGGTTTGGTTATATTAGGTTTCTAACATGTTCAGCAGTATATACAATTCCCGGGAAAAATCCCTACTTTTTGAGCGTCCATTGCCAAAGCTTGTTAACACTGTACAGGCCTAACATTATATCTGCTTGTATCCTATCAATATGATAACACTTTAGTAGGTTGCTTGTAGTGAAAATGATTAATTCAGCACAACTAATAGGACACGTATGTTCACGATAAAAATGTTAGTAAATTGTCCATAAAAGCAGATACTCTGAGGGCAAAACCGCTTTGCTAAGGGTGGTAAGCTTGTAAACAATTAATCAAGGGCTCCGATTAAAACCCACAGAATTCTGTCAGAATTGAGATCAACGTACGTTCATCTTCTCTTTCCCGCTCGGTCCTTTTGACGTTTTGGCAAGTAGTCGCTTAGCACCTCCCTGAACATGAGTAATTGATAAGAAAACTTGATATGACAAATAAATTTATAAAGAACGATGAGTTTAACGGCTTAAAATGTCTGAAGATCCATTAGATATTCCTTGAGATGTCTGGTCAATGATATTTGGTAGTTTTAACCAAATTTATACTATGATCTGTCCAGTTCATACCCTATTCAGGTTTTCCGAATCCAATTTAGCTGTGTAAAATCATATGTTAGAGTGACACAAAATATAACACAATGGGAACGTGCTTATCCACCCCGTGTTTCTACACGGGTGGTCATTGGTCTAATTCATCTGTAAATATTCTGCAATGCCTGAACCTCAGTTTCAGTGCACTAATTTAGCTCTTTTTTCAGAGATGTCCATTTTATCAAAGTTGTTATAGTTTGTAAAAGTAAATGAAATTTTCCATTCGATTTTCGTCCACGGATGATTCACTTTTTTCGTGGTGAGAATGCTTAATCGATTTACGAGGGTAGTATTTAGCCACATCAGAAAATAACTTGAATTAGTAATTACAGGACAGTTTCCCATACATTATTATGGAGGCTATTCGGAAACTTTAGATTACCTACAAATCGATCCAGTGATTGCGGGTAACGCCTAAAGTAATCCGTTTGAAGCGTATACTGAATCAACTTACTTTGAATATATATCAACTTGTTTAGGAAATCGCTACTTTGCGTCCTGCATGGTGAGACAAGCGCCAGCTTTTCACCGAACTTATCGACTATTCTAGTGAACAGACAATTTTCACAATCATATTTGATTATTCTATTTCTAATTGCAGATATACAGTGTATAGTTGCATTGCAATGACGACCTAGCTACCCAAAAATATATAAGCAGGAAAGCGTTTAATACAGTAGAGAAGGAAGTGATTTTGCTAATAATTGAAGGGAGAACGTTGGAAATGTGTGAGCCAGCCAGGCAATCAACAAATCAATAGGTAAGTAGATAAATTGTCCGTACTCTAAACTACCTCTTCATGGTGGCAACTGCGAAGTTTCAGATCAATCCTTGATTGGTTATGACTTTAACGATCCCAGATAAATCCAAACACCTCACTTAGTTTTAAAGCATAGGTCACAGTTGATTGTGAAATTGTGAACATTGCCATAGCGTCTGTGCCGGTATATACTAGTGCACAGGAAACATGGATGTAGAATATCCGTGCAGAATGCGACACGATATCTGAATGTAATGCCTTCTGTTGGTGTAAATAACTATCTCCTCAAACCAGAATGAAGTAGAACTAGATGTGCACAACTGGGTTACCCGTTTGGCTCAAACAACTGGAACCCTAATTAAATTCGATAGCGAAGCTTCCATGCACGTTGAATGAATTCTATCGTTTGTATTCAGTGTTCATTCTAGTATATTTATCTTGGTGGCGGCAAAATTGCTACTGAGCATGTATACGTCCTATTTTTTCATACGAGTGTTCCGTCCGCAGCATGCTCCTACGAAGGTAAGGACCTAAAACATTAGGATACAGACCGGAAGGGACAGTTTCGCGATTGGTTAAACTCCACGTCAAAAAAGTAAGAAAACTGCCGCCTTAGTGGCCTTTTACTCAGAAACCAGACGGAAGTCTACAAAGTGAACCGCGATTTTCCGAGGAACTTCTGCAAGTTCTAGACCAGTGTATGTCCGGTTTACCTGCACAAAGATTAGCAAAGATTTCGAAACGTCCAGTCTCTAGATTCGTCGTTTGTTAATCTGATCACGAAAGAAAAAATGCCTCGGTCGCTTAAATTATGGTAAATTCCGCTCATACTTTGGACATCTGAACATCTGAAGCGCAAAAACCGGATGCTGCGGGAAGGTTGTACGATCTAGAGTTGTCGCTCACTCAACCCCCCAATCGTGGAAGTAATTATTCCAACCTCGCCTAATGGCTTTAATTCGATTGCCGCGTATTCACCGTTGATAGGTTATTTCCATCAAATACTGGCCAAGCGCTGGGTCGTACGTCTTCAGCTGTACTCAATGCATTTTACAATCCTACGCCCTGACTGCTGCTTCTTCAACATTCCCTGTTTGAAAACATTCTGTCCTTCTGCGACCTCGTTTAATGTGTCGCAAGGTTTGGATTCAGTAGCATAAGAATGAAGCGTCGGATCTGCACAAGCTGTCGGAACTTGGTGCTTCTAATTAATTGCATTTCTGAACTTTATCAAAAAGCACTAGTCATATCTGATTACCGTTTTGTGGGTTAACTATGATGTTCGTCAATGTGCCGTGTTAATACCGTTCTCATTAATCATGGCAATAAATGAAGTACCAACCCTATCGAAGTCTGAAACTGCTCACCACTTCTGTAACACCAGACTGACCGACTGCATTCGAAACTTTTAGAAAACAAACGCGATTTTCATTTAACAATGACTGTCAGGCAAATCTCACTTTTGACATCCGGCTTTTTGTATCTAGTAAACTGAAAACAGTATGAAAAAGTAATCTATAAGGAAGTTGTGAAATGTATACACACTGCTACATGGCAGTTGATCGGATTGTGAGTTTGATGATGACAGCTGTCTAAGATCATTAAACAGGCTGTGCACTCCGGAACACATAATAGGCCGCAGCGACATTTTTGTGCTGGTAAACCAAGAAAAAATCAGCCAACTAATAAGTAAGATGAAGACAATGGGAATGCTCCCGATGGTGACTGGAATGTCACGTGACACAACATAATACTTTGACTGGGTCACATTTTTAAAAAAATCATCGGTTAAGTCAGTAGAAATATAATATTTGGTCATGGCAGTTTATACTGCCTAGATAGGCCGCCTTCAAGACGTATAAGCCGGGGTGAACGATTCTGTACTCATTTTGCTAATCATCAAGGCAATTCGTAATTGCGAGGTCTTTGAATGAGTTTGGAAAAAGGGATTTTGTTTGATTATTCGACCACTATCCACCACACTGTTTAACCTCTTAAGAGTTTAGGCTTAAAATAATACAGAAAGCTCTGATTGGTTAACTTAGATGATACCCCTAATAAACCGTAATGTTATCTTGTCGGGACTGTCATTCTCACCTTGCACTCTCAAAACTACGTGATATATGAAACCTCTGTTCATTTGTTGTTAAATCGAGTTTGTAAGTCTGACAGCTAACAACCTCAAGACTTTGTCAGCCAGCTTGATCGCTGTGGATAGACAATCTCTCGGCAATACTGACTGAAATAATTACAAGGCTGTCTGATATATTGTGAACCGTACATTCTGTCCAGTGCTCCAACAATGTAGAAATAGAGCTGATGATCCGTAAAACAGTGTCAGTGTTTATACATACCTGTCCGTCAGCTCTCGAAATGTAACTAAAATCTTTTGGACACTTAACCATTCAGAAGAGATCCGTTTTCGAAAAATCTGAACTTCGGTTGGATTCGAACCAGCGACAGAAACATCATGCCCAAGCGCGGCAAGCGCTCTACCAGCTAAGCTACGTAGCTCAGCTGGTAGAGCGCTTGCCGCGTTTGGGCATGATGTTTCTGTCGCTGGTTCGAATCCAACCGAAGTTCAGATTTTTCGAAAATGGATCTCTTCTAAATTACCAAATCTGTCAAACTACTTATCAGTAATTTAACCATTCATCAGGAGCAGTGGTTCACTAAATTCTCAGGCATGTCAATAAGTCATCACTGTTAACAACTTATTCCTGAAAGTTATGAAGGTTGAAAAGACTTTTCGTCTTACAAGCTTTTATCAGATGACACCGAACTGCACGAATCGGAAATGCATGTGAAACTTTCTCAATCCTCCTTAAATCGAAATGACTGTCTTCGGCTCTGCCGTTAAGTGAATGTATGTTTCAGTATTACAAACTCAGTATTCTTATTCTTTTGTGTTCACATTTGCAGAAGTAGAACTTTACCAGCTGCAAGTAGTCAAATAAATCGTCGTTATTTTTTAACCAAACGATTGTCTTCAGGACACTGTGGTTTGTATCGATTGACAAGATAAGTCCTGATCTATGTAACCCTCATTTGTTGTCAAAAGCGCGCAGAGTTTTGACCACGACTGGTAGCAAACTGGACGCACACCTAACGATATGAGTCAATGCGTTGATAGTTCCAATTCTACACTGGTTCACCAGCCTGCTTTTATTTGTTTCACAGCCAATTTCGATGCGGGTTATGCAAATTACAACACCGCCATCACTGATGCCACAAACCTGCTCGTAGGTAGACGTACACTGTCTCATTTGCATCACTGAGCAACCTGGCACTTGTCCTGGGTCGCATCTCTGGCAATGCTTCTGTGTAGACAAAAGCTGCATTGGCTGTAACTTATGTTACCATTGTGCGTGCCCACGGTGCGTGCACCTCAAGTAGCGGACCACCAGTTAATCGTAGGTTCACCTCGTCAGTTCCACAGTGTCAGTTTGATAACTCTACAGTCAGTCTCTCTACTGATGAGCCGTTCGAAAAGAGTCCAATAAAATACACTTTTCACCCTCAACATGATTCGCTAACTTGGATAGAGCAGTTACTCTTGACGAGGACGTCTTTCATTTAACAGATTATATTTTGAAGCGCTGAGTCTCTTCGAACTATTTGAGTGTAGTGTCGGGAAGACAACTTTAGAAATGTGCTAGAAGAAGGTGAGAATTTTGGTTGTTTGTTAGACGACGATTAATTTTCACTTACTGTACACCGCAGTACAGGGTTGAATGTTAACATGCAATTGGCTGGCAATTCACTCGGAAACGTTAGTTTATCTTATTGACGATACTTCACTTACGTTGATAGTGTCAACAAACTGGAACGGAATGTTCAGCAGATGGATAGATTGACATAGATGGTAATCGGATTGCAATGAAAATATTGTAAAGGAAGCTTTTGATACTACCTGATCAAGTGAAAGATAAACATTTTTCCCCGGTTAGCACACTTATCAGCTGTGTACAGGTCAAGTAGACTCAAGCGAATAGTTGTATCTCACTTTTCTTGCGTTCACCAGGATTAATTATTAACAGGATACATAAAAATCATGGATAATCCTGAATACAATGTAGTCTCTGTGAAAAAAATGAACTTGTATACAGGTTTTATCTAAGTCAACATTCCTTTTTATTACTAGTCGTCAGATGACAAGAGGGGTTTTACTAAAACGGTGTCAAAAGAGGGACTTTTGGTGAACGGTGAAAAGTACACGATAAATCTCTGGCTATAACTTTACGTAAGTTGTAAACAACCTCAATGTTTTGATTTACAAGAAGTTAATTCAAGGCTTCCGCAACCAAACTGTTTATGCAAGCTAACAGCTTGAATTCATTTGGAGCCGCAACCAAATGTGAATGCCGTTCAACTTACACTAATTAGACTCCTTACTGATTATCAGTATTTACGTTGACTGTGGCTTACGCATTCGAGCCTGTAACATTATTGAGAGAGTAGGCAGACAAAGGTCGTCAAGTCTACAGTGGTTTCAGAATTGCCACTAGCAACTCTGATCTCAAATCGAACGATGTTGGTCGAAAAGAGATTAACCGCCGAATGAAAAAGACAGTGTGCTACAGACACCAATTGTAACGAAGTACAATTGAATTTAAACATAGTTGTAACAGTTATTTTGTTAAACTATCCGATAGATTTGAAACAGTAAAGAAGTTCAATCTAGTTTAAGTAAATGTTGGTCGAAATTGTGTCACGGTTTAGAGTAAGAACACTGAAAGCACTTTCGCAGTTTACCAGAGCATACTTTGCTCTATCTGTATAATCCTAGAACAACAGTAATCACATCAAACAGTGTGTACTTAGTGATATACATCCGTCGAAAACTTGCTTGCATCAAACTCCTCAACACTGACTGCACATCACCATATTGTACGTTTATGAAACAAAACAGCTCAGCGCTTGGCTATGAACCGTGGTCTTATCTGGTACGCGCTGCTGATCGGCTTCGAGGTTGTATAGAATCAGCAGTGCCAAAATACCATAGATGGAAAACACCAAACGCAGTGAAAAACGTGTTAATCTAATAAATCCACAGGGGTCTGGGATTGATGACAACATCTTTAGTACCCAGGCTTTAAAATCGGCAGGTTCATCAACGTCATAACTGCATGAGTTACTTCAAACTTAAAATGAGTATATCACCCAAGCATTTTTATCAATGACAAAGAAAAAAGCTACCTAGATGGTTGGTAAAAGCCATCGTTGAACACCGTTCGGTTTGTAAAATGATTTGATTAAGCCACTTTTGAAGACAGCAGCGCTGCAATTCCACTTACAAGGACTTTGGTCGTATCAGTCAACCGTGGCTCTAATCCGCTCTAAAGCCGAGCCGTCGGCTGAACCTTCAAGCTGGTCACACAATCCATCAGCGCCAGTTGTCAATTCGTCAACAAATGTGGCGAAAGTCGCATTTCCAAAGCTAACAAGTGCGCGAAGTTTAAAATGAAGGGGCACATTAAAACGAGTACAGAACAGTCCAACTTTCTCGTCCCATGTCTGCATGAACTTAATACCATCGAACTGACTTCGATTCACCATTCAAGTTTGCTTGTCATATTAATCCACGGTTAGCCGAAGCGGTTGAGGTTAGTTGTCTCAATACAAAAACAACTCAAAGCAAACTGTGGAATTTTGTGAACTTATCACGCTAGCAAATGCACTTTCCGTCAGACTATATCTTACCCTGATTGATTTTCTATTCGATACCAAAGGCCCAGTATGAAGTAACAGCATCCACCACATTTCATCTGTCTAACATTACAAAAGGGTTATTTTTTCACATATTTTGTTGAAATTACTAAAAAACAACTTGACGCCTACAAGACTCATGGAGATTGACCGCAGAATCAAATTTGGGGAACTTTGAAACACATACCACAGCACACATTCGAGGGTTTTTGAGGACAACCTGCGAGGGTAACTTTAAGCCAACGAAGCTTGTAATGTGCCCTTCTAGTTTCCGGACTAATTACTGTCAAGCCTCATTATCATCACCGCCACATAGATCAACGGATTGCGGCTCCCTAAGTGACGTAGCCCTCTGCTGCATCACAAATTCCCTAAAACCGGAACCCGCATAACATACGAAACAGTAAGACATGTGTAAGCTAATCTCATTGGTAACGTAAGTAGAAGAATTTTTGCTCGTTGTATGAACGCATTAAACAGTAATACTTTGCAGCCATTGGTCTGGCAAGAAGCGGGTCACGTTCAAAGAATAAACCGTGGTAACAGAAACGTCGTCTCTTTTTGATGACGCAACCATAGTGCAAGGGGTAGACAACATACTAACATCAAACGGATCTCTGTATCACACACACCTCAATATTGCTACAAAAATGCAATCAGGAAGTCAAAATTACCAACGCCCACTACTGGTATCTTCTTCGACTTGATCTTGCTGTAAGTAATACGAAAACCTCGATAAACTTTTTCCCAACAGCAACGGAGCTCTAAGGGTTGGTTACTTGATGGTAGACCATAATTGCACTCGCTCTTGTCGCTAGTTTATGACGTAATCGTGCTCTGTTGATTTGCCGGATGCACTGACGAAGATGCTAAAGACCGACTTGTTTTGGGAGCACGCTTTCAACCAGAGAGCTTTGTGACATCAACAGGAGTTGTGCACACTGAAGAAGCTGCATCTGTCAACGGGGTGTTACCAAATAACTTAGATCTTAATTGTTCTTCATCATCAATGCAGCTAATCCAGAATAAGTGGGGGAACTGGGAGACGATATTTGTTGAAACCTTTTCCCATTATTCCTGTGACAATAGATCTTCAAATCCAAGCAAATAATAATCATTCAGAAACATTAGAAGACAAGCATATAGCTTTATCTTGTAGCAGCAAAGTATTAGCAATAAAATTCGTTCTCTTCCTTCCTGTTCACAATATATATCGTGGACATGGTGAATCACATTTCTCGTGTACGTAAAGACGCATAATGCATTGCCACACGTTGTTATCCCTTTCCAGACGAACGTGAGCGGAGTTAGTTCAACAAACGGTGTACAGATCATTTTATACACACAAATAATGGGCATCAACTATTCAATGTTAAATGGCGTGCTTTGCCATTTCTGTCTTCATCAGTGCGGTATGATATTGCTTGCATCTGCAAGTTGTCCAAAATCGAATTCAAATTAGCCTACCTCTGGTACAATGCACAGGTGGTTACTGACCCGGAAACCTACTTGCGCCAACACTTGTTAGGAAACTAGAGAGTCTCACAGACACAGTCATCTGCTGCAAAATTCATTTTCTACGAATACCATATATTGTGTGTTATGTGATGCTTCAGAAAGATTTTCTTTCACTTCGCACGTTTTGAATTTAGAAAACTGAGCCTATCTCAATCAGCTAGCATTATTAAATTGAGAATTTAAAAATACATCGGTTGACGTCTGCATAGAACGAATAAATCTATGTAAACTTCAAAGTAAGAATATGCGCCTTCCATAACTATTGTTTATCATTTAGTTCTAACAATATGAACCAGCAGAACAAATCGTTAAATAAATTGCACGCTGGTCAGTGCACTTTTCGAAAAATAAGTCTGGACCACACGCGACGTTTTGGCTTCTTCGAAGTACAAATATAGGCAACGCAACTAAAACAGCCAGCTTTATTGTGTTGTGTCAATAGTTTCGAAAGATTGCTCGAAGAATTGTCCGTTCGTAGAATCCGCTTATTCAGAAATATTACCTAGTAGTGGTGAGCTCATATGACATTCGACTTTATTCTGACTGTAGTATCCGATTTAGATATACCAGACACTCACTAAGCTCCGAGACAAGTGGCTGAAGTACAGCGACGTGAAGTACCCCTGATCCATATAAATAGTTCAGTTGCTAGGGCGAAACGGCCAAATACAGCGACCTTCTTGAAACAACTGGAACTTCAATCGCTGTAGGGGTGGGAACCCCGTGATAACTCACATGATGCATGTGTGGACATTTTGGGCAATGTGCTGTGCTCTGTGACAAAACGAACATTTTTTTCTTATTGGGACATAAATGAATGAGGCGTACCGTTTAGTAGCTTTATAAAACCAGTCTTCTTAGTGCAACCATCTTTTTGTTGAGTTCATTTTGCCAAGTAATAGTAATCTTTATGCATATCCATGCTTTTCCGATAGATATGTAACCGGCCACAAAGCCGGAGTGTTTTGTTCTCTTGAAACATCTGGTAGTCTCGTGGCTTCCATTGAAGTTGGTTTTTGGTCATTTAAGCTGCAGACAGCCAAAGCCTTCAGCTGTTTGCTGAATACTTGACATCAATGTGATCTTTATCACTGCCAGCTGAGATAAGTGTAAAATAATCCCTCTATATTCCAGTTTAACAAGGCCACAGATGGATATTCACTGCACGTATGCTTAAAGTGTATGAAGCATTCTTCATCTGACATGATCAAATTCTCAACTGCTCCCTAAGTCAAGGTGCGAAAACCAAGATCTGTTTATCAGCGTATTCTGAATAGTCATCTGTGACTTGCTGTGAAACTGTTATATCCAAATACCGACATGTTTATGCTGCATGCTTTAAAAATCACTTATATATCTGGCAGTCACTGCACACACATTGGCATCAGACATTCGCTTTGAACATCCTCATTTTAATGGAATGTTTCGTTTTGCTTTGGCAACAAGGCAATCGGTTGCAGTTTTACCTCTTCTGAAGTAGCCACCTTTGGAACAAAAACACAAAAAAGGGAAATTGTAACTATACAATGTATGGATGTACCTTTCAACAAGAAACGGATTCAATTTTCCACAAATCTCCACATTAATAAGTCGGCTAACCGGGGCTGACTCACAATACCATCGTATGAATAGCCAGTGATGAAATTTCGATAAAGATTTGGTCCGAAATCACGATGACCATGCCCGTTTTAGAAGGTTTAGTCATCGCCAGGAACGTACTCCTTACAATGGAAATTGACGAACTTATCGATGCACCATAACTCGTGCGCTAAATCTCATCAAGGTGAAAGTAAACCACCTGGATGTTATTGGACTGAATGACGTTATTTAACTTCTACTGTGTGGTGAATTTTCAGTATAGGAGATTGCTCAACTGTACGTACTGGAATATAGGCGAAGGTTTTTGTCAGCTTCCTGGAAGTTAAACAGTAATGAACGTTAATACCGTGTTAACCGACGAATCTAATATGCTGACGACAAGTCGATGGCTGTGATCGTTAGAAAGTGAATATTACTCGTTCTTTATCACAACAGATTCATTTAGATAATCTTTGATGTACACCTATGAAGGCTATTAAAACAGCTGGACTTACATTTCCGAAAGCTCAAACGGGTAGACGTTTAACTTCCAGATTTTGCTGAGCTACACAGTGACTAATTTTTATCAGCCAGTTTAGTTTACATGAAATTAGGCCTACTCAAAATTTCAAACACTCAAGGTAAACGGGATTCGAACATATGATATCCAACTCTAGTGTATGTATGTAAATCGTGTTCCATTTGTTTCACTTGCAACGTTTTCAAAAGTGCGTAAAAGTGTATGACGCACTAAAATTAACTTTCGTTTGGCGCCATATACCCACTGTCGAATCTCCAGCCTAATGACGGAAAACAAGTGGTTGCCAACTGAGGACTTAGCATAAGAAATTGACTGTTATTGGGTTTGGAATGGTAGATCGTAGAAAATTCAAATATGGGTTGCATCTAAATACAGTAGCGGGGATGACGGTTGATTTGGTTTAGTTGTGCGACTATTTCCATTTCTAGACTGGATTATTTGTAAAGTAGTAAAAAACATTTTAGCGGAGTGTGGAAAGCCTCAAGAAAGAGTTGTCTTACTACCTGACGTTCATATATAACTCCGCTGTTCCTGTACAAGCTGTACGCGTTTTCGTGTTGATTGTTTAAGGTAAGAAGGTTCTATTAGTTCGGTCCATTTTTCGCCCTCTTTTATCTTTGAATAAGGATCTCTTTTTCTTTTCACGGTAATGCAACCATCAGACACTAGTGTCAACTATTAGAGTTATAACATCGGAGGTCATAACGTGCAGTATTACCAAGCAAAAGACTGTATTCGAAGCAATCAAAGAGGTTTTCCGATCTGCATCGAACAGAATAGTATGTGTTACTAATGATTGTGACAGATTTGATAATTCAGAAGTGACCCAAGTGTGACAGCTCAGGGTTTTGGCTGAATATAAACTAACTGCCGATTTGGCTCCGTGGCTCTGCTGGTAGGGTGCTTTTCGGGTTTAAGCAAGCTGTTTCTGTTACTGGTACGAATCGAGTCGAAACCCAGATTTCTCACAACTGGATCTCTTTTAAGATAGTTCGTCTTTTAAATGAATAAAAACTGAAATTTTCAATATTTTCACCAAATATGCGTCAATTGCTGAGTCATATGCCGCGTTTAAACTGTCAGTCGTTAGTACGACTGCTCAAGCAAACTGAATTACGTTTGTTTAGACATATGCCCAAAGGAATAGCACACCCGGTTTGGAAAAACAATTTTAAAAAATCCCGATAGCTGAGCACTTTACTGGAATGACTTACGCAAGGTCAGAACCGCGACGGCGTAATTTTCACACTTTGACATAGGTTTCTCAACAAAATACTACTGGACAAAAGAGAACGCCAGCTTTTCATATCAACATGCATTAAATAGTTTTTTCTCTCGTATGCAGGCATTACTTTCCAACTCAAAAATAAGCATCCTACCCCTTCAACAGATAGCTTGCTTTCACGATATCAAATGTTTAAAATGACTTGTAAGTATACGCAAATTAGACCCAATAGATTACCCATGAGACGTAACAAAAACAATGTACAAAGAAAACGGAATTTACAAACCAAGAGGCAACTGAGAAGTATTCTGTTACATAAATGACCGGGTGTTCATAGTAAACCTGTGAAGTAAATGACAAATAACATTCAAGGAAGGTACAGTTCCCTGTTAACTCTGAGACTTCTATATCAGAATGTTTCTTTGCAAACTGGTCTCAGTGATATCTCGTACTTAACTTGCGCCATCCTGTTGCTACTGATGTGATTAAATTTTGACAGTAGAAACGCCTATATTAAATACTGATTGGTGTGCTTCTCGGTACTACTACAGAAACTACACACCAAGAATACAGAAGTGTTCATGATATGGCAAAAATTAAAATTGTTCCCAAATTATTTTCTACATTAAATTTACCCGACTATAAGGACGAGTATAAAATGGAATGAAGTGGACCAGTGATTTTAAGTCGGGTTTTCACCTAATATCCGTACCATGCTAATTAACCAAAACTGGCATTTGGAAGTTTATTTAGCCAATGACTGTTGTCCATACAATCCGTTTTTATAGCGCAAGGTAGCCAGTTGGGATGAGACGCATAAGTTATTCAGGACCACTTACCGAATGTGGATGAATAATCGGTAGTCGGATAACTAGAATTGTGAGTTTAAAAAAGTCCACGTCGATCAAACAGTGCGCCCGTAGACATGACTGTGGCACGCGCCTTGAACTGGACGCAATACGCTCGATCTTGTTCGATAGTCAGATGACATAATCAGTGGTTAGACAGACTATATGTTGACACACGTGCAGAGAGACGGACATGCACTTGCCAAGTAGAGCACAGATGTCAGCAACCTGCATAGATGACTGTCTATTGGTTGGTTCTGTATAACACCCACTGCGGCGACTGGACATCACGTCGATCGCAGTGGCAGTGTTGTGTCCACTGTTGGCGATTCGGCAAGACTTGGGTTAGCAGAAGGCGCCAGAAAGCGAACGTCTCGTGGCGTACTACATAGAGTTTCATCTGCACGATTGCCTTCCAGTATCTGTTCTCACATGTGTAGAGTCACGCACACGAACACGTGATCACACACTGCACATGAAATACAAGTGGTCACAAATTGTTCTACGTTGAGGAGTAAATAAAAGAAACTTAAATCACTTGACCCAAAAATAGTTATTCCTTCGAATGATAAAAAGTAATCAACCGGCAAAATTAATAACGTGCCTGGGAAAATCGTCCGTTTAGAGAACCATCCGCACATAATGTCTTTAACAGGATAGTTCAGACGGAATGCAAACGCACTTATTTCGGTGGTTTAGTGTGCTTTTCGGCTTCACGTAATATAGCCGACAGTGTGATAGCAATGTCATCGGGCTGGGAACCTGAGCAGTTAAGCTGTAAAGCGTTTCATTTCACTTTCATATGGTAACGCTTTCAAACCAATTTCCGTAATTTGTTCAAACTGAATATAGTGACCTTTTAACACAACAAAAATATGTGCACGCCGGTGTGCTCTTCTCTTTGCCTGCATAAACGCTTAAAGATATTGCACAGATCTTTCACCCAAATTTTTAGCTTCATCTTAATGAAAACCTTGTCAAAGCTCCAAGCTCACTTCAGCAAACTAAACTTAAATCTCCAGCATCTGTGCTCTTCGGATATTTGTAACCTGGAATATTTTAGTGATCATTCTGGATACTGTGAACACCAGCAATTCCAACCCCTTGATTATTGCAGTTCGTCTAGATTTTGTAAGTTTTGTGTCAAAATCTTTCGTTTTGCTATCACTGACAGTTTAGGGGAATAAACTTGCATTTGTTGAGGCTATTCATTAAATTTACTGGGTCACACCTCGCATCGCTTATGATATTGTTGAAGTAACAAAAAGAGGCAGCACAAATCAACTTTTTGATAATCCGAATTCCTAAATATGCCGAAATTAAATGCCAGTCAAACGTGACACCACAAGGAAATGACATGCTGAAATCTATCCACAGGGATAGCTGAGCAGTTGTTTAACAGAAATCGAAACCTAAAAAATATCAACGCATCCGACGATTTTCAACAACATACTGTGGCCTATTCCGCGTGCAGTTACGGAATCCCCGTCAGACACACAATTTCATCTTTTGTGCACAAACAAACAATTTATGATGAAATCCTAGTTGATATGTAATGAAATGTTGGCGGTCAGCGCCTTTCAGTATATGCAGGTTGTTGAAATGACTTGGTCTTTATCCCATATTTTGTAAGATCTTTCGTAGTTTATTGGAATATACGTACGTTCTCACTGTAAGAAACAGTTTATCCGGAAATAATGGTGTGAATAAGTTATTTTTATTGATATCTAAGATTACGTGATTGAAGTTGATTACCTTATAAAAATTACAGGAATCCTGGCTCATAACATCTAATCGCCAAACGTATGAATCATTGAAAATGTAAGTATGTAAAGAATGAACTGAGGTGCCGGTACTATGGTGAGATTACCAGTGGCGGAATATGAGGGTACATAGTGATCCAATTGGCTTGTCTGTGACATAAATCACAAAACCCGGAAGTAAAAAGTTTTGCAGCTCCAGCGTTGTTTACCAGATCGTTTATAAACTAAACTATGAATTAGGAAAGTTTTTTGCCCTTTATGTTCCATCTGTGTTAAGTTTGTTTAGTCGCCCCACCAGACACTGATGTACGGTTTTTCAATGTAAGAAGTTAATGATAAACTACACATTATTCTTCAGGCTTTTTGGTACAAAGTGCAAAAGGCATAGCGAATTCGGAATTGGTTTTCTGTGGCCGAAGCAAGACGGATACCTTTACCAGTGAAGAGCTCAGCAAGAGCGAACCTCAGGTCTAGTGGTGCTTTTATAGTTCGTCCGACTGACATACCTGCAATCGCATCCTAAACTGGATTTATTCTGAAATAACTAAAATCTTATGCATCCGTATTAAAAAAATTACCCATCACGATTAAAAATGTCAATCGCTTCAAGTTGATTGATGTGGCATGATCAAAAGTTGTTGTTTGAAGCTAAAAAAGACAGATCCTGCCTTTATTCTTATTTTTCTGCAAACCTTGGTATCACGTAAAATCTTCTGCAATTGATCGTACAGATCTGACGATATGTACGTGTTCATAATCAGCCCGATAGTATGACAGCCAACAAACCTATTTGGCATCAACAAGTTGGCACGAAGTTAATCTATCATCCAGGGAAGATGTACACTATTGATGAATTCTGACAAGCAAGAAACCGGAGTTTAATGCTTCTTTCGGATGCAAACCAACAGTACGGTTTATGTGAATAGGAAAGTTTTGAGGAAAAGTTGACGCTGTTGGACTATGAACGATCAAATTCACCAACTTCTAAACATGAAAATGAGCAAAACTGTGAATTTTTCTGACGAGTGACAAACTTTCTTTGCCACCCAAAATATTTATCCGCCTGCACACACACACACAAAACATAATCGGTTCACCGCACTTTCTATACCCATTTTGATTTAGTAGTGATGATCCAGATAAGATTCAGTGTAAACGTTTTAAGTAATATAAATTAATAAAAGCAGCTAGACTTTAGTTGAGTCCAATACGAAGTTATGCTTAATTATTGTGACATTGTCGGTGAATGATAATAGTGAAGACTGAATGTGTCCACTAGTTATTGTTGAATGTTATGATAAGGGCATAATTCTTGTTCACTTCACTTACACATTATTGTCATGATAAGCAAAAGTCGATGAACTGATTTAATTGAAATATACTAAGTTGCATGAGTTGAAATATAAACCGAAGAGCTACGCATTCAATGCAACACTGCGAATATCGTTTATACGATGTCAGTTTTTAAATATTCTAAATAATATTGTCACCTTAGTTATTACGAGATGAAATAACCTTACTATTAGATACGCAACGTTCCTTAATAACTGTGCTAAAATTAAAGCCAATATATTGACAAACTTTGCAACACCAAGAAGATCTATTGAAATCGCAACTTAAATTTGATGCAGGCAGCTAACGGTGTCCAAACTACTCATCTTGATTTATAAACAACTTAACTGCTTATCGTCTCAGGTCACTTGCAAGTTAATTAACCACCACTGTTGACTTTTTTCAAATTCACCCCAGTTATATTTAGGGCTTGGTGTATAAGCGCAACTGAAGTGATAAAAGCAGAATAAACTTAACATGCGAGAAATTCGTAGGATATCGCTTGATGTTCTTAAGTTTACATGGAGAATTATTTATGCCGTGGCCATACGTGCAATTTGGGTTAAAACTTGATGTCTTACTTTTCACGATCAGTCAATCGATTTGCTACATTAGAGTAGAGTAACAGTTTGAAGCCGATGCCAGTTTAATGCGCCGTCATCCGCTGACAGCCTGTTAAATGATTTAGGAACCAAATTTTGGCATAACCAGCAAATTGGAAGAAATAATATTTGTTTATCCGACGAGTAAAATCAACAGCACATGTTTGCAGAATCTTCTCTGTAGCAATTCCCTGTTACAACAAAATATTGCTGTCAGTAAATTCTCACGTCGAATTTACAAGGGGGAATCGGTAATTTTATTGTTTGTGCACGAGTGCTTCTGTGAAATACTGTACACGTCATTGCTCGCTTAACAACTGCTACTATGGACTAGCAGTTTCGAGGTAGTTACATATATGCTGTGTTCAGAACAAAGCATTATGCAATAGATATACGAGGTTTCCTTCTGGTATGATCTTTAGGGTCAACAATTCACAGGGAAGACTGTAAGGCTCGTCGCGTACGACTTAGGCATTTATATTGCATGCATGATACGCTACTACCACACGAACGCTCATTAGTAAAGAATCCATTTGCCAAGTTAAATAAAACAATTCCTTCTTATTATTAATATTCAAGTCTTAGTAACGATTGTTTACGGAACTTTTGATAAATGTCGAACTTTCACCAGATTACCGTTTTTCATGTAACCTTGTGTATGGGGCCTATCGGTTCATATGACCCAAAACAGTACTTTACCAGAAACTACCAGAAGTGTAATCGAAAGGGATCAGATTAATCCTTTCAACCAGCAGGGCATAACTTAACACATCACTTGATCACAAGGATATTGCCGTGTTCATTGCCGTGTACATATCAGCAGTGAATCGTACATTCCAGACAATCCACACGCATAGTCTTTCGTTCAGTTTCTTGAAATGAAGCTGTGATTCATCTATTCAGTTTTGTAAATTTTAGGTAAATGACAAATTAGTGACTTTGTCGGTCAACTCGCCAACTATCGTAGAGGTGTTCTGAATACGATATGGTTAATAAAACCCCAGCAGACGGTCGAGTACGAAATGATTCCTGGATGGTCACCTAAACTACATTTATCAGGACAGCTGTAGTAACAAAACCGACCACAACAAAATGTTTCACTTACACAAACTAGATGGACACCGCTTGCCCTAGTTCAAAAAAGTCCAACGTTGGTACGTGTTGGTAACACAACTCATACGTCTGATCCATGAGTGTTACATGAAGCAAGCCATCCCATATATTTGTGTTTAACACTATGAATCATTCATGTTATAATCAGTGGTGACGCAATTGGTCAGATAATTCGGTAGAACAGACGGTCAAATCCGTTTTAAGACATGTAGCACTGAGGTGGTCTATCGCCGTTAGTGGCAATCAAGTTGTGGTAAACAAAGACAATCTACTGTCATTGCAAAGCTGGCACACTTCACTGCCATCAGAAAAATACTTATAAAGTACAAAAAAAACAACTTTCAAATGAGTTGGTACCAACGAATTTCAGCACCTGCCGTTCCTATAGTAAGACATGTGGTCGGAGTTTGTTGAGTAGGCATATCTGACGAACAGCTACAACCAGGAGACTGTTCGTTTGCTTCCGGTAGATTTTGGCCATTAAACATACCACTTATGTTACCATGTTTCATATATTTAAAGTTGAAAATTGAATGCTGTTTGCTGAGGTAGCATATAAAGCGCCTCAATTAATATACCGCTTCTCAAATCATCATAGAGTCTCTAGAACGGGGAATCGCTGTCTTGTATGACATTTTTTATGCAGTATATACCAATATTTGTTTCTGGCTAATTTGCAATTAGCACCATCTCAGTTAGGAGTTATTTTGCTGGAACATCCAGGGTAATAGAACCGAAACACAAAACATTGCCCGCTAAATCTGTCCCGCATTAGAAATATAATCCATCAATCCCGGGTATAGGCTGTGGCAGAAGATCAAATTATTATGTTTGCACGAGTTTACAAGCACATATGAAACATACGCAACGTTTATGTGATATTTGTGTGAAGACATGAACCAATTATGTATGACAATACTACTTCCGGGTTTGGCAAAGTGGCACATCTTATCAGATGTGTAGTCGCATTTGTTGAACCCGTTTACAGTTTCGTTGAAAACTTTGGTGGAAGTTGTTTGCAGACCTGGAACTTACGTTATGGAATTCAGTAAGGTAAACCGTTTTCTTTACTCTCACAGTTAAATTGGCCCGTCTCGCTTTTCCAATATTTCTAAACAGTGGTAGATTTCCAATATATATTCTACGTCAATCAATATCTAAGATCATTCTAACGGATATTTCAATAACTTGATTGTCACGAGGACAACTCGGACCAAACAACTGTTATTGGTACTGGTCAGTCAGGAACTTCATTCGGAAATGACAACTTTCGACGTACGTGCTCATCTGCGTCTATCCCCAGACTTGAATCAGACAAGCCGGTAGCATGGCTCGAGGCTATGTTCACCACAAGTATGAATATTTCGTACAGTGTGCATGTTGTGGAGACAGACGGAGACGCGGAACAGCAGAAGAGAAATTATGGCTGTCCAACCGGAAGGATAACTGCACACAACCACGCATCCCAAAGAATCAACGAGCAACAAATACAGCGTTTCCAACGACGGGGGAAAAAAGTGTACTGTGCAATACCCGCCCCTTCGAACTAACCCTAATCCTAGTGTTTTACTGGCGGTGTGAAGCAGTCAGAGTTACTGACAATGAATGGTTTCAAATAACACTTTGAGTGATCACATGCATTACTTTGAAGATAGATTATAGCAACATGAGCACCCAAACATGCTCGACTAAACCAGAACACGATAGCAATCGATTAGCAAGTTTGGAAATACATTCCTAAATTAACTCAGATTGTTGGTACTCATCCTGGTACGGTTGTCAATAGTGTAGACTGCACAAAGTGGACAAACCAGCAGTAATCGAAATACGGAGAAAAACGCGTCACAAACATTTTGAAAGACAAAAGGACAGGATTTCAGAGGCTTCAGTTAGCAGTCATCATAATTTATTTAACCAAATGACAGAAAACGTGCAGTTTTTGCTTGACATCCAAAAAAATTAAAATGAGCACGCTGAGGAAAATATAAATACCAACAAGGGTTTTCGCTTGTGCAGAGACAAGGGTTTACTTGGTTGCAGCACACAGCTATGTCTGGATGAGTAAAAGACCCCTCATCTGACATGCAGCACACACCGAAGTCAGTTACCGAAGAAACTATGGTTTGCTTCATCAACAGATTTGTTGTTTTCTGGCTACCGCACGGTTTTATCCGACAAACGGTTACTTCGGTGGCCAAAATTTGATGGTATATATCTTCTATTAGTATATTGGTTAGTTAGCTCATCTACTGTGAACTAAGCAGGCGTCTTCAGATATTCTGCTGCTGAAAAGCCCCAATGTGTAAATCAAGACACCTTGTTACGAGTGATCCAATCGGCACATGGATGACCAAAATGCCATGCCTGTTTACGTTCTCGTCAGAAACAGACAAATTTTGCAAGTGAATAGCCCATATATGTGATATGCCTCAATTTTTAAAAAGCAGTCAAACGTTTTACCAACGTTATTTCAAATATTAGGTTGTTTGATGAAGTGGTCGTAAAAAATAATAATGTCCTCTATCTTCCTCAAGCGATGGGCCACATTCTCATTGTATTGCGTCTATCTCGGATGAATCTATGACCAACCTGAGCAAACAGTTCAAGTGGAAAAAGTAAGTGAATTTCGTACACCTAGCGACTACAAATTTGCTCTGGGTTAAGAGAAACAATTATTTTTCTCAAACTTTGAATAAAATGAAATCAGCTGCGCTGAAACAATTACGCTTGCTGGGGTGATCAAAGACAACCTTTCCAAATTGTCCAAACAATTATGGCAACAGTTTATTGGTCTGCTGCTTGTATATTCTGTTGACAATAGCAACAAAATCAGACAATATGATATGAACACTTGTAAATGCTGTCAAATACTAGATGATATCAAAAGTGATTTGTATGACAACCCAATTTGGTTGTTCAGAAAGGCTCAACGATTCCAACAGATGGACGCTAAAAATTAACTACAGTTCGCCAGGACACTTTATCTCGATCACTCAACTCACAGAAACGTCGTTAACGAACCGGTCGTTTATTGCAACATCTGGATTATCTGTAAAAAAAAATAGAATGACTCTGATATGAAAAAGGCAATTGAAAACCGATTTTTCAAAATCATTTATTGCATAATTCCAAATTTCTAAACCAAATGCGTAACCAACCTTGTTTTTCATTAACCGAAGCGCGTCACACTCAACCGTACTTATCTGGTTACTAATTGTATAAACAGAGTTTTACAATCCTCGATTATATTATAAAACCACCGGATGCTCTTTAGACTCTGTGCACTCATTTTAGGAGTCCGAAGGTTGGTATCCGTTGTGCGCCTGAATATCATAAGTAGATGGAAATGTTTGTAATTTCAAGAGTGTGGAACTTCCGGAAAAGCTGGAAACAACTTATAAATTTACCTATATACTCAGACTGAGCTGGTTCCTGAACTTCATTATGCAAAAAGGGTTCATTCACGTCGAGGTCAGAATAACACTTACTTGCCACGAATAAGCTATGCGTAAACGTACACACAACGGCACGTTAAATCCGGTAGACTGAAAAACTGTCATCACGCTTTCAAGAAGACACATGGTTATTTTATTTACTGTTGTGGCAAATGGTACAAAACTGAGTGAGTTTGGGAAAACGATTTTGGCTTTCAGTCAAATGAATCTGGGTGTAAAGAGAACAATCAAAGGACCTCGAAGGTGAAATCCTGCTATCTTTAGTTTTCTAAGAATCTCATCCACGTGGGTGAATTTCAGTGGAAGCTGATGGCAGGCAACCTCGCCAAAGCGACATAGGCTTACAGTCCATCAAATGACATTTACTGGAATGCTATGTTCTTTGACGATAACATATACCACTTGAGGTTCACCTCATGAGAATGTTTACCGGGGTTCACCTCTCAGTATTAGCAATGGTAAGCACTACCGGCAAGTTCTAATAGAAGCGGAACTCCAATATAATGCTTATTTTTGAAATGGACTAGCTTAAAAGCCCATCTCCATATTAAGTCTGCCACCAATTGAGAATGATGCTCAGACTTAATTAACACAGATCTCCAACCACGCAACAGTAACTGAAAACGCACTTTTGCTATGCATTTCCACAAAGAACCATTCAATTAAGACGCATGATTGTTCCAATTAAATTGCCGAAAGGTGAGAATGTCAAACTTCGCCAATCACGAACTAATCCAGTGAATTTTCTAGTGAACAGATTCTCGCGCCCTGTAGACAGCCGTAATACTCAGAAGTAGACACTTCGAATAGCCTTGGAAACCGTACTGGAATTAAAACCTTTCACGTAAGCAATAAGCAGAAGACCAGTTCAGTGAGAATGTGATATTCGGTGACGGAAAGGCATTTGGTTTAGAGGATTCTGAAGCACACAGGTGGCACTGACGTGATCGCTGAAAAGTGATCGGGTGATTATAGAATAGCCCTATACTGAATGACCGCTGACGATCTGAGGACGTAGTCACAGCTAGAAAAGTGAGTGAACTCGTTATACTGTATGGCAAATCAGCTTCCAGTTCCCTTGATAGCATAATGGGGGGTTTCTACTGCCACTTATTACTTCCCATGTACCAGCGGAGGTTAGTTTCCAGGGCTGCATTGTTCTACACATGTTTCGCACCATAAAATTATGGCTACCGCCTCGTGGGTTGCAAGTTGGACTAGCCAGCATGTACCCCCGAGGTCAACCCTACTGAAAACCTCTGTAGCCTACGTGCTCAAAAAGCATACAGGACGTCAGGTTCTATGATGTCACAGTTGTGTCCAGACTTCATTGATGTAAATGAGGTAAAATGTGTTCGGGTTTGCTTTAATCAGTATGTCAAAACGTTACACAGATGTCTTGAAGTGAAATGGGAATTGCATCCTTCGTTAAGTGCTTTCGAAGTAACACCTTCCACGATAAACTTATAAATTCGTTACAACCGTTTTTCTGATTTTCCCCGATGACATTTCAAGGATGGACATCCATGTTGTGTTCACATTACTGTGAGGTATATTAGATATCAGCACAGATGTTCTTGAATTAAGTGAACTGAAAAAATGGGAGAATATTGAGCAGCCTTATAATTGTGCACTATTGAGTGGAAAGATGAACATCAGGCATACAGGAAGTCAGATCACATGGTTGTATGTGTGCGATAAACGTGGTATTGGGACAAGAGTGGCATAATCTTAGTTCAGTTATGCTGAATTCGCCTGCGAAAAGCAAGCCGAAGCGTTATATAGAGGTTTTCAAAGAGAAGAAAAACGACATTCTCCACTACTGCTTCTGAAAGAAAACCTTCGAATCAGAACGTATTTGTTTGGTGCTGCTATTTTTCGAATCTTCAGCAATAACTTCCCAAAATGTAAACATTCCTGATGGCAAAATTTTGATATGCTTCAGGTACCAAGTTGAGCCCAAAAGTGAGTATGCTGTGCTTAGAGGAAAAAAAAATATTTTCAGCTAACCTGGTGGACTTAGGATTTTATCGCGAGTTATGTGCAGCTAACGCAGCGAGAAAGTCCTGTGCTAATAAGATCAGCTATGAACAAGAAGGAAGCTGTTCGGTTGCAGTTCAACAACGTGAATTCAAAACTGAACACTGAAAAACGAATAACCACATAAGTCACATGATCAACCATTCGAAATATAAAAAAATTAGGCCAAGTTGAGTGATATGTCTTGTTCAGCGGAAATACGCAGAACAATGAGGAGCGCTCTAACAGACTGCCAAGTCGCTAAGTTACTGTCTACCCTCGAGACGATCGAACAACTTGAGTATTACTCACAAGCGAAAGTGGTTGAGTACGATGATTAGGTCGTGTCTAATGTAAGGTGAATGACGCAGCGCAGTGGTCAACAGGGTTGCTTGATGAAAACGTGATCGGAGTTCTAGTCTCGGCTGTGACGAGGACATACACTAATGAGCGTAACTCGAGTCTAGTGCTTCTATTCGAAAAGGGCCGATTGGAAAGTTTATGGGAATGCGACAGCTGCGATCAATTGTGGGTGATGTTCAATCTATATGAAAATCAAAATCTCCTACTACTCATCAGTAATCAAATACCGCCCATCAATCAATGATTTCTGTGATTTCAACTTGGAAAGAAGTCCTAATCGAGTGGTCATCAATTGGGGTTTACAGACAGCAACTGTGTCTCCTCTCGAGGCGATCGGGCAACCTGATCATTGCTCACAAGCGAAAGTGGTTGAGTGTTCACTTATGATGATTCGGCCGTGCCTAATGTGGGGTCAATGGCGCAGTGGTCAACAAGGTTGCCTGATGAAAGCGTGGCCGGAGTTCTAGTCCCAGCCGTGGCAAGGATATGCACTACTGCTGAGGTTTAACAAAAGCGAAACACGAGTCTAGTTTTTCTTTTCCAAAGGGGCCGACTGCAAAGTTTATAGGAATGCGACCAAATTTAAGTGATTTCAATTTCCATAAATCGCTAAGTTCTTTTGCCCATACAACAATTTTCAACGTCTTCCGAAAACATCAAAACATTACAGCCAATAACATGAATAAAGCGAACTGCATGTGACATCTCGTTAAGTACAATGAGCAAGCAGCCGGGCAACTGAAAGCGGTAATCGCGAGACAGAAGATATTGACAAAAGGATCGTACATAAAACTTACAAGAAAGTGACCTGCCTAGTGCGTCGCACGCATTAGCTAAGGATAACGCAATCGATTTTGACAGCTTTCCGACTCTACAGCAAGTTATCATGTCTTGCGCTGAACGGATACATATGGATTCATATACGCCCCGCTCGTGTCACCGCAGTGATGGTGCCAATCTCACGTTTGTTTAGGTAGGCCTAACCGTATATCTAAATAAACATCCCAGTGAAATACACAGTGTATCGGGTTAAAGCGGTAGCACACCTCAGCTACGTATGCAGTGCGCGCAACGCGCATCGCGATGTAACATTCTAAACAGGACGGTAAGTTACCCCCAATTTAAAGACGCTCGTGCGCGTGCGTCCGCTCCTCAGCTGGATGGGTGACCTAATAACAAACAGAAAAAGAACAGTTTTGGAAAGTGATAACTTATCAATCAAAAGTGCGCAGATCAGAGATATAATTAAATTAATTCCTCGTTATTCGTATAATCACGTATTCGTTCGTATGAAAATTTACCTTTAGAAAAGCTAGCAACTTGAACCAAAACGCCAATCTCTGACATCGTTGTGTTACGGATTTTATTGAACAAACTATTCAACTCCGCATGCAACACGATATGATTAGCTTTGATTTCAATATTCTGAAGGGCCATGCATAACGAACTGTCACTATTGATTTTACAACATCTGACAGTTTGCTCATGTTGCTCAACTTATATGACTATGTGAAACAATTTATCCCTTAAATTAACCTGAATGGAACAATAAAGAGATGTATATCATATGGTAATCTCTAAGCTAATATTCTGATAGCATATGTGAATACGGATAATTTCAAATATATAGACAAAGATCCACAGGACAGTAGTCAAGACAATGTGAAAAAAACATAAAAGTAAGCAACAGATATAATGACTACTGTGGTACCCATAGCTTCAGAATATCGACAACGGCATCAACAAATTGAGAGACATGTTTTCAGTTAATTCAGAGGATCACTTTGCATCAGAAACTTTGGTTCCGTGTCCAATTTAGATCACGGAGCTGATTACTGTTGATGCTACTTTGAATCCATCAGCCTGGAGTTTCTTGTTATACTCCCAGGCCTTCGTGACCACGCTTATTAATGCGAACAGTTACTTTTTGGTTTGTCCTCGATATGTAACTCTTAACTACGACTGCATTTGTAAAAACGGTGGTATGTGACAGAGGTAAATTGAATAACCACAGCTGAAGTGACTAGTGATGGTCTGGTCAGCTACATCGTAAAAAAATTTAGAGGGCTGTCGGTTCTCAACACAGCGTCTGTTAGAGGATCCTCTGTCATCGGTGACCACCAGTCACCTACAGACAAGTCTTGGTTACGCGTCCACGTACGATACCATTGTATAAAACGCTAGTATGGAGAGCAGTGCGAGAACCACGACCCCTCATTCTTCTGTACAAGCATCCAGACTCTCACTGTACATAAAACTTCTCAGACTCCCGTAACGTTTAGTTGTATCAATAGCCTTTTCCTTTTTGTTCATATTATTATGGTATTCACTGAATTATTTGTAGCTGTATTGCCTGATTAAATAGCAATATTGACAGTAAATTTGCTTCTGTTAGTGATAATGCTTAAACAATGGATTGCCTTGTCGTTTTCTAATCCTCTTCCATCTTCAAGCGTAAAAAATGCATCATTGCAAACTCATTCCTCGTAAATGAGGGGTGCATCACATAAATAAAACCGAAACATGCTTGGAGTTTCCAGTGAAGAAACGCGTAAAAGAACTAAGCTACATATAGACCGTGTAACCCTTAGTGTCAAAGATTCAATCGTAAATCCATAACCTTGATAAATGGCATCAACCTCTAAGAAACGTACATCACACTTAACTCTTATTCCATGGTAAATCCTAAAAGAGTTATGAAGTCCGTGGTAATCACTCCGTGCTAGCCTGTTTTATGTTTCTGTAGGTGATAGTCTATAAATCATCAATTACCCCAGACCTAGTAAAACAATTTGTTGTGTTATTCTTACAGCATTGCTTGGTTTACACTTCAGTAACCTTTTCAACTCTTTCCATTCTAAAAATGGCAAAGTGGAATAATTCCTGTTACTGATTTTCCGTTATTAATAAGTTTAGACGTAATGTTTGCATCTACCAAGGTTTACTTTCTCACTGATCCGTTCAAAGAACCCGAGGGATACAAATGTTTCACATTTTTGTACCATCTTTTCAGATTCATCAGCAACTTATCAATTATGCATAAGAACCGAACGCTCGGTGTGCACATCTGGCTCATACTATCGTTCTAGTTCAATTCCACGACGGTATATGGTCGATCAATCGATCGATCGTTCGGTCAAATTAAGTCACATACCTGATAGTTTCACTTTTATTTGTTCTATTCAATAAGCTGTTCATATTTTGTATTCCACAGTGTTAAATAAGTGGTTTAAACCGGTTCCAACAATCGTCGTTGCGCAAACCCCTTATTTTAATCAACCACAAACTGTTCACAAAAACAACGCTTAGCTTCTGAAACTAAGTATTTAAAAAACTCCTTCAAACCCTACTGAGGAAACATCGATTTCATTCCAAAGTTGTAGATTGTTGACAGGAACAATCGACAAGTGGTCATTAGACATGTTTGCAAACAACTTCAAATATTTGAAACAATTAATTCCATTCAGAAGTTTGAGCAAAACAGTTAGAATACGAGAACTGGTAGATGAAATCATTTCTTATTGACTCATCAGTACCAAACCTACAATAACATGAATTGGTTTTTATTATAGCAAACAATTCAGGGGGTTGATAATCAGTAGGTGGGTCAAGATAGGTCACTAAGTCCAGGGAAGGGTCCGATCCACGAACAGCTGTTTCTGAACACAGAGAGCTGGCTTGAGGCGATTGATTGAGACCGCTTCAGCAAACCTCAGGAATCTTGAATTGGAGTGACACAACAGGATTCTGAATGCAAAACCTGGATCGATAGCGTGACCAGTAGTCAAAACGGGTCTAGCGACCGATGAAACTGGCTGTTTATGTGTTTCAGCAACATTGCCGTCCTCCAGTGACACGGAATTTTACACCCATTTAGGCAAGTGTTCCATCACTCTGGAGATCAGTCATCTTTCGGTTCTGCCTATGTAACTTTCTCCGCAGTTACATGTAAATTGGTAAACGCAATGCGATGTGGCAACGATAGGCTGGTCTTCTTTGATTGAAAGCAGCTAAGATAGAAGTGGTTTTCCTGGGAAACAACTTAAGCATAGGTCTTGCTCCGCACATTCCGACATTGTTCAGAGCCTACGATCTGACTTACTGTTATAAAACGTGGAATGTACATACATTTCCAAACTCATGTTGTCATTGTGAGAACAAATGTTTTAGCCAACTCGTTAACCGTGAATATTGGAAAGGCACCTCCGAGCATCTAGGAGCAAATGGTAGTGAACCCAGAACAAACACGACAATTAATGGTGCAAGATCGATTAGCATTTTAATCACTACTTTCTTTGTCTCCTGGAAGTCTCAGTCACGCTGTTTGTTATTTCTTGTCATCTCCAGATTACTCATGTATCATGTTTGCCTAAATGTAGCCGCGAATTGTTAAATGACTCTGTTGTGTTACCTCCAATTACTGATCGATTTAAGTAAGAACGACCCTCGAATCATTTTCCGATCTACCTACCAAAAATTCACCCCTCTATTTGATTGTCCAAATGGTTGTTTTGTGTGTTGATAACCTAAATATTGAAACGCCTGTCACACACTCCTAGAATTGATTAAGGAATACTGATTATTCAGCCTCAAATGATTTTCCTGGGTGCATCCACATGTGGTTACTAATTCATATGTGTTACTGAGTGGAACGGGCGTAGTGTTCTCAAGCATAAATCCCAAGTAACAATTTGGACATTATTCACCTTTACAATGAGAAAACACTGATTCATTTAATAGTGTTTACGACCAGAAATCGACAAATATGACAAACAGTTTACATGACAACCACAGGTGAAAAACAAAACATTTAAAGCACCAAAAATGTTTCCCTTGGTTACAGGCTACTTTGAATTGCC
>JTDE01000154.1:356306-373831 GCA_014338405.1 Paragonimus skrjabini miyazakii
CACTTTCGCTTGTGAGTAATGATCAGGTTGCCCGATCGTCTCGAAATGGAGACACAGTTACTGTCTGTTAACTCCAATCGATAACCCCGCGATTCTGGTTGTAACGAACAATGACATTCGAAGCAGGTACATTGCTGCAGCCCGTATGTTACCCAAGTCGTCTGAACAAGGTCACAAAGCACGAGTACGAGGCAGCAGTGAATGTGTCTGTCCCAATGCAGTCCAGTACACAATCGAACAGTAGTTTATGACGCCTCACAAGCGCACACACGTTGCCAAAAGCTTCACTATATTGGTGCAATCTATACTCTGTGTGCCCGCAAGCCGAATGAGGCTCGTCCCATTTGCAAAGCGTTGCAACATGTGGAATCGAGTTTCGCCTCTTCCGTAAAAGTCGGAAATGAACACGGTATACAGTGGCAGCCAATCGACGCAGTTTACATCTAAAAGAATGAAGATCGGCAAAAACCAAGTGATAAATACGATAAAACTGGAACATTCATAGGGCCAAAATGGGAAAGCGAGTTCAACGCTAGTGGATATTGACCAGAATAAAGTCCGTATGAAACTGAGTCACTGAAGGGCACATCAAAACGCCTTGCTTTCACAGATCCTCCAACAAAAATAGGGTACTAGGACAAGTTTCCGACTTTCAAATGAAACCGTCTGAAGCTAGTAACGGTTCATCAATCCACATTAACCTGACTGTGTATCCTCGCTTACTGTACTCTCAATCTAAGGCACCTGAAGAGCCTGGCAGTATGCATTGGTGCATTCTCCAGATATTATTCAACAGTTGGCTGTGGTCCGTAGCAAACTTGTGTACCCGAAAACATTTTACAAAAATTGGCTAAATTATTTCGCAACTAAACGGTGCAATAGTTGTTCTGTTTACCATGAGATAAAGTTATAAGGAAGTTACAATCAATAAATGTTGGTTCCCTACTCATAATAACTAACAGATAATATTGAATGGATGACAATAGTGCAACAAGTTCGTTGAGATTCACGGTCCTGTTGTACTACTCGGTAGACCATAACTGAGTTTCAAGCTTCCTTGAAAAGCTTACTGTTATGACCCACTGGTCAACGATAATCAGAAACGTTTAGCGCACTACTATACAAACCACGGAACGTAGCACAGAGCTTAGCAATACCCGGAAACCCCAGAATAATACAGAAGACCATGACCTTTAGCGGAGATTGTATTTGTTTTCAAACCAAAGGTAACACAGCAGACGAGCGTCTATATATATAGTCTTTGAATAGCCTAAGAATGGAACACACGTGGACGTAAAGAAGGATTTTTTATAGGCGATTCGGACTAAATGATAGAAGACAAACAACCACTCATCGTTACAACAACCCACATTTACTCCCGTGAAACAGTATGACCACAAGCGGGTTTGGATACAGCCAAGTTGTCCAAGCCGAAGCAAGAAGACGCCAACCTGGGACATCTCTGCTCGGTTGTCTGAACAACCCTCGACCTAGGCTCCTGCGTCGGATGCAAACTAAAGTTTAGCCTATAAGGACTAAGTATGGAGATCACAACACGTTGTACAAATGAAAAAATATTCGACACTGCTTTAGGAGTCGCAAGCCCACTGAGATAAGACTATTAAACCAATCCAAAAGTGACCATCACCTTCAGTCCCCAAAAACACAACGAGGACACCAACTGTACGACGGAAAGACCACTAGGCGACAAGAATACATCTGCCTGGGAGTTTACTTGTGACAAAAAATGGGAACTGCGGGGATAGAGTGAGAACCTGATCATGACTAACCGGTCCCCTTGATCTCAAATGGAAACAGTCAACCGGCAGGTTCCAATTCGGTCACGTCAAGCGAAAAAGCTTTTAGAGAAATGTGCTCACTTATGTTGGAGATTGCTGATCGACGTTAAAATTCGGGGTGTGTAGTCAGCCGTCTTTCGTAGCCACCTCCGAGAGTAGAGGATAATCAAGGGGGGGATGTTCGGTTTTACTTAAAAACAAACGAAGAGATCTTCGACTAGCGTCAAACGAAACAAGGGTTAGCTCGGAGTTTAAAGCAACGTTTGCACAGGATGCCTCTGCGAAAACCGTGCGAGACAAAAACGTTTCTGAGTGAAAAATCTAGTCATATTTTCATCACCGTCGTTCATATAGGGTTGAGGTTTAATTTATGAAGATATTACTCCCGCATGGATGAACCCGATGGGCACAGATAATATAGCCTTCATAATGGAGTATTCCTGAACCAGTGATAAACAGTTAGGTGTGGATTGGGCAAACATTATGAACGGAAGGCGAACGAATCCAATATTTTAGGTGATGAACAAAATGCTTGTTCCAGTGTCAATACAATGGGTAGATGTGTAACAGAATGTCACGAGATATGCGCAGAAGGACGAAACATTTCCTCGAAGCAACGCCCGAGTTGATATTTACCATGTTATCATAACGTAACGCCTTCGCAGAAAACGTGTTGTATCGGCTATCTCGTTTGATAAGTATGCAATGAGAATAGGAGTTACGGTGCTATGATGAAACTGGGTTAGTTTTAAGGCGAAAAACGAATAATCTGAACCGAAAACATCCGCGTTAACTCGAAAGAAACAAGCGAAAACGACGCATTGAGACACCTAAACGGAACGGAGTGTGTATGCCTCACGGGCTTCTTCCGGTAGGCGAAGTGCTCAATTAGCCCGACCGTTTTGTCACGGGCCACTTTTTCAAGTCAATAAGAATGAGTGGATGACAAGTAACTGTTCACTATTATGGTATGTAACGATTAGTTAGATGCGAGAGATGAGCCCCCTGTGACGTACTGCAACAAAATTATCCGTAAACTATTGGACAATCAGATTTGTCGCGATGTGTGTATGCACTAGCGTGACTACCTCCGTTTCAAGATAAAAGACTGGATATGACCGACAATAAATTATGGGGAAAATCGCGTCAATTCGAAAGAAGCAGTCATAACAAACTCAACATTTTTAAGAGTGCATACCAGTAGTCTATCACTATTTGGTCATCGTGTTAAAAAATAGCTGATGAAGGCATTCAACCTAGTACATGATTTCATTGAAAAATGCGTACACTGAAAGATTGAACCAAATTACGCCCACAACAATGTTTTATGAGGAAGTGGAACAGAAATTAACCGCAAAGAACAATATTAACACGGACAGACGAACGTGCGGACAGCCTGCGTGCTCATTTCTCCTATGAGCTACCTGACAGTCATGTGAAGTTAACAAACAAGCCGGCGATAAATGAAAGTAGAACCACAGGAAATTATCGTAAAAATTAGTTGCGAGAGACAGAACTCGTTATTTCACAGGCAGATAATCAACAGAACACTTGACAATAGTTCCACAGTAAACGTCCGCAAAGAAAGTATAGAGACCAATTCGACAGATCAGTGGTCAATACTGACCGTTTTAACCAGCTGCGAAATATAAGTGAGATGTGTAGTCAAACAAAAGTAACTTTGAACGGTTAGTAAAAATCGCAAGCTCAAATCATATAATTATTCTGAAAGTCAAAAAAAAGATGAGTCCTTCAATGCAGGTGCAATGAGATCCTTAATGAAACGGTTCTGAAGTTCGCAGAAAATGACACTTAGGACAAAATATTAGCCGTAACTCAAAAGTCGAAAAAATCATCGCCTTTCAAAGCAAGATAAAGAACCCAGAAGATAACCGGAAAAATAAACGTATTGGCTGTGAGTGTCAGAGCGCAGGCACCCCACTGAATCTAAAAACAAAAACAAAAGCAGATTAGGAATCAGAACAACCGGAAAATGTATATATTCTAATTTGTCCAGTTTAAAATGTATCAGTAACATATTCAAGTGTCGATACACCAGGTTTACGAGAACACATATCAGGTTGACAGTACGCATGGGGTGTCCCCGGCACTGTTCTGCCCGCGTCTCTAATGTTGTTCAGATTAGACGGATCATACTACCGCACTCGAAAAGATATATACTGCATTCCCAACACTGAGAGGTCTTGCCCTACCGGGCTTTCCAACCTTGTCGGGTCAGCGAGCACCAATGAGCTAGGATGGGTGGAACGCACAGAGGGTAATGGGAGACGTGATCCACACCGGACAAACAACCCCATTTTGGTGGACACAGCTATGCCTTAAAGGTGTACAATGGGCTCTCACTGATCAGGCCGGGTTAGAATTCCCGTTGGTGTAAGCCTTCGAATGTGTCCGCCTCCACCCTCTGTCCAACTTCACTAGCATGAAGCGCTTAGTGTGGATGACTCTGGAAACAATGGTACACCAGTGCCAAGAAAAAACCCCGGGTCCTCTTAAAATGGCATGCAGTCGAGTAAAAATAACATCGGAACACATTAAAGTGAAGAAGGCACAAAACGGCTATGGATTTTTGAGAACGAATTTTTAAATTACAACAAGAACAGCCCAGCTGAGTTGAAACGAGTGTCACTAGAATACTCGCAATGATATTCAACGGATGCTCATGTATACATGTAACAGTGTGCGACAAATAGGGGGCGTCTGATTAAAAACCACACAAAGCTCACCTATTCAGTGGAATTAGCATAAAACATACCACACGATACACTGCCGTACAACTGGTGAGAATAATTAAACAAAAGGTTGTACCACATCAAATCGGATCAAGATACTAGGAAACACGATCGATCACTCACAATGTAGGAGAAAAAACAGGATTAGCTTGTGCTTAGCCGAAATGTAACAGGCACAAACCAAACAGGACACGATTTTCCTCTTGACAGATTGTATCGAAATCGTGAAGTGTTGGCCACGTGGAGTTCACATGATTCCTACAGGCAGGTTTGCAAGTGGTGTTCAACAGCGCAATGTACTCACGCACATCTCTCAGTAATCCAAACCGACTGAAATAAGCGCTGAACCAAAGAGTGGTTATCCTGATCACTGGTCTAGCGGAACACCGTTACATACACTCCAAATCAGTGGGATAAATGAACTCCAAGCAGTTTCTCAACAGATGTCATCATCACAGCAGCCAAGAACCTGCCCAAAAGATACTGTGGTTCGGGCTGCTGCTCACCTCAACAGCGACGTGGAATATCCTAGAAGAAAACGCTACTAAGAAGTTTGACAATTAATAAAAGAAGGCGAAGCGGAAGAACTAGAAATATTATGGATACAGGTATGCCATTGACTACGACACACTGCCATTTCGGATAGCGTCTCTAACCAGCGGCTCGAGTGATCACGAGGATCTCATCCAGGCAGGCGACATCTACCCACATTACAGTCAGGGTGTTCATGTGGTTTCACCCAACTGCTGGTGGCCTCAATGTATAATGCCCGGTACGGTAAACACTCAGCTGGCATACGGAGAACGTGATCCAACCATCGCAAGCTGTGCACCGTGATTAGTTGACCAACTGATCACGCATCCCGAGCGTTCCGGAATACACGCCGGCGACGGGCCACATTGTTCACACAATCAGTCCACCGAATGTGGATTAACTAGAGGGGATAACGATGGTCAAACACGGCAAGTCTGTTGATATACTCCCACGCTTCCGAACCATAGAGCAAAACAGAACGTACACAAGCATTATTTACTCTTCCTTTCAGCGATAACCGAATATCTTCTCGACGCCACAAATGACACAGTTTGACAAGAGCAACTAGTGCCTTCGATATACTCGCTGATAGCTCATCAGTAATGGTACAAGATAGTGAGAAGATAGTCATACCCATGTGTGTGAAACTGTCCACAGTCTCAGGCGGATTATCTAGAATGCAGAAGGTAAGAATGGAAATGCCCCAGTCTTGAAGCGGCACTGTGCGCTATGCGAAGCGCATTTTATACAAACCAGCCCGGTCACACATCTCGTTCAGCATAGACTGCACGTTTCCGGCTGAAGGGCTAAGTATGGCAATATCGTTCGTATACCCCCAGATTGATCAAACTAGCACCAAGAAGCTCAACACCAAGTTCACTTGACTCAAGCACATATTCTAGGACGTCGTCTATAAGGAAAGTGATTAAGAAGGGGGAAATCGAACACCGCTGACGAATACCACTAGAAGTGATGAACGCCCGAGACAGTTGTCCATAAACTCTCACCCTGCTTGCAGAGAGGGCATATAGTGATCTCAACAGATTCACGTATTTCTCTGGTATTCTTATGCGAAGAGGACATCTCCGGAAAACGTAACGAGCAACTGAATCGAAAGCAGCTTCGAGGTTCAAAATGACCACGACTGTCACCTGTCTGTAACAGTGCCGATGTTCCAAGATCCGTCGCAAGGTAAAAATATGATCAACGAACCCTCGATCAGATCGGAATCCTGCCTGTTCTTCGCATATCCGACTTTCTCTGGGCTTAGTGAGACGACGTAAAATGAGGCCAGTGAGTAACTTGGACGCAATAAACACCAAACCGATACCTCTGTGGTTGTCACATTGACTTCGGGCCCCGTTTTTGAAAACGGGAATGACTGTTGATAGGCACCAAACACGAGGCACTTCTTCAGTCTCCCATATTGTCTGGAGGAGTTTTGTCGGTTCTTATGTCAACCTCTCCGCCACCATCCTTGTAAAGAGGAGGGAGGAGGTCTGGACCAGGAGCTTTATTACGTTTCAATAACCTCAGCTCCAGGACCACTTCTGCTTCCGACGGAGGGTCTTCTGGAACGCAATAATTGACCATTCGGGTCCCGTCGTTCACGTGATCTGGTTGAGGCCAACTGAACCGCTCTTTAAAATGTTCAGCCCACCTGTCAAGTCGGCACGATTGACTGGTAATAAATGAACCATCTTTTTCATATATGATCTCACTTACACCGACTCGACGGCCAGTACAACCACGGACCAGGGAAGAAAGCCTCCCGCTATTCCCGAATAAAAAGGCTCTTTCCATCTCTTTCGATTGTTCGACCAAGCGATGTTCATGGTCTCTGCGCAAGCTTTTAGTCAGCTTGCGTTTAAGTTCTCGACGGTCGTCATCATATTCAGAACCAGGTGGGATCGAGCGACGCTCGTTCATGAGGTTAATCGACGTGACGGACATTCAGCTGTGTCGCAACTGAACAGCTCCTTTGAACATGCCTGTTCACAGCATGCTTTCAAAGCTGTGGCCATTTGTTCCCAGTGTTCGTTAAGATCTCTCACCCGACAAGAACTGGGAAATTTTCTCACCAATGCTACCTGGTAAGCGTTCCTTACACCCACATCGTTTGAATGCCAGTTGAGTACCTTGCACTTAGGAGTGTATGTCCTCTGGGCAAATGACAATACAAAACGAGCAAGCACAACAACATAGTCTGAGTCCAGGTGGTTGCGCCAAAATGCATGACAGTCCTTAACAGAGTGGCGCCACCTGTAACTAACTGCTGTATGATCCAATTATGTCCACGACTGAGAAGCACACGGAGGTCCCCAAGTAATACAGTGCTTCTTCCTGTGTTGGATTGCGGTGCTCGAAAGATACAGACCGTGGGATGCGCACAGCTGCAGAAGTCTTCCATCACTGTCTGTACGTTGTGCTCGGACACCAAACATACCTCCCAGCCGCTTCTCATCCGGAGAAGGACGACCAAGCTTAACATTAAAATCGCCCGCTAGTATGATGATGTCTGAGTGTTTATTTTGCATAAGAAGGTCAACGAGGACGTCATAGGACGCACTTTTTGTAGCCTCTGAACAGCCGTCCGTTGGAGCATACGCCGATATAATGAATGCACAACATCTTTCTGATTTGAGTCGACAGAATTTAACCGCCATATTGAGTCTGACAGCGCACAAGCGACTGTCCACTGGGATCCAATTGAGCAAACACTGCTCTGCTCTGGAATTCAGTACGACTCCTATTCTAGCTTGGCCGAGATTCAGCTTCGGCGTCACCAGAAACCCTGAGAGAGAAGTGCTTGGATCTACAGTTATCTAGAGGTGAGCTCAAGTTGATAACGGCGGTAGAATCGTAGACTCGCGTCTCCGACACACAGCACACATCAAGCTCCAGACTTCAGAGAGTACTAGCCAGAGCAGCTTGCTGACCGACTTGTCGGAAAGTGTGGACATTGTAGGCGTCAATGTTTGTCAGATGTCTTGGTCTCAGAAAACGATTATCGCTCGAAGGCACATGGAACACAGAAAACTCGTGGAGCAAATTAGAAGAAGAAAGTCGTGATGGGTGAATAATATCACCGTCGGAAGAACGATAACTTCTGATACTTCCCAGACGATCATACCGTAGAAAGGATTTGACTTGAGGGACCCCACTCCGAACCTATGACTCAAAAATCTAACCTGTGAGACAACAAGGTACAGGATTTTCTTGGGTATCGCTACTCAGAGCCAATGACTCAATAGTCCGACTCACTTGGCAGTGATAGGCTTGCCTAGCCCAAAAGCGTAATGAATAAGACATTTACATCTTATTCTGAGCACTGCTGCGCGCAGTGAATGTATTCGAAGCTACATCAGGCTTCTGGGTGATACCGGATGTTTTTCAACTGCAATGGATAATACGTCTACGGTCACGGTCAACCGTTGGGCCCTCGAAGTGCTCTCTGTTTGTGAATACTTCTTCCAACCCACTTCGTCTTGATTCGGCAGACAGTAATGGGTAACTATGAAAATAGTTCTGCCGTATGCTTGTAGGATCGTGCCTTACTAACTAAGCACTTGTACGCGATCAGTAGTGTGACATAACCCAAAGAGTGCGTTTGTTTTTCGTCTGATTGCTCCCCTTTGGCCTGTCTGATAAACTTGCACTGGGAAAGACTGAAGTCATAATCAGCATAACTTGCCGGATCAAAACAGCACACAAACCTGACCACCACGTCAAGGTAGCAGTATAGGTCAGATCAACAGATGTACCTTGATATGTAATGAATTCTCGACCAAGAAACGACAATTAATTCTAGTTGTAGCATCATCCGACAAAAAACATAATAAGCACTCTAATGACAATTGGCTCAGCCCGGTTAAACTTTTATTCGTAGTAAATGAGGAGGTCGTCAGAAAGATTATTTGGGTGGTCTGCGTGCTATGCACGTTAAAGTAGCAATTGGTCAATAAATGACTGACTACTTTCCACCAAAGTTGGAAGGACGACAGTAAGTAACAGTTTAGGAAAAGTCAGTGAAAAGTAAAACGAAAAAAAGACAGCCGAGTGTTTGAAAAAGACGAGTTAATTTTTACAGTATCAACAACTGAGAAAAAACTTACGACCGGTGAGCCACTGGGTGCACGAGCCAGCAGAATAGGAAGTGCGTAGGCAGAGAAGATCAGTATCGTAGTGAGCAATGCACAGGTATCTCGAACACAATTGGCCTCCGTCTGATTCTTGGCGATCAAAATTGGGATCGGAACTAACAGATAGAATGCTAGCACAAACATAGGCCACCAGACTCTGGAAGGGACAAACTTTTTTTTAACTACCACAGTCCTACCCGTATTGAGGCAATGCACAGGCCAACAGCAGGAAAGTGAACGAACAAGCGCCAACCAATGCGACAAACAGCAGTACTAAGGTCCACAGCTCAATAATGAGGGTATGATAATCACTCACTTCTAACTCCTTGCATTTTCCGCACAAAAGATAGAGCGACTATGAATTTTCAGTCCGTTAGTGGATACATTCAAACCAATTGAGAAAAACCCGATCTAAAACACAAAATAATAAAAATCGTAACGGTAAATCACAGAGGATGAGAACTGCGAGATTAGTCTCCATTTGGTTCATCAACGTTGACGAAGTAGTGCTCGTCACTCGGCTGAACGAGTTACGCTTGCTGAAACCTTCAAGTGGTGTATTGGGAAAAACAGAGGTGGTACTATGTGGACACTCCTGAGGTTTTGTGGCTGTGACAAACACAGGAAGATTATGTTCAAGTTAATCAGTGCGCCGATAAAGAGAAATCAGTCACGTAAAAGAAGGCAGTTACGTTCACTAGCAATTAGTCCAATGCTACCGAGCGCACCCCTAAAGGGCAGCTCGGAGAATAATCTACATATGGAGTCAATTGCAAAAAAAAGCAGCCGTGAACAAGAAACGAAAAGATGGCAGATTCAAAATTGACAAATACAGACCTTGGAAAAAACCATGAGGTGTTTAGGTGCTGTTGGGAAAAAACACTTTTTCCCCAAAAATTCGCATTAAATGCCAAGGAAGATGGATTCTTCATTTTCTGAGAATCTGAACGCCCGCCAGAATTCTCGAACATCCGAGAAGATTGGTCCATTAGGTGACTTAGGCTCAAGGCCGACCCAAACCTATAAATACAGTTGCTGTAAATCACAATTTTGCCTTCGGGCTTAGCAGTGAATAAGGCTTGTTTGAAGACCGTCTTTCTCCTTACTTGTTGGGGGACTCAAAGTTGTGAGTTAGAATCCGATATTTGCGCTCTGATTTTCGTACCGTTTTGCAATATCGTTGCGTTCGTTCGTGATAGAGATACTGATCGTGGTCCTGTGTTTGTTCTTGGCTTTCTCCATCAGGTGGGGTCGTAACAGGTGCTACTAATATTATCCCATTAAACGATCCGAGTCTTCGTTTGCTATTGATTTAGTTTGTCAAACACCACAACTGGCAACTGACACTTGTGAATCCCCGAAACTAAAGCCCCAGCTGACTCAAGCTGCATGTGCACTGCAGAAGGTAAATTCTGCTATTTACAATACATTGAACGGATTATGAGTATGACAAATAACGGATCTCAGGGAAGTTAATAGAGCGAATATTAAATACCAGAACGAAGATATCTTCCGATATGCTAGGAAGGAATATAAAGAATAAGCATAAGTAAAATTAGTTGGTTTATCGAAAGTCAATGAAATAGAAAACTGTGGTCGTTTTGATAAATACTAGTAGGTTAATTAGCACATTTGTGCATGTATTTCAGGAGGTCACGTGTTAGTGTGACCAGCAAATGAACAGACAGTACGACTATCGATGAATAAAGAAGATGCGCTCGTGAAGCGGAACGGTCTGAGCAGCAGCTTAGTTTGCCCATTACTCTTATTGCGCAATACTCAGATTCTTGAAGTTATATTGTGATATGATGGTGTAGAGCCATCGATCCAAACTCGAATGTGCAGTTGCATCATAACTCTCGGAAGTTTCAAAGCCAGAGATCTATACGAATTTATGGCGACTATTCAAAGATGATGATAAAATGAGCAAATGGCCCAACCATATGTGTATGGACAAATCGGAATACCCCTCTCAATAGAAGTGAGCTTATAATGGCTCCCACATTTAGGCAGATACGGCATTGACAAAAAAAGGAATTAACTTCAGTCTTCTTAAAACTAAACGTGCAGTAGTAAGGAGACAGACACTAGGAAATAGAGGGCAAATTTCCGTCCTGAATGAAGAATCGCAAATCAAACTTCAAATTCCGGAGCAAGGTTAACCGTATCCTTGGCAAGCAATTACTAAACTTCTCCGAAAAACTCACACAACTGCCTCGCTGAAGTAAACTACATTTTTAGAACTGCTTACACATAGCAGTATCCTCACCAGATGCCTAGGTGCCTAATTGGTGTTCTACTCCCACATATCCGACCTAAGGAGAACTGAACTATACTAAAAGTTTTATTCGTAAATGTTGAATTTCAAGATACAGGAAATAATGAAACACGACCTCACGGAATCCAACTGTCTGAATCGTAAATGGTGACAAAGTGACCGATTGGCAATATTTTCTGTTGGTTGAGAGTCAAAAACAATCATCGAGAAGTCAAACATGTTAACAGGTACAGTAATTTTTACGTAACAGTCCCTGGCGCTTAAACAATCGCCTTCGAGTTTCAAACGATAGGATAAATTGTCAATCACACCGACAACACGGACACAGATGTCCAATTTTTCAACTCCTGTCATTGTAGGATATAGTATGCAGCTACGGAGAGCAAACCCCTGTCCCGAAAATGCAATGATAACCTAGGTCTTAGACCCGACAGTTGGCTGGTCGGTTAGTGTATTTAGGAAGCCGAATTACCAGTGTGTCAGTAGTGTGAGAAATGAAGCTAGAATTCGTATTCTTAGAGGAACACTCTACAGGTTCCTGCACCACTAGCGTCAGAAATTATATATTTTAACTCAACCACCACACATATAAGAGGACAGGTAGATCAGCTTCACATTACGGCCACTAAAAGTAGTCCACTAAGGATAGTATCCGATACCCGGGTAAACAAGTGGACTAGCTCAACGACAACGGGCACGTCCCCGGGCTGAGGATTGGAGGACGGCCATCCATCTGGAGGCCAACCGCAAAATAAGCAAGATTCTCCTAGCAAATAAGTGCTTGCGCACAACGAACGATAGTACTACCAGAGCGTGGGGGATTCACAGCTGGCAGCTGTGTCTCCCATAAAATGTCACATAAGCTCTTTGACAGTACTACTACGAAGTGGCGTATATTACCCCGCCACAAATGTGTTTCAGATACCCCCAGCAGGAGCACATGGGCTCTCTTATACCATGTCGTGCGTCTGAAGGTGTTGTCTGTATGGTGCACTGACATCTCCAATCTCCGCTAACCATGGAAAAACCCCGAGAAAGCCGTACAAATCACCCCAGTAATCACCAGCCTCCTCGGGTAAACAAGGTGTGCCGGGTACTTTGAATGACTGGACCACATTCGAAGGGCGTATTAAAACAATTTGGTCCCCGGCCCCTGGTAACAAGAGGTATGTGTCTAAACAGTCCTCTCGGTCCTAGACTCCCTGGCTGGACAGATCTACCACATCAGATCCATTTTCGTTGATGAATTCTCGGGCTGCTGCGCTGTGTATTAGGCATCCTGGATGGAAGGACTCCATCCGAAGGGAGTATGAACCGAACCGCTACTGGTCGTCAGCCCCCAACGGACTCCGAACTCCCTGCTTCGCCCCACTGTCTTGTGGGTTAGGTTTCTTTTCGAACCCAATGCTCCGGGTGGAGCCTTTCAGGCCGACCTCCTTCTTCGGTTTGAGCAATCGAGAAGTATTTTGCCATCACAATTATGAACTTAAAGACGTACATTAATTACGAATTTGTCTTGTCCTCTTGTCATGAATTTTTGAATGAGATGTCGGCAGCCGACTTTGCTCCCATGTTAAATTTTACCGCACCAAACCGATTTGTATCTCTTCCCTTAATTTTTCAAACAACTCTATACTTGGTGATCCCAAATCCTACACACACCAGACTTGCCTCATTTGTCGCCCACGACGGAAGTCAAAGCCAGACTGATTGTGCCAAACATCACGGTTCTTCTGTCTGAAGGACACAAGCTTCTAATCGCCTCCCGAACACCATTTAGACTTACCACCCTTAATGTTCGAACACACGCTAATAGGCCAGCAGGTAGTTCTTGTACGTACTCTGGAGACCCTCGCCATTACTATCTGTTGTCTTGCTGAAACACAGCTCAACTCTACAATTTCAATCTCTGTCAGCCGCTTCACTGTGTGTATATAATGTGCGTTTGTCTGGAGATCTTGCGGCTCAAGCCACTGACCAAGCCGGTGTTAGAATTGCCCTAGAGAAGGCGCAGCTTCACTGGATTTCCGTCAACAGCCGACTTTGCATTGTCAGATTAGAAGGCACGGATCGAGCATCGAGAAGCGTCCACCGGAAACGTTGTCAGTTTATCGTTGCGGCATACGAACCCCAAAAACTGTAGTCCAGACGCAGTCAAAGATGATTTTTATCACCAGCTCACTAACTTTCTACACACCGTGCGGCAAACAGACATTGCTGTACTAGCTGTAGAACTGAACGCTCAAGTAGTCAAGCTAGGCGCCTATGAGCGTCACTGAAGTGGCCCGCACTCGCACGGTACCCGTCAAACATACAACGGTGAACGTTTACTGCAGCTCTGTATAGATAACGATCTGTTTCTGGCGAACACTAATGTTCGACGTTTTAGGCGTCAATGCGCCACCTGGCGACCTCCATTACCCAGTCAAGCGTGAACACAGATTGACCACATGGCCGTTAGCTATCGGTGATGCGGCTCTTTCTAAGATTGTAAGTCAATCTGGAGCACCTGCCTGGATTCCGGTCAGGTACTGTTATGTGCCAAGTTCACTGTGCGTTTTGATGGCAGACCACAACGCCGTCAACCACAAATTGACGTATGTAAACTAACAGATCCACAGGCGCTTCATGCTTACCAGTTTGCGCCTGCCTCTAATCTAGGTCCTCACCCATCAGACGAAACTGAAACGCATTGGGCACATATACAGCATACAATGCGTAAGCGCGGTACTGCCTGACGTAGTACTACTATGCGTTCAGCTGCCAACAGCTGGGTCTCCATGCGATCACTGGGATTTCTCGACGTTCGCAAGAATATACCATCCAGTAATGAATACAACTCGGCCCACAAGGCTATTCGCCTGGAGAGCCGGAAACAATTAGGAGAGGACCGGGAAGCCTGGTGAACACGATGCGCTATCGGGATGGAACAAGTTGCTGACACCGGGAACTCTCGGAAGCGTTTCCACCTCATCCGAACAACTGGTAGCAGAAAGCAAGGTAATCTGCGAAGTCAATGGTCAGCCTATTCATAACCTGCAACGCCGATTAGGACGTTCGGCTGGGCATTTCAAATAGCGGCTCAACTGGTAACCCGCGCCATTGACTAAGCCCTCGGTCCTTTCCCATGTTCATTGGTTTGTTGGCGCTCCTTCCTCTCGTTAACAGAAGTCCCTCTCGAGGTCAAGTTTCTGAAACGCCAAAAGGCACCTGGCCCAAACGAACTCCTTCCTGCCCTTTGTATAGATGAAGGTCCAGCTTTAGTAAAAGAATCGACGGCTCTGCTCCAGAAACTCTCGAACACTAAGGGGGTTCCAAATCACTAGGGTTTGGCTAACATCGTCGCTATTTTCAAAAAGGACTCGCACACTTCGTGTGCAAATCACCGAGGAATTAGCCTTATTCTTATTGCGCCAAAGATCCTCGCAGTCAATGCATTTCGTTGACTAAGCGGAACACGCGAAGAACATATTCGTGAAGAGCAAGCCGAGTTTTGCCCCGATCGTGGCTGCATTCATCACATCTTCACACTTCGCCAGATGCCTGAACTCCGCCATTCAAACAGAAAGCTAATAACTATTGTCACCATGAACATTAGAGGAGTCTTCGATTCGGTTGATAGAGTTGCACTGTAGAACTGTCTATCGAGGAAGCATGTGACTGAGAAGTATGCGAACATTCTGAAGACAATTACCTGTCAGACTTCGGGTAGAGTTAAGTTAAGGCTTATAGTAGCGTATCATCGACCCTTAGCATTTCACGCGGGATATGATAAAGTCGCTAAGCCCGCCCCCTCTCTTCCTATTCAACTTTGCAGTAGACGAGATCCTAGAGTAAGTGTTGACAAAGTGCGAATACGATAGTATGGATTTGCTCCCAAGAACTCGACCTCGAGACAAAAAGTAGGCAAGCGACATCGCCCTAATCTACGAAGGCTCATCGAGAGAGTCCTGAACATCACAGACAAATTGGAAGCCTCGAATCGTCAGTTTGGTATGGCCTCTGCATCTACTAAGTGCAGGGTGTTGTTGAAAGACACAGAACTCTGCGCCTACCCTCATCGTTGGTGATGAGCCGTTGGGAGTAGTTGAGAAGTTCATGTACCTTGGGAGCTGTATCAGCGCTGGTGAAATGTCTCATGAGATGACAAAGCGCACAGCAAAATCTCGGATGTCGTTTGCCAACTTGCGCCATTTGTGGCGTCAGCATAATCTTAGTCTTTTCGTGAACGGCCGAGTGTGCAATACCATTGCTAGAACAGTCCTATTGTACAGCTCCGAAACCTGGTCGATTAGCGCGAAGGATGTTCACAGAGTGTCGATTTTCGACTACCGGTGTCACAGAAACAGTAGCGGCGTGTGGTGAGAACATCATGTCGGCAGTGACGAAGTTCGCCGACGTGTCGTCCGAACGGACAGGCCGTGTCGACCTTCAAGCCTACTGATCTCGTCCTACAGAGTTCGCTGGCTTGGGCATATTTTACAAACGTCTACTCACCACCGACCACGCCGAGCTTTGTTTGCGAGTGATGGATTGGGCTGGAAGCAGCAGCCTGGTGGTCAGTGTACAACTTGAGTTTGAGGTATGAAAGCACTTGCTCTGAAGTTTGCTTCAGTAGAGCGCTCCCAGCTTCCTGGCAGGGGTCCGAAGGACACTGAACACCCTTGGTTGTCTGATATGGCGAATAATGAAAGTGAATGGCGCTCGTGTTAAGAGTCTGTGTACGTTGCTGTAATTTTGTATTCTTTATCCTTCTAATTTTTTTCCCTTCTCTACCTCAAACTACCGTTTTTCTTCTCACATTGTAACACGTTTGCCACTCGTGGTTTCTTACGTGTTAAACATACAAATAATAAGTGCACTGAAATATCTGAGTATGTAAGCTGGACACAATTCACATCTGATTGCAACTTTCGGATTCCTATTGGCTTTTCAGCCAGTACTAGAATCGAGTTTCGTAAGCAGCGCATATCCTGAACATCGGCTATACTTTCAAGTTCTGACCGCTGCGTCGAGGACCTCATAATAGGCACGACTGAAATCTCAAGTGCAACCGTTCAATCAACCCCGCTTGTGGGTGACGCCCAGTTTACCTGATCGCCTTAAGAGAAGACAATAACCACTTGTTAACTCTAATCAATGACTCCATGACTAGGAAAAGAACCATTAAACCTGTTGAGTAGTATTCTGACTACTGATAAGTAATCAGCAATTCTGATTAGTATAAGCTGAACATCACTCACAAGTAATTGTAACTTCCGCTGCTTGTGTTCACTCATAAGTACAGGATGACAACAGCGGATACGCAGGAAGGCTGGGAGGGTTCTAGGCAATGAAGACCAAACAAGTTTACTCGCAAAAAAGACCACTACCGTTTCAAGAAACGCCGGCATTTGTTGTCAGAACTCCCGCAAGCCACACAAGTCCCGCTTCTAAAGAGCACAGGCCGTGCTCGCAGAAAGAAACGGTAACCACTGGAAGCGCAGAGAATACGTATCTGTCTCCATCAACGACAAGTCGGTCAGACTACAGCTCGACACAGCATCCGACATCACACTAATCTCTGACCGCACGTGGCACCTGATTGGCAAACCTACAATACGCCTCACGGCCAAACTTGCACAAACGCTACTGGTAACCGATTGCCTATCATTGGCCAAGTCCAGTGCACTGCAGCCCTCAACGGATCATCAATCAGCGGTACCTGCTACGTGACCCGCAATCCTGGCCTGAATCTCCTTGGATTGGATTGGATCAACAGACTACATATATTTGACAAATCATTAATCCAAATCTGCAACCGCACTCGAGCTCAGCAGAAGCCCACGATGATTCCAGAAGTCCACCATCAACTCACAAACGCTCTCCAGCAAAGACACTTGGACGTTTTCGCAGAAGAACTTGGCTGCTGCACCAAAATGAAGGCACTCTTATCCCTACGTCCTGGAACGAAGCCGGTATTTCGACCCAAACGTCCAGTACCCTACGCTGCACTGGCAACTGTCGAGCAAAAACGGGA
>JTDE01000155.1:54326-91530 GCA_014338405.1 Paragonimus skrjabini miyazakii
CTAAGACTGACTTAACTGGTTCGGTTGGTGAAGAAGTTGTGGGGATGCGGCCCAACAAAACAACTCTTCTTTCCCTGAGAGCGTTTTCTTTCACATTCGCCGCCGTCTCCTCTATATGTGCAGTTGACAGGGCAACTGTCTTCCTGGTGACCACGACACCAGGGAAGGCAAGCGCTATGTATTCATTTAATAACTGGAGTTGCAGCATCAATTTGGTCGGAGTCCGTTGGTATTGCTCCATCCTATTCCCCATAGAGGAAACAGAAGGACATATTGTGCTAACCTGCCAACCTGCAGTCGCGGGTTATCTGCGTCGCTTCACATTTCGTGACGCGTACGTGACTATTCGGCGGCAAAGCGGCGCCTTGATTTTCGTCAAACCTGCAACTCATGTAGACAGAATTTAAAGCAGAAGAAGCAAGTTGCTTGTACTGGTGTTCGTTGAGTGCAGTACATTTGATGTGATACCACTTCTGGCACTGGTGGCACTGCATACCGTTCTGTGCGGACATTTTGCATCCATGACGGCTGCAAATGCTCTCTGCCTCAGTCGATTGGATCCCAGCACTGTTATATCTTACTCGCGTCATGGTCAATAGAAACAAGCAGTACATAATATGAAACAGATACGGAAACGGATAAAATGCAATACAAAGTTTCAATAGGTAATTATTCGGTGTGTTATTCGGTAAAGAACAAGAGTAATCGAATGTAATTTTTGATGCACAATGTACTAATAGGGCAAAAAGTGTGTAGACATTTACAGCGAGAAAATTTAAATTAAATTTCGGACCGTGTCTGGCCACCAGTCGGACCGGAGTTGGCCTGCACCAAATACTGGAGTCGGTCCGACTGCGGTTTGGCCAGACAGGCAGTCGGCCAACAAAACCTTTTGCCAGCCCTCTGTTTACTGAATTTTACGGTGCCTATTAGCACGATCGTTCTCTTAATGTTCCCTGATCTCCGAATATATCCAACCACAAAGAGAGCAACCGTCTGTGTGACCATGGTTACACTGTTCGTATGGGTGATATGTTGACATACCACAATTCCTGCTTCTAAATGAACCATATAGACCACTCGGGAACGCTGTAAGCTGACAAATCACACAAGTGTGTAGGTACTTGTCCGGTGCGAGGTTTGAAAGGTGCCTGTCATACTCACAAAGTCTTGACAGATGGAGGGTATGTTCGTTGTTTTATCAAAGATCACGAGGTTGTCTGATCCTAACCTACTCTATATTGACCCGGCGCATTGATCCTGATTTTTCTGAAGAGAAATCAGGCCCATGGGCATGTTATGCTGGCGCAGCTACAAATTCTTCATGAACACTTTACAAAGTGTAGCCAAGTGAGTGCTGAATCTCACTTGTCTCGGCGCGTCATATGATCACCTGGATACTCTCCCAAAGAATGTTGTGCTTTCGCAGTCACTGGGAGATTTCGAGCGTAAGCTTGATACTCTTGGGTTGCAGTTTACTCTTTATCCATACCTTTAATACCCTTATAGTATGAAAGATATCTCTTGCTTGTATACTTAGTTTTTACTATCAATTTCCTCGCATGCCTACATTGATGGCCCCTACCAGTGGCTCCTGATTCATCCATCTTCACACACTGTCCCCTACATATTAGCTCACTTATTTTTTTATCACGTGACTATAGTCACGTTGTACTATAGTACAACGGGGACTGCCGCGTTGGTTGTGTAGGCATTACTGGTTGCATCGTAGTTGGATTCATGAATACAAGCCCAGCTGACTCAATTCACTTGGTTATATCTCATTCTTGCCTCGGTTTCAACGACGTTCATTTGTAAGAACAAACTTGGGAGATACTCCTAAAGTTCCAGTCTCACATGCGTATGTATCTGTACCGGAAAGATTATATCAACCAATGGCGTGCAAGTTGCAAACGACAAAGTCAAAATGAAATTCATAACGATCACGAAAATCTTACCAAAGACACAATGTAACGATGTCGAGAAACAAAAAAACTAAATCGGTATCAGGTGAGAATTTTGGATAGTTAGAGTAGCGTCTACGCGGTTGCTAGTTGCAAAAAATGCAAACATTTCTGATCGACTAGTGAAGTGAATAGGAATGGATTGGAACATAAACTAATGAAATGGACTTGCTTAAATTATGTCTATGCAGTTGATGGTTACAACTGATGCTAACGTTAGTAGTATAGGATCAAGCGAACCGAAGACGACTGGTTGAGAATAACACAACTAGTAAACAAGGAGTACATTGTCGACTTGCGACGTCAACGTGAGAGCAGACGAATTACAAGACAAAACGGTAACAGGGCGGAACAACAAACGATCACGCAGCAGGATCGTACGTTTGATTGCGTGGGGTACTTGTCGGTATCTGTACTCGTTCAAACAAATGTTTAAGCACGTACAAAAGTTGGAAGCAAAAAGAGTACAAATGGTAATCGTTAGCGGTAAACAAATAGGGTCAACAAAATATTCGACCAGTGAACTGAATGCGATCGAATTGGAACATATAGGAGATTAAAACACTTGGTCGTTGTGGAAGTTGTGCGCTTGATGGTCTACCAAATCTTTTGTCCCATGTTTGGGTTGTGTCCTTCAACTGAGTACTGCGTCCCCTCTACGATGTCGTTGTCCCTCTCACTCAATGTGTAGACCTTTGGGCTGCGGCAATTTGTCCACTTTTCTGATCTATTACTAAACCTGGTCATCAGGTACTCATCATAGAACAAAAAGTCAGCGTTCCGCATAACAGCCAATGTTGCAGCGTACCTCCACCGGTTAGCCGTAAGCATAGCGGTCACGAACCACTTGTTCACTATCAGACGAGGGACCCGACCACTCACGCTCCTCAGGATGTGCACTCGGTACAGAATCTGGTGGATATTCGGAGATTGTTGTGCAATTGCCGCTTGTTTGACTGCAGTTTCGTCCATTATCGTTGTCCTTGTCTCCAACGGTCCGACGAGGACCATTAATTGCGGAAGAACAGGGCAATTGCTACCTTTGTTTCGTTTGCAAGCAAACCGGCAAACATACTCCGCTAGCATTTACAACCACCAAAACGAACAGGCTGTACTGTTTCTTACAACTCTTATCTGTGGCATCTATCCCGATAACCTCGGGGTGGCGCCAACATAACTCAATTTGTTCATTGCTCATGAACACAAAGTGCATCAGACGATTTTATTCACTTAGATTGAAATAATATTTGCCAGTTGTGTCCAGTTGCGCACGCAAACCACCGAGACAGCCAATCGTGTTTCCCTTCGCAAACAACCAGATACGAATTTTACACACATCCCTCCTAATTGTCTTCTTGTGCCGGATGTATTGTGTATTGCTGAAGGAGACAGTGCCATCCAGCAATCACTACCGAATTTCGTTGATTTCTTTAGCGGTCAAACAAGGTCTTGATACTTCGTATTGGATAGTAATGAATTTGCTAGGATGGTTGTGCACCATGTCGACTTTGATGACCCGGAGGTCTCCGTTGATATTACGGCTGATGTTGAAATAGGAAGTATGCCCTGTTTGTCCGCTTACTCTCTCTTAAACGCCGGAGAATGAGTGTAAAACTTGTACCCCATGGACGCTTGCGTGAACGCGTCTCTTTTAATTAGTGAATGCATGCTTTTGATTGCGTGCAGATGAAAATTCGAAACATTGAAGCTCCGCTCCAATTGCATCCGAATTTCGCAACTCTTATGGCGACATTACACTAGCCAAGTGTTTCCGAAACGGCGCCAGTCAAACGTATACTTGATACTTATTGCGAGTACGACCGACCGCGACCAATAAAGTATGGTACACATGCTTGGCCCAGAGGGTCACAGGACTGATGGTATGTAGCAGAGAGATAATCATGTCAAAAGGTGGAAAGTAGTTCAGGTAGAGGCAAGTCACCATTTAGCCGTAAGGGACTTGGATAACAGCCAAAACGTTTAAGCTTCCAATGCCATCCAGACACAACAGTCTCGTAGGTACCACTGATAAACCCAAGTTTCTTCTCCCATTTAAAGTGCGTGAAACGTAGCTAGAATGTTCGATGATAAGCAGTTATAGTCAGGGCTACTTGAATTAATCTCTATCTTGTAGCTATAGCAATATGTTGTTTTATTGAGATTTTGGTGATGGCGTCAAATAGCTCGCGTTGATGGCCCTCTCCGCTAACAGATCCCAACTTCCAGTTGACTTACGGTGCACAAAATTCTTCGTGAACAAGCCTGACACATCAACACATTGACACATCGCCAAAAGCGGAGTTCAACAAACCTTTAAATTTTTCTGATGTCACTTCTGAGTTTTGATTCACTCCAATGACCACCAACGAAGAGTGGTTGCATGTAGAGGACCCAAAGAATACCCAAGAGGCGGCCTCACAACACTGTGGATCAGTAATAGCCAATCGCTTTCAGCGGCATTGTTACGTAACAATGTAGCTGAACGTATAGATTCACAATGACACTACTAAAACCAGTGCGTCAAGCCACCCAATTCTGATTCCGAATCCTTTAAACCGTTAGTGAACTTAGCGTCCTTTTAAAGTTATGAGAAGAAAATGTACCGGTTTTCTTTTCTATAGTTAAAATCGTTGCTCAAGGAGTGAAGTGAACTTAAATTTTGAAAATATCTGAAGTCAGTTCATTCACTTCGTCTGTTAAAGCTAATGTGCTTTTTGCACATACTATGCTTACCAACCATGTTAACCGTTATACACTATACCTGTTATATGGCAACAGGTCCTAATAGCTAGCATATGATGTAGATTAAGTCGAGATAATTGAATGGAGCACCTAATGAGCTTACGCGAGGTATAACTGTTTCCAGTAGTAAATTTTTGTGACAAAAGTGAATCGCTGAAGTTGGGAATACTCCCAGACTTACTTCAATTGTAACTTTGTAGTTCTTACTCTGTTCCAGTGGTCCAAAACATGCGGTATTGCTTGAAAATGTTTGTGTTACAACGTTCAATAAAATTGTAGAGGACTGGAACGTTTCTATTCTGCACAATAATTAAACCAGAAAACAGGTTAATGGACAACGGCATTCATTGCAAGTAGACCGAGAAAGCAAGCTATAACCAAGGCACAACAGAAGCAAAGCACGACAAACCAGTAACCAGCGACCGGAAATTGTCATTCTTAATTGTTGACCTTGAGCGGTCGAACAAACGAGAATATACAGACATGCAATCAAACAATGTCTATAGTGTCAACAGTCAAAATAAACAGCAAGACAGTTTGAGTACGTGGCAGACCAAGGGTGTCTCTACAAAATAACTGTCCACATATCCTAACGGCACATCTCTTATGACCTACCATGATAGTTGGGTTACTATTTTCGTCTCATGGATGACGAAAGTGTAGTATGAGGTGGGTCTCATGAGCAGTACCGCAACGTTGGGAGTATATCTTGTGGTTGTTCCTGTGAGTGCGCGCTGCTGAAACCAAACCAACAGTTGAATACAGTCAGGAGAATTTTAGTCAATCAAGCTTGCTTTCATAAATCTGTATAGGGGTCAACCAAGTACACCCCACAAACTCTCACACAACAGTCCTCACCGTGCTAGACACGTGATAAAATTCAAAAGATTGATGTGAAAAGAACATTGTTAGGGTTTGGAAGAATTGGGATGAAAGTGGGTAAAGTGCCAGATGGCAAACAGTAAGCGTATAACATAAATCTGGAGAAAAGAAAAGCTAGATGTAAGTTACAAAAGTAAACGGTAATCCAGGAGCATACACTAAAATTTCCGATCGAATGGTCAAGCATTATATCCTCTAGGAGCTATTTTACCAATCGATGAAGCACATAGACGAGCAGGATTCAGTCACCAAGTGATTGGACCGATGCAATTTTAACATCAAACAGTGTCTTCGTACGGGCTGTTCCGGCATTTATTAGTATACTGTTAGTAGACTGATGCCGTAGGCTTCTGGCTTTGAGGTCGGTAAAACGGTGAAACATGTCAGCCTGTTTACTCACAATAGGCAACTCTGTTGTTCCTAACGCATCGCTATACAATTGTACACATTGATACAGCAAAGTGGGTGAACCAATGTGAAACACCTCGCATTTTTCAAAGTTCATTGGCAGCAGCCATTTTGTTTATCACTTCCAAGGCTGGTTCAGAGCCCATTTCTGTTAAACTGGCTACGATCCGCCACATCTTACTGTCACTCACAAACGTTGGTCAGGAAACTACCAGGAGATTAGCAATCTCATCGATATGAAAACAGACGAGAAGACAACCCAACATCAAACTTTGCGGAGACCTGCTCATGGTAAACTCTCACAGAGATATAGTCGTCCTTATACAGAAACGCTGCACTCTGTTTCGCGGAAACGTTGACATCAATCGTATGATCTACTCACATACTCCAAATGAATATAGTGTCATTCACAGCCCTCGATGTTAAATATCCTATTCAATTCAATGAAACTACGTGCACCGCTTGGCACTGATTCTGTGCTTTCGAGCATTTATTCTTTGCAGTAAAAGCACTTGTGAATATCTACATCTAGAGCTGTGTTAGACTGACCTGGGTACCTCCAAGTCGAGCTAGACAAACCTTAAGTTTTCTTGCTACCAGTCACCCAGATAAACAAACCGACATAAACCTGCTCTCCTTTTCATACGTGCAACCAACAACAATAACTAAACCGTCAGCACAAAGCATTTGTCCCTTTGTTGCTTTAATTTCCTGAATCAAGACAATTTTATGTTATAACTAGTTAATGTTATTCCTATCCTACTGCTGATTAGTCCAATAATAAATACGCGGAAGCCGACAGATAGTAAACTATGACTATTGTTCATAGTGCAAATCTAGAAAACTAATGGTTGTGTTGTAGAAGTGGATTGAGAGGCTAAATGCTCTTTAAACTTCCATCAAACGCTCGCGATCATAAAAGAATATCTAAGTTGTATGTGATAATTGGAATGAAATTCAATACCATTGATCACGTTATTAGAACTTCATCAAACTGCTCAGATGTCGTTTTCATCACTTTTCCTGCTGCTTTCATTATAGAGCAAATGGAAGCCTCTTCGTGGTTAAGTGGACAAACTAAACTTGTTTAAACGTAAATCTTCAACTCGATTCCGTTCAGTACATTTCCGATTAAACTTTATGGCATCGACTAAGTTTATCTGGCTGCGAAGTTGAACTGTGTTAAACGTGTTGGTGCTATGACAGTGCATTATTTGTATGGACAAAGATCAAACTGACGATTCCGCTTGCAAATTTTTTATGCATCATGCAAAACCTCAGGTCCCTTCATTCTTGAACAGGTAGGCAGTTCACAAGTCATTTAGCTTGAATTTATGAGTAACCAGACGTGAAGAAATCATCACATTTGTTTACATGTTAATCGTTGTGGTTTGAGCTTAACTCCTGGGCTAAGGTCCTCAAATTTCACGAAGTTGGTAGCTGGAGATCTTAAGACGACAGCAACCGGCATTGTCTAGTGGTACGAATGTCATCGTCGTTTGATTGAGCTGTTCATGACATGAGCAAGCAAGGCTGTAAAGAGCCTAAAAAAAAGCCGTCCTAGATATCCCTCTCCCCTGCCTACTTGCTGCCCGGCTACTTGTTTATGAAATGTAACAAATTTACATTGAGTATTTGAATTCGTTCAAAAGGTTTCTTGACACCTTCCAAGGTTTCACTAAGTTTGTTTTCAAACATGAGATTTTTTCTTTTTTAATTTGCCACAATATTGACAATAAAGACGATCGTGATCGTGCAAATATTTGTGGTGATGATTATGTCTGCATTATCCATCTCAAGTATCATAATTGCTCAATATATGGTTGATCCTTTGTTCTCAAATGCTAAGTTACTTAAGGACACGGTCATTTCCCAACAGCCTTCTAGGCTCGATATTGCTGAGTTAAGGTGGGGTCAATTTAATGCTTAATGCACTCAGAAGTCCGAAATTCAGAGTTATTCTATGTATGTTCCGGCGAATAATGGGCTGAAAATCAAGTATTCGCCTTCTAAGACAGAAGAACTTTTCGGCAAATACTTTAGTTTTATTAAAAAAGTGGAACAGAACGTTGGATACGAGAGGTTGCGCATGTTCAAGTATAGAGATCGAGCGGATTGAATTATTAATGGAAGTAGAAAAGGGAAACATTTGTGATGGAAAAATAAGCTACAATTGATCCGGGTATAAAACAACGAGCAAAGCTTGTACGACCTTTTGAGAACAAACAATTTTTACAAAACGCCAATTGTTATCGTCGAGTAATCAAGGTGCCTCTAATTTACTTGATGGTGCAAAGCATTGGAGTTGAAATACAATACAACAGTGGAATGATTTAGCAGACGGTCAGTCATCGGAGTTGTAAAACGAACCAACAGGTGCGCGTAGTAGAAGTTATTCAAAACTGTGTTGTATCTACTTTTTAACAGATTACAAAAGTATGTACAAAATGACCTGATGCGATAATTATGCAAGATTAGCTAAATAAGGAATGAAACAAAGTTGAAGCAACACATGTAAATGCGGTCGATAGAAAGCACAGTGCTAATTTCCCACCCTTCAAAAACCATCTGCATTATCAGCGAATGTATATTACGGTCAATCAGTGCGAACGTGCACAGACTTTAAGATCAGAGTCTGTGAGGTTATCTGGACTTTCAGTTGAATTACACAAAGCGTCAGATTTCTAGTTTTACTAACTATAAAGTACTGTAGATCAGAGGAAAGAAAAATATTTATGTAACTGACCTAGTCCCAGATGAACAGTTGTGCACCGTTTAGTTGAAGGGTGAGGTAATTAGCAGTTGGCTCCGAAGTAAAACGATTGATGCACCCTGATAGAATGTCTCAGGATTAGGAAATGAATATTGGCATGAAAACCAGTGAAAACTATAGGATTTAGCAGGTTACGGTCTGGTATTTAATTCCGGATGATTGCATAGGTCTCCTGAAGAAAGATCATTTACGTTCGCTAAACGTATAATACCAGAATTTGAAAACGGGAAAAACGAAGTACCAAAAGATCAGAAGATGTTACGGTTATTTGGTGTGAACATAAACGTTCGATCTTTGAACAAGTTTGACAAAACACACGTGAAACCTTGAAAGAGAGGCAGAATTCAAATCGCAACATTTAATATGCAGCAGAAATATATTGGATTTAGCGTATTTAATACAGTTATGTATTATGCAAACATTGATTTGGATGCAAAGTCTGTGTGATGCATTGTAAAAGTCATGACGTTACCAGCATTCTAAACCTCGGTGTCTTTTCCAGGAAAGCCAAAAGGAAAGTCTAAATCAACGGGGCCCGGTGGAAAACACAGCCCGGGCAGTGAGGACAAGGTTGATGCACTGGCTATTCCTCCAAGACCGCATGTGATATTCGATGAGTCATTTGAACAACTTCGTCTGACGGACGTTCGGTTGAAAAAAGTGAATTTCTCTTGATTAGTCACTCCCAAGTGTTAGTACAAAGAAACGAATATTTTTGTTAATTCTTCGAGTTTACTTACAACATTCTCAGGTGAACTGGGAAAGTCTTTGCGAACATCCGAATGTACTCGTGACACCAATAAGTCCGTCTTTAGTTATATTTTCGAAAATAAGCACTAGACTCGAGTTTCGCTCTCATTAGAGCTCGTCAGTAGTGCATATCTTCGCTGTTCATGAGGCAACCGTGTTAACCACTGTACCATTGACCTCATGTTAGGCACGACCGAATTACCGTATGTGAACGCTCAACCACTTTCGCTTGTGAGTAACTTTTGTTGAACAAAATAGAGCCAACCAGATGAACTTTCCTAGTTGAAAAATTCGTTTAGGTCTTTTGAATGTCGAACTCGTTGGTCAGTAAGTTTATGCCTCTAGGGTAAAATATTTCAGTATTTTGCTGAACGGTAAAATGAATAAAGAAGAAATGAGCTGTTTAGGAAGGTTAGATAAATTGTGCACATTTTCATTGTTGTGAGACAGGCAAACCTTATATAAGGAGAAAGAGTCGTTCCAACCGACATATCGGACCCAATTTGAGTAAGACAACGCATTCCAGTGCTAGTCGGCCTTCATAACATATGGTTTATCCTTGTAATTGTTATATGATCCCCAAATACTTTCATTTTTGGGGGCTATTTTTCAAGAGATGTATAAACATTATCATCAACTGCTTTTCGGTCGTAAATAAGATCTGTCTATCATGTTTACTTGTTTCTCGGGTTCGCAAAAATTTCTCGTTCTGTTCAAGTTTGGTTAGCGTAATACACCTGACAACGTATCTTCTTCTGTTGTCAGGAGCGCCTTCTGGTTCTCCTTATGTTCTGCTGACATCTTGTTATACAACTTGTTCATGTTGTGTCTGTTGTAAGTATACTGTTGATGTTACTTTTCCAGTGTGATTTTACACCGAAACTACCGCGTGTCAGACCAGAGTTAAGTATTGTACTCACAGTACCAAATGCAATCAAAAATCATTTCGCATACTTTTACTTTCGCTTTAGAACCGTCATCTACAGTTCGAATATGCCTGAAGCCAATTGCGACTTCACAATTTCTGATAACTGACTGGGTGATTTGATTGCTGTAAACTGAAAACTATTTACATGGAATTTCAATGCTGGAATATCCCGGTTTTAACTCAGATCCTCTGAAAAAGATTCCTTAGGACTATCTGTCCTGACAGGTAGTCGCGCTTGCTGGCGTAGTTTGATAACTGACTAGATAGCTCCGTCAAGTACTAACCATTCAACGATCTTTTCTTGTCTGGAGCAAACAGAACGTGAAAGACTAACTGTGATTGCCTAAGAGAATGAAGAGTAGGCGCCGCCAACTGAATAGACTTCGGCGCGATGAGATTTCGACCAACCGGTGAAGGTCAGTCAGTGTAGAAATAAAGGCAGATGGAGACAGAGCGTACGGTACTACGCAAGACTCATTTCTGTCTTTGGAGTCTGTTGCTTGGGGAAATTGGACTTGAAGACTCACTCGTTGTCTCGGTATTTATCTAATCATGCAAAGTCAGATAACGAACAGCCACAACAGGTGCTCAACCACTGTCTTGAAATATATGTCTGAGTCCGCGGACGTATTACCTTTCTGATGTTCCGGTTAACAACATGTGTAATCGTTCTGCAAGATTATCTTAACTTCTTTGGGGGTCTGGGATCAGTTTCACCGTGGTAATGTATTGACATACTTCAACACAACATACCTTACCACCTGGATGCCTCTTATTTGACAATTAAGATACTTTTGCTAAAGTCCATTCGCTTGAAGTAATTGCTTCCTTAGACCAGTTTACTTTCCAACGACTGGATCGGTTTCTCACTCGTGCAGCAGTCATCGGTTTAAACTCTTGTTTTAATATGGCTGGTACACAACGTGTCTTTTCAGTAAACGAGGCGAAGCAAGGTTTGGCCAATCCTCCACAAAGAATGAAGGGCGAGACGTGTCTCAAAGGTTTGACAATCGGTTACTAAACAACCACTTAGATCGTTACTCCGGATCGCGTCTTGCCGTGAGCGCTACTTCTTGCTGTCCAACTGTAGGAGTACTAGCATGCACGGAGGGTAAAACGGAGTAAAAGATCTGAAGTTTTGGGGTGAATTGTGGAGCGAATAAAAGTTATCATAATGAGATTCACAGCTACACGATAACCCATGATGTCTGGTAGTCTAATCACAAACGGGTGGTTTGCTAAGACATCAGCCACAACACGGGACTGGAAGAGCCATATTGTAATAACGGTACATTCCCCCACCGATCTCCTTTTAGAAACCTGATCTGAAATTAGTAAAAACAGACTGAGTTTTCAGGTTACTTGCATAGACAGGTTAGAACGTTTAACACGTTTCACAACGGTGGTTAGAAATATTTTCTGGCAAGCCAGCCTGCCGCAATCATTAGGAAGTCCGTTATCTCTTGCACTTATCCATCGATCTCTTTTATTTACCATCTTTGTTGAATCTTACTTAACTACTCAACTAGTCCATTGGCTACTATCAGAATCAGCGGCATCGTCAGTCAGAGTACTTGGGTAGAGGTCTCAAAGATGATGATGATCATGAAATTGATGGTGATGGTGATGATGAATGAGGCGTGTCTGGATTGTTTGGTACGCAGAAGCATCATCCGTCACAAATCAAAACATATGTCAAACGAATGAGGAAATCGGAAACTAATCACTCATTTCTACGTGACGTTGACTCTCGGACTATTTTCCGAAAAGGAATGACATTTATTTCCGGTTTGATTCACCTTGCTAAAAAGGCATGCCGATTCACTAGACTTGTACGCCCGCTGCGAGTGGATATCGTGCATTTATGGGCAGCTATCTCAAGTGCCTTTTAGTGCAAGTTTTCTACGACATGAAAGTCCAGGGTTCTTCTTTTTTGGAGTGAACACTTGAAGGTTCCGAAGATTATGAGGTGGAACTTCTGCTGAGCATTAGGCTGACTAGGAGTACTGATTATGTGGACGACACCGCTTTATACAGTTCATCTGTAGAAAACTTGTGGACCATGTTGAGTCGACTACGTGATACTGTGATGGGTGACAAAATCAGAACCACGACTATTGCAACACATGGTAAAATATCTGAACGCGACGTTAAAATATGTCTAAATCCCACAAGCGGGTGAATTGTGGCGACTGGACATGCCAATGTTAAACGAAATCGGACTGAGGAACGAGGAACGGTAGGGAACAAACCTATGACAGAAAGCGTCAGCTACATATACAAACCAGAAAGAAGTGCATATGACGTGCTGCAGACTGGAATTCCTGTTAATAAAGGCAAATATGCATGTGGCGTGGGAATGTGCAAGCTGGACAATAAATATCATGCTTTATTGAAGACTTTTTGTTACAATATTACTGGTATGTGTGGCATGCATTTTGCACCTTCAAATTGTACACTACTATTAAAAAGTTAGGCTGGCCTGGATAATTTGTAATTGCAAGCAAGCTGCCAGTGACTGTCGAGCACTTCACCCACTTGAGTAATGTCATCTCATCAGCTTGTTACATTATTGCTGAGGTGTCTGCAAAGGTAGCAAAAACACGTAATACATTCCTTAATTGTTGTCACTCGTGAGGTCGATGAGACTTCCAGTTTCAAGGTTCGCAGTGCTTACATGCACTCGGTTTTGTTCGGTGGATCAGAAGTCTGGCTAACTTGCGCGGATAAGGCATATGGACTGTTGGTATTTAAGCACCTTTGTCTCCGTCATTCGGTATGTATCAAAGAGGCTAACTATGAGAACAACGCAACAGTCTGGCGGCACGTACTTTGGAAATGTACGAATCATCAACCAATAACCAAGGCACTGGATTCTGAGCTAGTTGGGCCACGTAAATCGTATGTCGACCTTGTCGCACCGTGCATTTTTCACTGTGACTGCTAATGGTATACGAGACGTGATCTAACTAACATGTCCAGTTGCAAGATAATCAGATCTTCTGAGGTGTTCGGGCCTATCAATTTTTAACATTTCCTAGGTCAATCACAGTTTAAATCACAGAAAACAACCATGTAATACTTTGTTGTTTTACACTTTCCATGTCATATTTTTAGTATAAAATTGTTATACCCCTTATTTCACAATTTTAGTTGTAGGGTGCTATAAGCTACCGCGTAATAGTACTAAATACCTGTATTTCTAAAGTGTGGTCATAGCAGTGGATAAAAGGTATCGGCAAAAATGTGTCAGCTGTTTCTGCCATTTTCGCGTTGTCTACTCTTCAACAACTGTTCTATGCCGTTTCCATATCCCACTTTCCCTCACTAAACCATATGCAGCTTTTAGAAGAAAGTGACCAAAATAGGACACCACATCCATCACAAGAGAATTCAACGACGCGGTTAAACCGTGTTGCAGTCCGATGCGAGATTCCGGAAAATGAGAGACAGAAACCAACAAAACGGTTAGTTATTTGGCGGTTACACGTTCGGATTTGAATCAGATGATATGAAAATTTTAACGTTCTTCTGATTGCATTTTATATTTGACGTGGGATTGTCATATAACAGATAGTTTCGTTTGCGAGTTGTATACTACTCATAAGGGACATTCAGGAACTAAAGAGCAAGCGTCAATGCCAGGAAGACGACGGGCCAGAAGCGACTATCGGAATAGTGTGTACATCAGCATCATCATCATCATCGTCATCATAGACAGCAATACATCAGTGGTTCACATTGAGTCTTAACTGCCAAACAACCACGAAGGGAAACAAGGAAGAATAAACCTATATGAAAATAGAGCAAAAAAAAGAAAGGGACGGGAAGGGACCTAACTACTGAAAATAGCTACGTCTATATTCAAACATACAACATCAAGACGATTACACCTTCCAAACAAGCAACCGAGATGTAAGTGACAGTAAGACATCATCAACAAGACAGCTTCCTTGCTGCTTTCACTGCCCCGCTTCATTAAGTGCACCCACTTCACAGACAACTCGGCCAAACAACGACAACATTCACACCACTGAACTCGATTAGCTGACACCTCACCTAAAGTTTCAAGCCACCGACTCTCCGAGTCGCGAGGGCTCCAGCCTGGGAGGCGAACCTGATCTTCAGTGACCGATCCTTTCGTGAACGATTTCATTTGTCTACGTCAGGTCATCATCTGTCCACCTCGCACCTTACGCCAATCGACCACAGCGTCGGAAACAGTGCTTGGTGTGGCGGACGACTAGCTGGCAACCTTAGTACATGACCTAACCATCTAAGTCTGTGCAAGTGTGAGGACTGAACGAAATAACTCGTTGACAATCGATGTCAAACATCCGCTTCCTAACCTCCTCGTTACTCAGTCGTCAGTGCCACCCGATACAAACGATTGAATGCAGACATCGGTGGTCAAACACCTGAAGACGGTTCAGGTCTTCTACCCTGAGTGGCTATGTTTCGCTGCCGTATAGTAATACAGCCCTCACTGTTGTCTGACATATGCGACCATTAAGCTTCGGAGAGATGCCGTTCCGTCGCCATAAGTTCCTCAGATTAGTAAACACAGCTCTAGCCTTGGGAGTACGCGCCTCTATTTCATTCCCTACACCTAGGTCGCCCCAGCTGATGCAGCTTCCCAGGTATGCAAACTGGTCAACAACCTCCATGACTTCATTGTTTGACACTAGATCTACGTAATCACAGCAATCTTGCAGAAGCACATTGCATTTCGAGGCTGCAAAGCTCATTCCGAAGTACTTGACAGAACGTGAATTTGCATTTAGCGTTGCTCGCGCCGCCTGAAAGTTGTCAAACAGCAACACCTTATCGCCAGCATAATATAGGTCAATCAGCATTCCACCAGGTAGGAGGTCCACACCGGTATCTTGTGACTGCCGGAGATAATCCTCCATTATTTCGTCCATGACGAAGTTAAAAAAATGGTGAAAGAGGACCGCCTTGATGAACGCCACTTCTGGTGCTAAAGCTGTCAGACAGCTCATCGTAAACCCTAACCTGAGCCGAAGTATGAGAGTAAAGCGCCGACAGTATGTTCATATACTTGGTCGGTACAACCTTGCGTTTAAGCGACTCTAAAAGTGTAGATCGATCTACCGAATCGAACGCACCTCTATGGTCGAAAAATGCGGCAATTGTTAGCCGGCGGTACACATGATGTTGCTCCAAAATTTGACGAAGGGTAAACTGTGATCTATACATTCCCGACCAGGACGAAAACCTGCCTGCTCTTCTCTAATGTTTAACTCCAGAGCTGTAATGAGTCGACGGAGTATAACGGATGTCAGAACCCTTGAAATGACTGGGGCCAAACTAATTCCCTTATGGTTTTCGCAAGAGCTCCTGATACCTTTCTTGACTATAGGAACTATTATCGTGTGAGCCCAGCACGGAGGGATGGTTTCTGTCATCCACGCAAGTTGAAACAGCTGAGTCAAGGTCTCAACTAACACCTCTCCACCTTCTTTAAAAGTGCCGGCACGAGATCATCTGGACCGGCAGCCTTATTACGATTGAGAGCCGAAATGCTACTGCGAGCCTCAGTCCTAGTGGGTGGTTTTAAATCTACCGACCAGGGCGTTACATCAGAAGTTTTGGTGGCAGCACGGTAAAAGTAGGAGGCCAGCTAAATTGACCCTCAAAGTGTTCCGCCCAGCGTTCCAACCCTCTGGATTTATTATAAATTACTGTGCCATCTGCCTCGCTGATAGCTTCACTGACAGACAGTCGCTTGGGACCAGTGGCACGGATTAGCTTAAAGAGTTTGCCGGTGTTCCCTGAAGTAAAAGCGATTTCAATTTCCTTAACTTTTTCCACCAACCAAGCCTCACGATCAGCCTTTAGACTACGTTTCAGCTTCCTACGGATATCTCTTCTAGACTTATTATGTGAACTACCAGGAGGAATCTTCCGTCTGGCTTCTAACAACTCCAGAGTTTCCTCTGAGATTCAATGTTTGTTAAACTTATGTACCCCTACGCCGCATGCTACAGTACCTGCTTTCTGAATAGCCTGTGAGATTTGTGTCCAGCAGCTATCAGAGTCTTCGGAGAGAGTACCACAAAGGCAGCTTTCTAAGCTGGTTTGATACTTATGTTTTACCGGCGGTAGAACCAGTTTCTCAACAGCCAGTCGTTGCTGTCGGTGGGGTCGTTGTCCAGCAAAAGTAAGAACGAAACGACAACATACTAATGCATGATTTGAGTCCAAGTACGTGCTCCAATGAGAACGACAGTCTTGAATGGAACCACGCCACCTATAACTAACAGCTATGTGGTCTCTCTGAGACCAGGCGGAGAAGGTGGGCATCAGGAACGAGTTACCAATGTACTGTCTATCCCTCGATGAGATCACCGACCTCAAATGTCATATGAGCGTGAAAATTAAACGTTAATTTTCTTTGGAAAAGCTGTTTCGGTTTCTGGCTTTCTACAAAATACTCTGTGTTAAACTGATCATACCATATGTTCAAACTTCCGATTGAGTTTTATAGGATTTGAGTCAAACGAATCAATCCAAACATTACAGTTCAAAACAACGTATCTAGAATTATGATACCAGCGGTAAAGGCGGTACTCTCCGTATTATTTACTAATAGATGTTTCTGTGAGGATTCAGCCTAATTCAAACAAGTTACGAGTGAATTATAGTTGTCTTACCTAATTCCTACTGATTCCAATATGTATGGGTAGAACTAAAACAGTCACTTCAAGGTCATTGATGATAGATAGAAGTTTCATCCGGCGTATCAATTTTTTACTCATACATCAGCCATATCGACTGAAAGCGAAGATAACGTTATTAGATGAGTAAATAAATCACTGCTGTTAAAAGTTTGTTTTATCAAAAATAAAACTAGTGTCAAGTAAGTACACGTTAGAAAACCAAAATAAAACAATAGTATCTACCAACATCTATTTCCTCAAGTACGCCGGTAAATAATCAGATCAACTAGAAAATAGCTGACATCCAGATGCCTGAAAACTTTTGAGGTGGCCAGCGGGGGGAAAATTCACAAATCTTTGCTCTCGTGTGTCGTTTTTATGGGCATCGAGTCTTAGTTTAGTGCTGTAAACTGACAAAGTGGACTGACTTGCTATTGCTAGATCATGCTGGAACCATATTTTCGGATCACGGCGCAACTTTGTATGTACCGGTATGATGTAAATACAATCAGTCTTTAACAATAAAATGGTATTTTCGCACCATTTTACAGCATCGCGGTTTTGAAACGTGCGTCTCCGGATGCGACGCTCGCCGGCCAGATCAGCACTATTCCATTCGGACAGCCTTGCCCCTTAGTGGAAAAATGCACGGGGAAAACTTACACGCCAAGAGATTGGCATGCGGCAGGTCTTGGACCGCGAGTGGATCACGATGGCCACGTGATTGAACACAGTTTACTCGGCGATCCTCTTACGTTCTACCGTATGGCCCTTGCAAGAGGCGACATTGGCTTAGAGGTAAATATGAACCCTTATATATATATATTTTGATTTAGTTACGTGGATAATGCTATGGCTCTTGTAAGAATTATGTATTATATATTTTTAATACATCAAATGAGGTATGTGTTGGTATGCATTCGCTTCCTTCAATCCATCACACACGTAAGTCATTGATGGGAATCTCTGTAACATTAAATTATATTCCTTTTGAAAACACAATTTCCAAAACACTTTCAATGTTACACACAATTGCGTTATTGATTTCCCCCGACTATTTTTTATGAACAGAAGATATCTAAGAACATGTTCAGATGTCATTATCACTAATGCCTTATGCAAACTACGAAATGATGAATTAAGTAATATACTGTTACATTCATTCGTCTAACAACTTCTTTAGGATTATAGTATGACCATTGTTTAACGAAAAATGAATTGTACGGATAACCAGTATTTACATGCACCAATTATCAATGAACAGAAGTGAAAGGTTGTTTGGTAAACAGTCTGTTTCCAGTTCTCCATCGTCGGACCAATTATACAACACTTTATATCATCGTGATCTTCAAAGGAGTGAAATCAGAAGCAAGGTATCACATAACTACGCCAAAAAGTTATTGATTGGAAGGCAAGTAGGTGACCAAATTGCCGTCCACATTTGTCGGGTGGACAACTGAAAACCGTGGTAGTCGTAGAACCCGGACGCGCAATTTTGGGTTGCGTAATCGAATTCCAATCACTTGCCTGGTGGCCAGAATACAGAATCTAATTTTTATGGATTGACTACTAATTGGCGGTGAATGGGATGGGATACCAATTCCGGTGAGACTCAGTGCCCTGAGTCATCGAAGTGAAACAGAATTGTACTCGAAATAGATTGTACTTCGTCTTTAATCGGTCACGTGAATAGTTAGATTTTGCATTTAACTCGTCTCTTACTCTTTCGTCCTTGCCATCCTGTTTTCAGATGTCAAGACCCTGTGCATGGGAATTAGCGTAGATTTAGTTTCATCAGACAGTGCGCCGCTACTCATCTGCAAATCATGACGACAGCGCAGTGTGTTCACAACTGTGCGGCACGACTGAGAAAGTCTGTAAAATGTATTATAAAAGTAGAGAACCAGTAAGCTCAAAAGGGATTAACTTCTACCCTGCCAGTTGTTAAATGAAAACGCTCACACCCGCATGATCAAGAACGGAACGTAAATTTAACAAGTTGAATGTGCGAACAACTTAACCGTAGTAAAAAATTACCATGCTACCAAGGCTATCCAAACACCTCATCTTATTCAGTTCTGTTCAAGTGATGTCGAACTATTTATGTTGCAACAACACAAGAAGGCACTTTGTTACCCGGTTAAGAAACTTTACATACATACATGCATTCTGTCTTCAGACATCTTCACGGATATCGTGACCACGGCTGCCGTCGGTTCTGGCAGTAGCCAAAGGAGAGGCATTGAAAGTAATGTTAAAGATGTTCTCGTAATAGGTTAGTCAGCCGGGCACCTGCCCCATGAAATGTACTTTCTACTTCACAGAAACGAGCAATACCATGTAACCTATCGTCAGAGTGAGTCCTAAAAGGGTCTAATGCAGTATTCTGGCGGTGTATTTAACGGCGCCTTATATTATTTGCTCCTTTAAAGAAAACAGTTGCCGAGAGACAATGTACGCAGTCAAAATGAAAGCTTCCGTATTCGATACCTTGTAATTAACACCAAGCAAACACTCAGGAGGTCTTTTTGCTATCAACCATTATCCCATAAAGTCACATTCCGCCTTTGAGGTTAATGTTGTGATTCAAGGGAAATGCCTTATCCTGAACATGGGCGAACTTACAGTTATACTGAAGGTTGGCGTAGTTCAGGCTCAACATTCATCTCGAAAAAGCTTGAAGTCAAATCAGGCTGGCAATCAAGTCAGCGTACAAAATATCGCTGACAAGCTCCAAAGACAGAATGATTCTTACGGTCGAGGTCATCTGTCAGTTCACGCAGTGTGAGTTGATACTAACAGGTGGCTACCCGATTGCTCTATTCGCAGTCTACCTAATAAACATTGAGCACAGGTTTCTAAATAATTTGTTATACCCTTCCAAATACCGATTGTTTTCCATGCTGTTGCATCAAAGTTAAAACAACACTTTGTTTTAGTGACTTGCGAACACAGCGACCTGTTCCATGTCGCAATGTCAGCGACAGGAGAGGAATGAAACAGCCAAGATGTGTTGAGGTTGTTTACTTAGCAGAACAACCAGTCTGTAATTAATGCTAGAAAAACTAACAATACATTACGCAGTTTCGCACTCAACCTAACGCATCTCAAGAAACCGTTTCATGTTCCTTAGTCGATTAATATCCAGAGGTTACGCAAACTCGTCTTCATTAGACAATATCTAGTTTCAAGTTTGCGGTCCGTTTTTTGTGAAAACAGAAGGTAACAGAAGAGACGTAAGTGTGTGTACCAACATAGATAGCTTAGTAACTTGCCCCACTTAGAAGTGTACACGTACATTAAGAAAATCGGAATAAAGCAAACGACCAGAATTGAATCAGCTTGTTTAGTTCAGCTACTTACATGTTTTAAAATGTTGAATCAATAAACTAATTGTGATTTGATTCATGAATACCACCATGGTTGAATGATGATGATGATGGATGGAGAAGAAGGGAATATAATCTGTATGCACAATGTCAGGAAATACTATCAGAGGGCAGCACAACTACTAGGAGATTCTTTATGCATTCATAAAACTGAAGGCAACACATTAACAAGTTTAAAACTACTTCCGCCATCAAGCGAAACGTGAATATACTCAGTCTACCTGAAATCAAACAAATCACACCAAGTACTGTGTAACTTAGTGAATCAATGTTTTGTAACTTAAAGAACGTCTTGTTTTGAGCTCGGAGTTAAGAACAATCAACAAATAGTAGTGCATAGCACATTCTCGTAGGAAAGAAAAATTAGACCAATTCACACGAAATTACTCAGCTAGAAATGGATTGGAGTAAACCAGTTGGCCAGGTCGTTAAATCAGATCCTGTCGACTAGGCAGAAGAATATCTCTGAAAAGTAAACTTCAATACGATATCAACTACGTACTCTTGTAGAAGTGAGTGCTCTTGACTGAACGCTGCTGACTTGGCAACGGACTCTAAAACTGTACCTGTTACTTATCAAGCCCTGTTGGTAGTACCAGATAATGTGTTTGAATAACTAAATTACGGGGTAAGTTTAACTGATCAGTATGTCATCGGTACGCACCAACAAGTGTAGTAACAGAATAGTTGCTCAAGTTTAGTGCACCTTATTACATGTGGCTCTCAAGGTTGGTCGGAACATCTGGGTAGTATCGTTTTTCCCTTATGTTTGGCAATACGCTGGCGGTTACCACCTGATCAAAACACAGATATCTTCTCTGATCCCCTTCGTATTTCTAATGTCCATGGCACTGTAACCGAAGAAGACGGTTCTGCTTCAAGCTGAACACGGCCCATACTTGATCGCAGACCATGTATCCAGATAATCTTTTGCCATATGCACTCCGAAGAAAAGCACCAGACTCAAGTTGCACCCTAATTATGGCTCATCAGTGGTGCATATTCTTGCCCGAATCAGAATTTGCATCCCAGTCCTCGAGATTTTCAGAGGAGTTTAACGAAATTCCAACAAGTTCACGATAGACACGATCGAATAACTGTATTCGAACGCTCGACTACAGCCTCATATGTATAGTGGTCAGTTTGCCTGCTCACTTCAACAGCAGAATAAGCAGGATCGCTTTAGAAGAAGCCTAACTGTGGAAATTCTGGGTTTTGACTGGATTCTAACAAGCTACAGAGACATCATGCCCAAAAGCAGCAGGCTCTCTTCTAAGTGAGCTACGAAGCCACACCGGAAGCTCAGACATTTTCACATTTGGAAACAGTTACCCGCCCAATCCACTGTGTCATATGAAATCCAGTAAATGACCCGGCGGATTGACTGTTCAAGCAGGAATTCTCAACAGTTCACGATATAATCCCCTATCGCCACCGTTGAGCAGTGAACCTGTATGACTTATGGTTAATGTGGCAGATTCCGTAATGTAGAGGAGGCCCAATTGTGAAAAATCTGAGTTTCGGCTAGATGATTTGACACACATGATTAAGCGGGCAACTGATTCCAACTGTGAAAACATTTGAGCTTCCGGCATGGCTTCATAGCTCAGTTGATAGTGCAATTGCGATGTTTGGATATGGTGTTTTTGTCGCTAGTTCCAATCCAGCCGAAACCCAGATTTTTCGTAATTGGGCCTCATCTAAATTATGAAATCTGTCACACTACTTATGAGTAATATAGAATCGCTTTGTTCATTCCAATCATCTACCCTGTTATCAGGACTCATCCACATTGAAGCAGTTGACTTCATTGAGCAAACTGAGCCGTCTTCTGTTTTATATTCACTACTTAGGGATTTATCACCTACTTACTTTAATGAAGTCAACAGTGCTATGCGCAACCTTATGAACGCAAATGCTTCTGTAATCCTGTTCTTCTCTGGTATATAAAATCTATATAAAATTCATAGTCAGTAAGAACCTTCAGATTAACAAGTGTTAGGAGGGTCAAGAGACTTGACAGATCTTTCGAATCCATATCGACTTCATATCAGTCGCAGACAACAACTAGCATTAACTGTATAGACTTACTGTTTGGTTTCAAACCACGTCGATTGAATGTTAAACTGTGGCTGGTTGCCTACTTGATCCAGTGCATACGGGTACATTAAAAACAAGATGCTAATTTGTAAGTATGAAGTAAATGTTCAGCTTTAGAGAGAGCAAGATAGGCAATGTGCTGTATCTGTGAGAAACATTTCTGATTGAACAATTCAACGTCATCATCATCAAGATCGTCATTATAGACAGTAATATATCAGTGGTTCACATTGATGCCTAACTGCCACACAAACACGAAGAATAAGAAAATCATACTCTGTATAGGACGAGAAAAGAACAATAAGAAGGGGAGGGGGACCGAACTACTGAAAATAGCTACGTCTATATTCAAAAATACAACAAGGTGCATGCACCTGCCAAACAAACAACCGAGATGTAAGTGACAGTAAGACATCATCAACAAGACAGCTTCCTTGCTGCTTTCACTGCCCCGCTTCATTAAGTGCACCCACTTCACAGACAACTCGGCCAAACAACGACAACATTCACACCACTGAACTCGATTAGCTGACACCTCACCTAAAGTTTCAAGCCACCGACTCTCCGAGTCGCGAGGGCTCCAGCCTGGAAGACGAACCCGATCTTCAGTGACCGATCCTTTCGTGAACGATTTCATTTGTCTACGTCAGGTCATCATCTGTCCACCTCGCACCTTACGCCAATCGACCACAGCGTCGGAAACAGTGCTTGGTGTGGCGGACGACTAGCTGGCAACCTTAGTACATGACCTAACCATCTAAGTCTGTGCAAGTGTGAGGACTGAACGAAATAACTCGTTGACAATCGATGTCAAACATCCGCTTCCTAACCTCCTCGTTACTCAGTCATCAGTGCCACCCGATACAAACGATTGAATGCAGACATCGGTGGTCAAACACCTGAAGACGGTTCAGGTCTTCTACCCTGAGTGGCTATGTTTCGCTGCCGTATAGTAATACAGCCCTCACTGTTGTCTGACATATGCGACCCTTAAGCTCCACAGTGATACCTCTCTGTTGCCATAGCAAATACCGCCTTAGCCTTGGAGATACGCATACCTATTTCATTCCCTACACCTCAGCCGCCACCGCTGATGCAGTTTCCAAGGTATACAAACTGGTCAACAACCTCCATGATTTCATTATCTATCAGTAAATCTACGTAATCACAGCAATCTTGCAGAAGCACTTTGCATTTTGGGGAATTGTGCCTGAGGCCGCCGTTCATCATTACAATGGGAAGGTATATTCTAGCAGGATTGATGAGCCCAGGGCAGGAAAGCAATAAAAAAACCGAACAAAAATACTAAACAAAAGCGTTAATAATGTGATCGGTAGTAGCACATCGTTGACCACTGTGATTTCCTGCCAACCAGTGATTTAGTCCATCACAGTGTCTTCAGTTGGACAAGAAGTACCTTGCAACTTTTCCAAACAAAACAGTCACAGTCTTCATATTTCATTACCACCTTGTTGTCTGAGTGTATCACATCGTCTGGCGCAGCTGGTAATCAGCTTAATGCATGATTAGAAAGTCTGATTTAAAATTATTGGCCACCCAAGTTCTTTGACCGCCCTGCGTTTTACACGATGCTCATTATTGGGGGGGATACGTTAGATCTTGGGTAGCCTGCTGTCTTAAAGGTCTACGGTTCCTTTTTGGTAGTTGGAAAGACTGGACTGAATCATGCTAAAATCCGGCAGGATATGTTGAACTTTAAAGGTCCTCTGTTACAACTGATGAGCTGAATATACACAATAGTTGTAGAACAGCACCTTGTGTAGTCAACACTAACAGATTTATCGTCACATTTTTCAAAGTTGAGCTGTTCGCATGAGTTCTAGAGCTCGGTCTGCTGTTGAATCTGGCAATAGTTCATGAAACAACAGTAAGTGCAAATGTATATATAAGAATGAACTAAACAAAAGCATTGAAGAGTCCACACCCTTACGGATACTGTTTCGACAATAACCACGAAACACATCCACACACTCCCAACGATGTGGATGATAGCGGTTTCCCCTAACTGTCTGGAGATATCTGACGACCACATTCAGCAGGGGATCCAGGGATTTTCAAGTATGTGATAATGTCATCGGCTGACTGCTTTCAGGTGTCTTCCGTTTGTCAACAGCTGCGTTGAGCAACACGTTGTACGACAGATACTCTGTTGACGTCCAATATGTACCACCTAAGAAATGTAGACTGTCTACTCTCATTATGTCGGCTATTTGTCACACACTCGAACTATTCCAAGCTGTGCGTAGCCGGACTGTTGCGTTGCTCACACAATCAACCCAGTTGCTACAGAATACCTAGTATATGTAACGGTGGTTGAATACCATTTCAGTTAAACATTTGTACATAATGACCAAGAGCATGACCAGCAGATACTATGGTTTGATCCACCTTCCATCCTACATGTGCAGTGGTTTATCCTAAAATAAGAAAAACCTCAAACAAGGTACAAACGGATAAAACTAGGCTAAACAGGATAAGTAGAAAAGCTGTGGATGTAGGCCTGTTATCATCCTGGATAATGTCACTGCCTAGAGATTTACGTAAGCACAAGCGTCACCTACTCATTTTACTCAATAGAACAGTCGGGTCTTCATATATCGTGGTCACCGGCTGTCTGATCACTACGTGATTAGAGATCTCGACAAATAATGCCGGTAGACCCATATAATTAGACAACACGAATAGGACAGATTCCTGATCTATAGAGCGCAACTGACCGCGCATAAGCATTGTAAACCCTGCCTCGTTGAGACTAGCTTTGCAACGTCACAAATGACTATGTTTAGCGAATACAGTGCGTACTTCCGGAAACGTTGTCAACAGCACCACAAGTTGCTGAGCTGACACTAACTAGATAGCTTAGGTGATCATAAAAATTAAACAGCCTGCCTGTACCAATAAATTTGGGATTAGAACCGAGCCAATCTTGCAACAACACTGTACACTCTGAAGAGGCAAAATACTTACCATATAGATCAGTCATATCACTTAACTGGTTCAGCAAGATCTGCATGCTGTTTGCAGAAGACGTGAGTAGAACAGTAACTACCACATACCAGAAACCAGTCAGAAGCTTCCCTCTGAGTTCTTCGAAATTTCCGAACTCTCCTTCAGAACTTAAAGCAGCACATTGTTGGAGTGGAAGGCAGAGACCAGTCAGCTCTGTCGGACACTACTTAAATTGGAGAGCGCCTTGTATAGCTGCTCATAGATGAGTGCTCTGTACTCACAGCGAACACACAACGACTTCAGTAAATTCACGTATTTTACTAAACTAGGTTGTCCGCAAATTACCAACTCGCCGTTTACTCTGACACTCAAACCATAGATAGCAGGGTGCTAATCTCTGAGTGTGAGGAGTCCAACACGTGTTTCTTTGATTTGATCTAATAACACAAATGCGTGTCAGCTTACATCATTTTCGAGCACATAATTATCATCATCATCATAGAGAGAAACACACCAGTTGTTCGTGTTGATGATCAACAGTCATACCACCGGTTATGCCGTGTAAGATAGCACTTCATAGTAGAGTGAACAACAAACGTTTTAATTTGCGAAACTATTCCATGAGCTTTCGTAATTGAACTGTTGTTCACTCCGTAAGAATTTGCACCTTCTCTGTCTCTTCACTGCCATTATAATTGACTGTTAGTTGGTCACGTGCCAAACTAGGATGCTCCGGAGAATTTGGTAAATCAGGTCAATACCGAATATTTACTCATGTCTTTCCTGTATGTTACGTGTCATGTTCACCATACAAGATCAGTGTTGCGAAGTTTGGCGTGTGTGTTAGTTCAAAGACGACGAAGATGTCCCATAATTTCGGCAAGCAGATACTGCTGTAACGATGGTGTGTTCACGAGACAAATTGCTTGGATCGTTAAGCACTGGTAAGCAGAAACAACAAGGTGCATCACATAGAACATCACCTTAAGGATGTCTGCTTTTCTCAACAGTATGCGCATACGACAATACGTTATCAGTTGCAGAGAACCAGTTTTTGTTAAAACTTTGAGCTTGCAGTAGAGAACCATATCCTGGGCTGGAGCCCTTGCGTCTCAGAGAGGCGGTGACTTGAAACGTTAGGTGAGGTGGCAGCTAATCGAGTTTAGTGGCGTCAATGTTGTCGTTGTTCGACCGAGTTGTCTGTGAAGTGGGTGCATTTAATGATGCAGGGCAGTTAAAGCCGTAAGGAAGCTGTCTTGTTGATGACGCCTTACTGTCACTTACATCTCGGTTGCTTGTTTGGCAGGTGTAATCGTCTTGATGTTGTATGTTTGAATATAGATGTAGCTATTTTCACTAGTTAGGTCCCCATCCCCTCCCCTTCTTATTGTTCTTTTCTCGTCCTGCTTCGTGTTTGTGTGGCAGTTAGGCATTACTGTGAACCACTGATGTATTGCTATCTCTGATGACGATCATGATGTTGATGATTAATCAATTTACGTTGGAATTCGTCAACACCACTCTTCAGCATTGAAATTGTATTACTTGATAAGTTCACTTTGTTAATGTTTGCTCTTACTCAGCTCATGCTGTTATGTATGGTTTCCAGAATGATCATCTCAATCTGTAATGGCTGCACTGCATTTTATCTAACTGTTGGTTGAGTTAGCAGTTAGCAGGGAGAACGACGCAACAACCTCCATTCCAATGCTACAAATCCCGTCAACTGCTGTCGAAATGCAGCATTCTCATTTCCTAAAAATAAAAATGGTATTGTTGATGTTAATCAATTTCGCTGAAAGTATTTTACAATATCAGCACACTTTCACAACATTTAGCTTTCATAAGTTCATTCTAATCGGGTTTCATATAATCTTTTGTCATCCCAACAGAGGTAATTTTTTTCCACAAGCTTTGAGCTTCATCTAACTTATTTTGGTTTCCTACTTTGCCAGCAAATCCCTTCTGGAATCAAAACACAAATCATAGCTGAGATGGAACCACCGGTGCCATTTTTTAGAAAACGCCTTCCAAGCATACCGGAACACGTTATCCCTGGAATACATGGTTGTAACGTCAATCAACCGGAAGACCTTGGACTGACCGCTGAAGAACCAGTCTCTCAACCCGGCAAACCTTCCCCAATTTTGTCTGGTGATCAGGCTGCGCTGCAGCACTGGCAAAAATGGCTGAGTAGGCAAAAGGCTACGCAACAACGCCTAGCAGGTAGAAGAAGTGTGGTCGTGTTTGTTTAAATTGACTTAACCTTTGCAAATGTGTTAACTTCCGCTCCATGTTAAATTTCATTTGAAACAAGTGTGTTTATGTGTTTGTATGGGTGTCGATGTGTCTGTGTGCATGAACTGACACTCATAAATTACCGAAGCAGGTTACTGCTTCCTGAGGATTTGAGCTGTCACATGCACAGTGATTATGGTCTAGGGACAACTGTGTGACAGAGATAGGCAGTAGAACCGTAATACTCACGAGCAACTAGGCTGGCGTAATTGTCTGAATGATTTGTTTGAGAGCACCGTGCAATTATAGAAAATAAGTGGAGGAATATATGCTTTTGAAAACTTCATCATCAGATCATTATACTTCTAAGGGCTAGATAATACCTTCCGCATAACACCTGGTTAAATGACAGTTAAGCATCGGTATGAACCACTCTTTCTATGATGATGACGATTAACTAAACCGGTTACTGTGAGATAACAAAAAAGCAACCAGTTAAAATCTACTCATCAGTATGTTGATTAAGACCAGCAAGTGTGATAACTCAGTATGTGTAACATGGTTACCGAGAAAGGGAGCAAGGGTTTCAAGAATATAAGTCAACTTCTTTTGAACGGGTTTGCAGTCGACGCTGAATCTGTCTGTCTTTTGGGCGCTCTATAGACAGTTGTAGCACTGGTGGGATTAATAGCAGGTAATTAACTAACTCCAGCCCAGTGCCTATCTAGAGGCAGTAAAAACAGAATACTAGGAGCTGTGGAGCTACGTTCAAGAATATAAGTCAACTTCTTTTGAACGGGTTTGCAGTCGACGCTGAATCTGTCTGTCTTTTGGGCACTCTATAGACAGTTGTAGCACTGGTGGGATTAATAGCAGGTAATGAACTAACTACAGCCCAGTGCCTATCTAGAGGCAGTAAAAACAGAATACTAGGAGCTGTGGAGCTACGTTTCGTCTTCATTGTACTTCCGGTTGCAAGTATTTTTACAGGTGACAAGGTGTAAATTAATAGTTGTGGTTTACGGAATGTGAGATAGGCAGGTGCCAGTCACGTTGCCTTCTTCAGGTACTTGAACACGTACACTTGACAGTTGTCCTATACTCGAAAACAAGGTAAGCAGGACATTTCTGATTAGCTGTGGTCCTGTCATTCCAGCTGTCGCTTGCGAACTGATAGCTCGCAACCTGCAATCACCACAGAAGCCCTAATTAAGTTTCTTCTATGACTGGTACCTGCTAGATGTTCGACAGTGGTACTAGTAATCGAGTTTCGGACTCCGTACAATCGTTACGGCGGGTAATGTTCCGACATTAGTTTACCAAGCTGTCTAGAGATAGGTCTGATGTACTCCGCAACACAACAATACAGAAAAAGTGAACAATCACATCTTTGGCGTGGACAAGCAGCTTGACTCCCTGCTTAATATATATCGTGCGCATGTTTGAGAGCGGGGATAGTAAAGCCACGAAAAAAAAGGTTCTTACTATTCAGTTGCAGAACCTATAATCGAGTAAATTCGCTCTCGGAACGTCCTTGAAATCTGAGTGATAGGAATCTGATTCTTCTCTACTTGGTTCACCTGAGAGTGCAACGATTGTTCTGTCACGTGCTTCGTAATTAATCTCATCGGATTTTCACATTTTTCAAGGGGTTAGAGAGAAGAGAGAAACCTTGTTCGATGGTATCATCAGAACAAAAATTCTCTGCAACAATCGTAGACAGTAAATGAAACTAGCCTTTTGGTTCACCTGCAAAACCTGCTGAAATTGGTTTATTGCCCTGCATCGGTCATCTTTTGAGGATGAGACTAAATCGGTGGGCTAGTTATTCATCTGATTAACGTAATATCTGGGAGTAGAAATAAATTGCTGATTTCCGTTTCCGACTTGATTTGTTTGGATAAAAGACCATGAGTAAACATGCTCAAGCACTGTCCATTTCATTTGCGAGAAACTACCATACATGTAACGGAAGTGCAAATAGAAACATTCGGTTGAGCTTTCCATCTGGCCAAGTTCAAGTTTCCTGATAAATATATCAGTTGTCAAAAGATCGAGAACAGATCCCCTGGCTAGGTGATAAATCTGTCCATATAACATTTTTTTAAATACAAAGTGTATCGAAGAATTCCTTCTTTGAGCGACGTGACTAGGATTAGCAGTGTGATCTTAGTGGATCGTTGACTTTGTTACGCGCTTAGTCGCTCGAGGAATGAGAGGGGACGCAGCAACGCCTTTTATTGAAAGAACGAGATAAACTTAGGCCACAGACGTTCTAAATTTATAGGACGAAACGATTACCATAAATGGCCGATTGACACAGAGTGAATCAAATGTACCAGTCGTATATGGCAATCAGGGTGTCAGAAATAATCACGTCACAGGGGGCATCAGAAAGCAACGCGAGAAAACACAGGCATTCGACCGAACACCTGCAATCTGATTGGCTGAGTGGAACCATACCACCACCCACGACCATACCATCCGAGCTGGGCCGGCCGATCGAGGTGGCGTGATGTGTCCTGGCTGTTGCGTTAGATACGCCCCTAAGAGATCTCGTATGTGGTTATATACCCATGCAAAATGTTTCCATTAATGACACGTCTGCAAACAATGACCTGACATCAAAAGAGTATAAACTTGTCGTTGGTGTGTTCGGCTCATCTGCTGCCTGCAAATTCGTAAGTATCAGCCCCAACTAATGATAATTGTTTTTTTTTCATCTTCTGTTGCTGGGTGCAAGGTGATACATCTTTGAAAACGAATAATGGAACATAATCCGTCATGGCTTTAGAGTGGGAACAGAAAATCTATAGCTATTACCGTTGTCGAATATCTGGCCGACGCCGCTTACTAACTGAACTCCAGTCATCCATTTATGGTCATCTGCGGACGGTCCATCTTACTCTCTGCCCCTGGGTTGCGAACTTTCATCCCGTCTTGCATCATGTTATTAACTTGAGAGGAATTCATTGAACCGAAGTTATACTGACTGTGCCTTGTTGACTGTTGCATTCTGACTCACGAGAATTTCAGGATACAACCGCGAAACTCCTCCCTTGTCATGCACAAGAAACACGTGATAGGATCACTTTTTTCAGGTGTTTCTTCATTTCATGGAGGTTGTACCGGTTATTGAGTTTTATCCGCTCCCACATTTAGCGCGAGTGAAGCAGTGGTGAAAATAAAACGTAGTTTATGCTAAATGAAAACACCTCACTGGTAACTTTTATGAAGTTCTCATAGACAGTCCAGAAGAACGGTTGTTACTTTGATCATTTGGACCTAAACCTGGTCAGGTCATGCATTGGAACTTCAACACCTGCAAATTTGATGTGAGTTACTATGAGTGTTCTTTTAACTTCACAGAGCTGTGAGTGTGAACTGACCTGCGTGTTGAGTGAACGCACGACAAAGTAAATGTGATTGGTTTTCCGCTCGTTCGGGCAAACACAGTTGTTTTCAACAGAGTGGGTACTTAGAGGTAAAGAAAGACAGTTTAGAATACCTTATTAGAAGTCCCTGTTTTGTCGTCTTCAAAGTTCGATAATATAATGTCTAGTTCATTATCGACTACGTCCAGAGAGATTTAAATCCGTCGGTTTTGTTCAAGAGTTGTGATAGAAAACGGACCGGTTTATAGAGTCAACCGCATAAAGTTTTTGATCAGCCAACGAAAAGACTAGGAGTTTTCAGTTTTATGTGCAACTCTGAAACATTTGTAGTATATAGCAGATAACGCTAGCAGCTGTCGCATAATACTGTCACCCGATCTCACGTCTTTTCCAAACAGGTATTATGCAACGTAATCCAGCTGATTTAGCCATGAATTCCGGTGAAGACTATTATCTGGTTCAACTGGAACGAGAAAAGATTGATCGAACAATGCCGTTGATGAACCCGGGCAAGGGATGTGAGTATAGCTCGATTATAATGGTCTTTTCGTCACTGTTGACTGTTTGTCTTTTTTTCATAGTTCGATTTCAGAGTGAATTTTGGAATCAAGGCACATACGTGGGGCCGCACCACTCAGGTGACATTTGGTGAGTTTGGAAAACAGTGACCAAATTGTCGGTCTATTTAGTAACCACACCTAATCTCATTCACTAAATAACCGCACAATTCCACGCCTGTAAAAGTGCTTTCTGATTCTCGCTGAAACAAATGGTCTTCCTAAGTTGTTGGTAAGAGTTTGATAAAAAGAATGTAGAGAGGGGATATATGTTTCAAAGAATTAACCCTCATGTTGTTGTTTTTTCATAAAAAGGCAATGTAATTGTGCCATCTTATCAGACGAACTAATTTTCAGAGAAAATAGGCAAGGGAACAATCAGTTGTTGGTGAGGTATTGGTTTAGCCTTTACTTCGAGCCCAACCGTTGACTGAACCGCTTGGGTTGGTCAGCTCTTCGATCCATTTGTGTCATGGGTATACGCAACTGTTGAACAAACCTCTTTTGATCAAACAAACTTTGACTCACCAAGTATATTGGGCTAAAGATTAGCCACTGTAAACAAGTTTGCTTCCATGTATATACCGATAACATATGCGACATATGTAACATATGCAGGAAAGTCCCCGTGCGAAAAAGCACGGTTTCGGCTGGATTCGAAATAGTGACAGAAAAAGTACGCCCAAACGCAACATGTGCTCTATCAGCTAAGCTACGAAGCCACGCAGGGATCTCAGATATTTCACATCTGGACTCAGACACTCACTCGACCAGTTCTCCGTATCATGCCCTTGTTCAGTGGCTGGTAGAACTACTGGAACCAATCAAATCGCAAATGACCCCATTTAGTTTGAAAGATATTTGTGATTTTGCCAACGTAGTTGATTCAGTGAATATCAAGAATCACAAAGTGGTTTCCTTAGACGTAACCTCGTTATTTACAAATGTGCCGTTAGGAGTAACTATTGATTGTTTCTGCACATACAGTGAAACCAGACAACTTAACGTCGGCATTCCCATCGCCAAACCTAAACAGCTATTCCTAGTCAGTACCTCAAACGTTCAGTTTTAATTAAATGGAGAGCTACATAGACAAAGTGATGGCGTACCAACGGACTCTCCATTAGATCTGTTGCTCACAGGAATATTTATGGCCAAACTAGAAACCAAAGAACTACATCATGTCGTTGATAAGTGCTATCTCTATCGGCTCAACACAGACGATACATTTTGCTTGATAAAAGGTAAGGATGATACACGGTCACTACTAGCTGATTTCAACGTTGCACTCACCATCGTAGAAATGATAGAGTAATTCAAAGGGCAGTTCATAGGATAAAAACGTGGACTGGCCAGTACACGCACTTCCTCAGCTTTGTTCCACTGAAATATAAGCGGAATTTGGTTTGCTGCTTAATAAGCAAAGCCAGAAGGATATGCATATCAGATACTCTATCGGGTGAACTCCAGCACATTCGAGATGTCAAGCGATTCCCAGACAGAAACATGCCACCAAAAGTGAGGCATAAAACTGTTTAGACGGTAGGTGAAAAGCCTGTTCTTATCACTCTATCATACTCGGGTGAGTTTACCAATAAGTTCATCACCCGCCAAATTTTTATTGCAGGTGAGAGTGGCTATGATGAAATACGGATCGTAATTACACGTCTAATGCTGGCGCTACACTTCAAAGATAGCTCGCCTATGTTTTCTTCATCCTTCTATGTATATTCTTTCACCTGCTGTTGATAAGCACGTTATGTTGAGAGAACCACAAAGCGGTTACTGCTGTGTTTAGACAAGTGAAAAATAAGTTGAAAATTGTTAGCCTATGTGTTTACACTGAACAAGATTTTTGTGAAACTTGGTGTATCAAGTATCATCTCCCCATAATAAGTTAGAAAAGTCTGATCAGCAGTACTAAAATATGAAAGACCTAGAATGAATGTATGGCCTAGGTCGATATGGTTACGATTGTATTTCGATGTCTACGGTTTAGCTGGATAACGCATTCTACCGAATCACCATCGTCACAAGCAACAGACTCCAGTTAAATAAATATCTGGTTGTTTTATGATAAAGTTTCTATGAAATCCAACTGAACATTCCCAATGCATCATTCATTATCAAGAAATTCCTTCTGGAGAAAACCTGTATGAAGACAGGGGGATCGTATTCGCAGATACCTGGTTTAATTTAAAGCAATTATAAATGTATATTATAAGCCTAGGATCTTTAAATCATTCGCCCCCTTGGGACTTCGGTAGATTTTCTACTCGGTTTTACCAAAGCCATCAAACATATTTCAAGGAAACCAAACATCTTTCAATGCTCATTCGCAAACAGAACAAAACTTCTCCGATTGAACTGATCGGCTTGACCAATTCAAACAATAACCTTCGAAGTAAGGGCCACAGCTACTAGTTAGCATAACTTAATTACTGAATGCCCTATCAGATCTTCAAATTCTCACTCCAAGGTGAGTTTTCAGTGCCAACAGGCCAGGAGAAGTGTACTGTATGTGTCCAATCCGTAGTGCGTTTCCAAGAGACTTCAAAGAAAATTTTCACCGCACCAGGGGATGGGATGCCCTTAAAATTTCGGAGTAACTTTAGACATGATTCTGGAGAGCTCGATCACATGTTGAGTTGCCTGATGATTGAAAGTACGCACTGACTACATTGTTGTCAGCTTGCTCCAAAATATATTTACTATACCCTCAGTGTGATGTCAGTCCTCCATGTTTCCGTGCCGTAAGGAACACTTCCTGAGTCAGTCGGTTGATCGGTCGAACGTCCGGCCAATTTCTGACTTGACTACAGCCAACAGTTGCACCAGTCTGACTGAATATAAACCTGAATACTAACTTCAAGTGTTATATTGTAAGATGTATGTTTCGACTGAACTGACAACGTTACAGACGGAATAGTTAAGCTGTTTCCCTTTACTGCTAGCTGTTTTCAGAATTCTCATAGCTATTGCTTCGTTTGTGAATAAAGTAAGCTTAATTACCCGTCATTTTTTCTGTTTCATGCATTAGTTCATCACTCACCTTGCGCCAAAAAGGTGTCTATGGTCCACCGGAATACGTAAAATGTCCTCTATCCATAAAAGCAGAAAAAGGTAAGGCATTTTTGTTTTGGAATGTTAATTCCTTCGAAGCTAATCGGTGTGTTTTACTAGCGTTTGGAGATGACACTCATTCTGCGATGCTGTTTCACTGATGCAGTAGTGATTACAGCTTGACTGTGTATCCTGTGACCGGCTAAAATAACAGCACACATACATTTATAAATCAGAAACGCCTGGCAACAAGCGACTTATATTTAACTTGTCACGTCACCTCAGCAGAATCCTTACCGATGCATCGTAGTTTGAAGCTGTTTACTGGGTGTGCTCTTATTTTGGTCTGACCGGTCCTTGGGATAAAAATATATCGCTGAAAAAGCTACGATGAAAAGACAGAAAACGAATAGCTGAAACAAACTATTGTTTTTAATGGCTTTCAAGTGTTTATCTACAAACCAACACCATTGAAAAATTGGTGTTGTTTCTGGAAATTGTGTAAAAGACAGTCAAGTCAGTCTACTCAACTCATAGTCAGTGTACGGCAGGTAGACCGAAAAGTCATGCAGTTAACTGTGCGTGCAGCTGGTAGAACGCTTGCCGCATTGAGGTGTTGTTTTTTTGTCGCTGGTTGGAATCCAGCCGAAGCCCTGACTTTACACAGTTGGGTCTCATCTAAATTCATCCAATATGAATTACTTTGGAGGCACAGAACTAAGTGGGCTATTGGGTGAATACGTCATCGGTCCAGTAGAAAGCTTTAGGCAAATCTTACTTGGTAGTGATTTGTTTGTTTTCAGTAGCGTACCGATCTGTTTGATGCCGGATTTATTAAGCTAGTCGGAACTTCCAATCTGGTGTTCGCGTCTGACCGTAGGTCCCCAAACGATGAACCTTCTTGTCTCTCCCTCAAAACCTTCCCCCAGGTGTCCACAACTGCGGGCTCGACTGACTGTTTTTGGACACGGTTTATATGTCGGTATATTGTACTTCCAGCATCGTAATCCGAACCAATCTGGTGGTCAACTTTAACCGTATGCAGTTGCCCGTTTCCAAAAGCCCAGAAACAGTTTTCTCAGTACTACATTTGACTTTCATTACGGTTGATTCAATCCGAACACGTTCTTTTAATTCTGGACAAAGTATGATCAATCGTTAAGGTGGTCTTCGACCCACTAGAAACTCTGTGAGAGATAGATTAGCTGCGGTTTGAGGTGTAATCCGATAGACGAGGGAAAATCGGTTTGCCTAAACAAAACTACTTCAGGTGGATATTCGACTTCTCGTTTGACCGTCTGACCGACTGATTTCGTCAAAAGAGTGGATGTGGTCTTAATATCGTTACACTAACCTGTTTTTCCTCAACAGTCGAAATAACCTGTTGACAAGATGGTAGCACAATTTTTCCTTTAAACAAACTGCAGCTCTCAGGATCCCCAGTATCAGAATTTCGGAAAAAAGCCTACCTTGTGTATCGGGCTTTAATGGCAGCTTGCATAACGCGAAATTGTCTCCGATTCCTATGCTTACCGTATCCAAGCTCAGACGTAATCTTCTACCTATCAGCAATTCTAAGGATGACAGTCCATTTGTAAGTTGACGAGTAATTCGACGGCAACATCAAAACTGAGTTATTGTAGTAAAAATACTGTCGTCCAATTTTCAGGCGTCGTGAAGAAACGTAACAGTCTTGCTTTCAGCCGACAACCCATTCAGTTTAATCGTATTAAGAACAGTTTGAACTTCTGGTTAAAGAACATGGGACTATTAACACAGTCCACTTCAACTGGTAGTCAGTATATGCAAACTAGGTAACGTAAAACACCGCCAGTTTTTTCACTGGCTGACTTGAGACGGGATTGGCCATAGTTCGTTACGAATTTGCGTCGATCAGCACCAATGACAGATGTCCATCCACTGGACTAATACAATCCGTATGCGGTTGTCCCAATGTCGTACCGGTTATTCTCGAGTTTTTAAGCGGGATGGGGCGTCAGTGCTCGTGTCCGTTAGCATGGATCACAAGCGCGCGAAATGATCTCAATAGTGTCACACATATTGGGTCGCCGTGCATCATATCGGATTCATGAAAGCAATTCCGCGGAATGAATACTGCCATTCTCTTAACCTTGTGGTCTTCGACCCAGTGGATATGACAGTAGGACTTTCTTCACGGTTATTGGCAACCGTATAAGCTGAGTCTATTTGTGATGTCGTGTCCAGGAAAGCGAACCATCAGTTACTTTGAACGATCATCCGCCTTCTAAATAGCGTTCAGCGGGTGCTGTTCCAGTCCCTTTCATCATCATCATCATCATCATCATAACAGCCATGAGCCTGACCAAAAGGTACTGTGGCT
>JTDE01000155.1:136974-152271 GCA_014338405.1 Paragonimus skrjabini miyazakii
ATGATGATGATGATGATGATGATGATGATGATGATGATGTTCAGATAACATGATTGAAACGAGCGATTGAGAAATGAACCAGCTTTACTTTTTCAGTCAATTGTGACATAAGTAGAAGGCAGAGTTATAACTTGATTGACAATAAGGACAACTTTCAATTTAAACAACTAATCAAAGGTAAAATAAGCCAAACATCCCCAAACTGGAGCCCCAGACTTTAGCTCCGATAACGCCGTTTGGCAGTAGACTGAACGTGTGCAACCTGCAGATATCCGTCTTTGGTTCAGTACTGCTATGAAAAGTATTCCATTATGCTGCACAGTTGCCGTTTAAATAAATTGGTACATCATCCGAATGGTTGCAGAGGTTCAAATATACATATATTTGCTGAGAAGGACTGAGCGTTGAGGGTGCGGGAATCTGCATTATGAATACAGCTTAAAGGATATCAGAATTTGTGTGTACGCAATCTCCTCGGAATATCTACATTTTATGATCAAACGAACTTCGGCTGCAGTGCAATGCCAGACAAAACGATAAAAATCTGGGGACACGATTGCGAAAGTGAAAATCTAACCAGAAAGTGATCAATAATAATTGCGAATATTTAGGTGAGTTTTGGAAACAACACATCGTCTGTAGGATGCAGTCATCATCCTGTTGTTTTGCTGGCTTTGACCTATTTCTCAAACAACACTAGCTCACCTAATAGCACTCTTTAGCCGGAACCGTAAAAATTTGTTGCGCGCTGACCCAAAGAAAATTTACACATTCTTTGAAGCATACCGCCCATCCAGTAGGAACATAAGTAGTTTGACTTAGATGGTATAAATGACCCACGATAAGATCTACAATTCTGTGTCCACGGTTAATAGCAAAACGTGGTTAGGTGTTCTAATTTCACTTAACCGCTGATACCTGCTGTTTGCTCGTCTGAAGTGAACGGTGCAGCTGCGTGGTTTGTACTATACTTGATCACAAGCGAGATTTCAGGCTAGGTAGATCTCGAAACAGGGGCTCATCGAATGTTCCCGTGAATGATCTCAAGTATCATGCAATAAACGTTTTGTGATTGTTGTCGTCCTTGTTTGAAATCGACGATTTGCAATTCCAATCCCTTATTTAACACTTGTGGAAAAAGTGTTTGTCATAGCTGTAGTACCACCCCAATACAGAATGCAAAGAACATTTATTCCACTAGATACGACCAATATCGACGTGGCTGAAAGACGTATATGTCGTCCACTGTCTGAGTGCCCATCCAAATGCCAGGTAACAGGCTTATTATTTCAAACTGATATACAAAACATGAACACAGTGCTATAGGTCAGTTTATATTTGTGATAGGGGCTCACCCAAATTGACTGAATAAACAGGCTTGCAGCTGTTCCACATAAATGAATAGTTGTCTCAGAAACAGCCATACAGATGGACTTGATAATCGAAACATGGCCATAGCCGTTGCTTGCACTATTTGTTTGTTCATTTTCGACGACCAGTTCGATAACAATGTTGTGTCCACAAGGGTGGATCTATTCACAGTCGTGGAATAACGATGGACTACTTCTTCTTGGCACTGTTTGGATTGTAGTTGAAATCTATATACCAACTGGGATACACGATACCCGTGGATCCGCAACTACACGCACAACTGCCCACGGGAACCATTTCCTGAAATTGATTGCAGTCGTACACCACCCCGCGTAGAAAACTGAAATTACAAAGAATATGTATGTCCACCCAGACAAATCACAATAAAGAATCGGCAAAATCTTGTGGCTTCCGGGACGTACAGTGATGTGGTCAGCATCAGTCTATCAGAATGCTACGTGAAAAACATAAGACAAATGTTGATGAGTCAGTGTCGAAAGGAACGACATACATAGTTGTCAGTTAGAACAAACAAACAAAAACTGAATCACAACCACACTTATATTAGTGTGTGACTTAGGTGCTGATTTGGGCAATGTGAAACAGCGCATTGTTAATGGCCTTCCAGTGTGGTTTTTGATCGTCGGCAAGCAGTTGGTGATATCTGTTTCTGCATTAGCCTAACACATCAGTCGGTGTCAAAGGACGCTTGCGTATAAATGTTACTGCAAGTGGTATGGCTTGCGTTGCTGGCTCTTTTATACACACACCTAGATTCAGCGTAATCTCAAATGTGTATCATCGGGAGGCATGTGAATGCAAGTGGTTAGAGTACAGCCTGTCAATGCCGATTAACCAAATGAAAAGTGGAAACAAAAAACAAGACTTAAATGGATCCTATCGTTTCAGGATGCTTCGCTGAATGACAAGCAATTAACGTTTCCAGTAACACTGAATAAGACGGTCGGGTTAATAGGATTATGTCCCAGGTTCGATAAACTGTTAGAGAAGTTGATCGGAATGATTGAAATTTGCACGACACAATTGCCAAAGATTATGGTAACCGTGGTCTCACCTTGACTGCGAACTAACCGAATAGTCAAACTATCCAGCAGAAAAGGAGTTTCAAAATGGAGCAGCCAACCTCTCAAAATGGCTACAAGTCAGTGAGAAATGAGCTCATTAAAACAATCGGATATAGATAGTGGTGAGATCGTATCAAGCAAAATCGCGAAAAAAAGCTCTGGTAAATGTGCAGCATATATATATATATATTTATATATTACCAATCAGTAACCTCAGTCGTCTGGTAAAGCACCCGTTATCCTTTACAAAAACGCGAATCCCAGTGATCTACTACCTTGTTTCCTCTTCAGCTTTGTTACTGCATCGGATCAGGCAGGTTTTGTTTGTTTCTCAGAGTAAATTTCAATGTTTTTTGGTTTTCTAATCTTATGTAAACAGAACTATTGTAAATTTCTATATCGAAACACGTCTTGCCTTACCTTTTCAATATCCATGTTCGTAGTTCGAAACTTACTGTTAGGGTCTTTGTTGGATTCGTGTAAATTTGTTTTGTATGTTTGTCTTTCTGTCTGGTACGACGTTAAATGTTGCATTCGTTGGTTCGTATGTAGAAAATCGACCTCAAACTCCCTTCTATTTCGGCTTTTGTTCTGTACAGTGAACATTTGCGACAAATGTTCATCATGACTGTACGCAGAAATTAAAACTGTGTTGTTCTCTTTACGTACTGTCGGTTATTAATTTGACCTTGCAGAAACTGTCCCTGCTTCTTCCACCATTTCTTGATTCGTTGGGGCACTTACAGTGAGTTGCCAACTAATATTTAGTCTAATTATGGGTCCATCGTATCCGGCATGAGATGACAGCATCGTTATCGTCAAAGTGACCTGGGCATTTCTGGCATTAGAAGCCGATTGTTCTAACAGAGGTCGCGGCGACCTCCTCCTTGACCTATTGCGGCACACAGTCAGGAGTAAACGTTTTTTAGGCGAACGACTGCCTCAGATTAGAAAGTGGTCATCGTTTTTGAGTTCTCCGGCCAACTTATATTTAGCCGTAGTCAATAGCCTGTTGATCTACGGTAAACGGGCAGGTGAACGCAAACAAACAAGCCGGTTTTCACCAACCGATGATCCGTGTTTCACTCAACCCTGCGCATCACTAGCGTGACGCATAGTTCGGGGACATTATGCTGTGTAATGGTTACCTAATCAAGCAAATGGTGATAACTGCCTCGGATGTGAATTCAAGCACTGATATCGATCGCATCTAGCTGGAATTGAGGGCTTGTGACGGTCAACCAGTGAGTAGCATGCAAGTGGACAGACAACCACCGTTCTCATTGATTAAAACAATACCATGGGGTCCAAGGACTCCCGACCAGACTACTGTGGCGTGTCCGACTCGCGTGTTGAAGTCGCCCAGAACAGACAATTACTCACCCACCAGTGTTCAGCAAATTACCATGAGATTCTGAATGCATAACTGCTTCTTTGTGTTATTTGTGTGTCAACTGATCAAACCATAACCAGCAAGAAAAGTCTTAAACATACCTCACCAGAGTTACAGGATCAAGTATGGACATGATCCAACGGATGATGTCTCTTGGTTCGCCTAACATCAATAAACTGACAAAATCAACGATTGTTGAACAAACACCCCACTCCAGAACGCCTTCTGGTGGATAACCCAATTATTAGAAGCAGAAACCAGTGTCTGCTTTCCTGATCTTGTGTTAGTCTACAAAACTTGCCTGACACAGAGCAGCGACATTAGTGCCGTAGATACCGGTGCGGTGCGGTATTTCAACCGCCCGATGCTACGCTGATCTAACGGTAAGTGCACACTCAAGATCTGGATAGACATTGTCCTTCGTTCACTTGCCTATCCCAGATTGGTTTGCAGCACTATTCGTGAGGTCTCTGATTCAGCAGCTTAACGTGCAGCAAAGAAGCATACAGGTTTTCTGATAAAGTTACCGTAGTTGATTACTCGAAAGTCTTATTTGGTAAAAAGTTGCAAATCTAACCCCCGCGCCCAATTAATTTTTAGTAAGTTACACCAATCTTCTGATGAGTACTGTATGTTTTCGACCGTTCTACACCGGTGGCCATAATTAACCCTTAGGGTATCGGAGTGCTCTTTGTTTGGGGTATCTTCCCTCTCTTTTAAATGTGGAAGACAACGGTGCTGTTGAATATCCATGAGGTAATGTCGAACTACGTAGACATTCCTATACAGTCAGCAGTGAGACGTACAACCTTACGTGTTCGGTTATTTTTCTGCTCATCCATTTCTTTTTTGTTTGTCTGACTTAGTTGGAACTAGCAGGATTAGAATCCTAATCAGTTTAGGTAACGGGATCCATATAGCTCACAAACATAATTACAACGCCAAAGTAACAGGACAGGTCGGTTTATATTAAACTGTAAACACGCTTGTTTAACAAGACTGTGTGTGCATGGTGTCTCATATCACCCTCAGTCTGTTCCAAACAGTCAGTGGCCACATCGTGGTCTGTTATATGGGATATTGACATTAGCCATTGTTGCCCATTTCTACGCAAAATCAATCGTTTGTTACATTTAAAAATGGACCAGTATGCATGTTGGGTTTTCATTTTACCCTATGCAACTTTCAACAAAACTTTTTACATGGTATTTGTGCACTGTCTTCATTTCAGTTCTTCTACCACCATGAAGTGATCCAGAAATTGAAAAAACTTTATCAAGAACTGAGAGAAAGACTAACGAAACAAGATACCAGCTTGGAAAAATTTCGGTTTGATTTGCCGGAACAGTGGAACTTTTCGTTGAATACACTGCGAAAGGTTGGTGGTCGTTTCTAAAGGTTTATCAGTGACTGAGCTAAGTTGAACATTATCCAAAAATGATGATTGTTTCAGAATTCCTCTATAATTTCTAGCCAATAGCACTCAAAAAGCCGTTTTTTAGTGAGTCAGCTAACCGTGTTTATAACTTTCGACTCACCATGTACATTTTCACAAGTGACAAGAATCGTCCACAGGTTGTATCTTAAGTTAATTTGATCACTGTCATCAAAGATTAGAAATCAGCTAAGATATGGCCCAATATTAAGCAATCTAACTTGCATGTTACCCTACCGAATTCGCTCATTTGGCGGTTCTTCTTTTAAGTCTGTCAGCATATGAAACGTCTTTCATAGAAGTATTCTTCCGTTTATCTCCCCAATTTCTACTAGGTTATGCGTTATGTTTTGTTACCAAAACATTTGTGGAGTACAGACAGAGTAACTTATCCATTGCATCCACTATTCGCTGAAACTGATCCGTATCATAAGAACTCTAAATTACATGTTTTGTTGCTCAATGGCTTTTTAAGGACGAACCACCAGCAATCAATTTTTCTTTTATGAGTTCTGATTTTGTGAGGGATACTGTTAAATCACTTCCAGCTATTTAGTGTAATTCAATCAGTAATGTGTATTCAATAATTCCAATAACGCATATTGAGACGGTCGGGTTAATGGGACTATTTTCCAAGTCCAAAAAGTAGGACAGAAAAGGTTATCAAAACGATTGGAATTTATGCGGTACTGTTTAGTAAAATTACAATAAACATACTGTCTCACTTTGAATGTGAATCGACCGGATACACCAATTATCCAGCAAAGGAGTTCAGAATGGGGGTAATTAAACACGAGTCCACAATCGACGGGAAATGACCTCATTATAACAATCGGGTACAGATGAAAATGAGAACGTGTCAAACAATACGAAAAAGGGAGTTTCAACAGATAAGCCATGATAGCTATAAAAGGAAGGGAAGCAAACATTTTATGTGTAGTCATGGTACAAAATTTTTATGATCGTTTACTGCACACAACAAAGACAAATAAAGGCAAATTTGAAATCGGCTTTCTACCAACAAACCAACCGTGTCTCAACCGATTCATCGCTCCGCATCATACCAGACAAAAAACGACAAACGTACCAGACGAACTTCAACAGACACAACAGTCATAGTTCAGACCGCTAGTCCCATGAACAGTAAGTGTCTAAACGAGGAGTAATTGTACAACAAAATGTTACTCTGTGCACCACAATAAAGCTAGCCTCACATTATCACAAACTGCTTGCTTACAATCTGGAGCACGCAAGTTCAGTCGACTTTTTGTACCGTTTGACCTAGTCGGGTTAATGGCGAGTAGTGAATTAGCCCATGTCCAACGGCTGGCAATGAGACGGTAGAACTGGAAGACCGGTGAATGATTTCATTTGTTAAAACTCCCGAACATCAAGGGAATTGGTTAACGAAACAACAATGTTAAAAATAATTCGCCCCAGTGCTTGCGTAATAGAGGGATCACCTTTTTGATCCTTGTTCTAGCAATGGCGTTAGAGTAACCTGGTGACTCCTGACTGGTTTGGATCAGGCAGTTCCATCTGGTGGACACAGCTATAACGCGTTGTTGTCGTCAGCATAGGGGTGCCCTGGAAGCCGGGATCATCACGGTTACATTGTCTAAACAAAGGTTGTTTGTGTCCTTTATTTTTCTCAGTTAGAACTTTTGTGTCATTTTCACATAGGTTTTAGACAAATCAGATAGATGACGTTAATCGTAAAAATAAACCCTTAATGGCTAGACTAGCTTATACTCAGATGATGCCGTCTACTAACATGTGGAACAAAAGTCCATTTTGAACATGCTGATAGCGTTTTATAGACGAAACTGCCTCCGATTGGAAATTCAACAGACTAAATATGTGTTACGATAGAAGAATGAACACTTACAGCCTGTTTACTGATACGTAGTTGCAGAAGACGGTTACATTTTCTTTACAAAATCAACCTTCTTTTATGTCTTTAAGGATCGCTTCCGCAGTTATTTGAATGCGTAGTTTGTACTTATCATACGAGTAACTGGAAATTAGGCGTACACTTTCTTACCGTCTACAATCGCACGTATTCCTGTAATAAACGATCGTGTAAAAGGTGTGATCAGTTTACATTGATTTGTTAATAGTATTCTTCAATTCCCCCAAAAACACCCTTTCGAACAGCTCATATACGCAGCGGAGCCTGAAAAAATGAAATCTCAGGCAATTGCCAGCAAACGGGAAGATGAGTTGAACAAATTCTTCAACCACGTGAACACGCTCTCTTTCCCGCCGATTCACGCTCCTACTAGTAGATCGCTAAGATTGTACCAGATTGGGTAAGTCTCAATAAATGTTACGTCGTTCGACGTTATTTTGGACATTACCCACAAGCGTTCAGTTTAACAGTCTCAGCATGACTGTTCTATTGGCGTGAAATCAACGATTTCTTGCATGACTAGTGTGAGATATGTCAAGAATGATTCGCAAGATAGCAATAACTTTATGCAGCAACTCAGTGGTGTTGGAGCTTAGCCTGTTCAAAACATACCTTGTAATGAGATAAACTAGTTGATTATGTTGAAGATGAGCTAGTGCTGTCTGTCAGTTTTCCAACAGCACAAACAATTTTGAAAGCTTTCATGAACTTTGACAAACGCTTCTGCAGGACCGCTGTGACTAGGTCAATTTAATGGTGAACAATGGATTTATGGTGAATTTTGTACTTAGAAAATGGGGAAAATCAAATAGAACCTCTTGTCTCTTGAGCCAAAATAGTAGTCGGTACTACGCGATATCATCAGCGCCCAGGATGAGATGACTGTAACAGCCATGTTACCTTTAAGATACGAAGCTTGATCATTCAAATATCTCACCGTCTACATTCGATTGCCTGCATCGGTTAGCACCGACAGGTAAACAGTGAAGTTGTTAGAAAATAGATATTTGGTAGTAAGTGTCAATCAAGTACGTCCTTACACTCTCTAATAATGTAATGAATTAGATGGTTATACCACGTGCTGAGGATGCCAGCTAATTATCTATTGCGCCGGACACGTTTCACTAACACCGTCACCAACTGGCATGAGGTGCAAGATGAACAGTGTGAACCACTGATGTATTGCTGTCTATGATGATGATGATGATGATGATGATGATGATGATGATGATGATGATGATGATGATGATGATGATGATGATGATGGCGATGATAACTAGGACCTTCGCTATTTACAAAGCTGGGGATCGGAGACATTAAGTGAGATGGGGGTCAATAGAGCTTTGTGTGGTGTGGATGGTGTCGTTGGTTGGCCGAGTTGTTTTTGAAGACAGTTCACTAAATAGCGGAAAACATTGAATGTCGTAAGAAATCTGTCTTGCTAATAGTGCACTGACTTCACTTATTCTGATGGTTTACTGTTAAGGTGTAGGCACCTTCCGCTTGAATGCTCGAGTTTAAACAAGTGTTTCTAATGCCCCTCTCTTTTTGGTTAGGGTTTATCTATCTTTCCACGGCTTTACAACAGTAAATCACATGCAAGATCCACTACTGTTTTGTTATTTATGATGAGGACTGACGAGTCAAATCCTTATTCGGAAATAACATATAAATCTTATTGTCCTATCCATATTCCGGTAGAGACCGCAAGAATTCAATTGAGCAAGTGGTTAGTATATCCATTTTCAACAAACCTTTGTAAGTATGTGATATGTGTGTCATTGGTAAGTACAATTCAAACAAGTCAAATAAGAATCGAATTGCCTAATTGAATGACAGTCGCTGGCCAACATTCATTGCCTGGTGGATCTGAGGTAGCTGATCCGGACTTCGTGGAGTTTACTTCAATCTGGGACAGAAACAACTTTATGGAGAGTATTGGCCACATAACCACTGCAGTGATAGAATTAGTGAACGCAGTCCTAAACCATGTAGGATGATGTTTGCTGCGTCTGGACAAATATGTCGACAGCAAGAAAATAAATACACAAACATGGGTTGTTCAATACCAAGGAGTTTCTTCAATACTGAATGCAGCATTAAAATAAGATCAACCGGCTGCCTAGTGTTAATACTGGGGATGTACTTTTGGGGCTCCGGAAAAGCTAATGATTAACTGTACTTTTCGCACATCTAACCGCTAGTGGTCACTGGGTTAACCCAGGCTCCCTGTGTGGTTTACAAAGCTTCGATCAACCAGACCGAACTGGTCAGAATGTGGACATTAATTGCCGCCGAGTCAATTGCTATTATAATGCGTAGTCCGATTTATACAAGAGGTTTTTGCAATCCCTGCGAAAGATCGCCCTATCAGTCTGCAGCTCCACCAAAAATCATAACCATAACTCTAGGATCTAATGGGTGTGGAACTCCAAACCACTCAGTGTTACCACTCGTAACTTGTCAGTTGAATAGCCAGATCAAGGATGTATGAAATGTTAACGCTTTACAAGATCCAGTGATCTTTTTTTACTAGGGCTGCTTTTATTGTTTGTACAGATTCTACACGTTGTTTTTTATTGACCGGTTGATAAACTATCGAGAAAAGTTATTCGTCATGATTTTCTTTGACAACAGCAATCGACTGCATAATGGAATGCCACTGGTTTGGGGTCAACAGTTCTGGAAAAACACATAAGGAAATCACCAACGGATTTATTATCTCTTAACAGCTGAACGAACAGCACTGATGATAGTTGATCTAGGTGACTTTTTCAAGGGGTCGTAGTAAAATGTAAAATTATCACAAAACTTCATTTGCTAACACAAAAAGGTTATAAAAAGGCTCAAGTGTGACAGTGACTTCTGGACATAGCTGCACAATGGCATAATTAATATCATTTTCATGTGTACATTTTATTACCGCATAGATTTCATGTAGAATGATGCTCCATTTTAAAAACAGCCTTGCTTTTCGATATATCGAAGGGTGGTTCGCGTTTGGTCGACAGTTCCATTAACTACATTCCACACCCACTATTATGTAAAGTATTTGCGGTAAAATAAACAGAGTGATTGTAACGCTTTATTCGTCTGGTTATTTATCAGTCTGTTGTGAAAGGCTCACTGATTTTTGCTCTAAGCTTGAACCCGGGCCCTCCAAGTAGGTCGTTTTCACTTTAGGCCATCTGACAGCCTCCATTCCACATAAGTTTCACTTGTACTCAAGTGTTCCACTCATCCGGCTGTAAATAATTCCACCCTGCAGCTCTTTGATCTGGGTACTAACAACTGCTTTTTACAACTTAGTATTATTTTCACTTCCAAGAGAACGGAACTTTTGAAACCGTTTATCTGTTTTGCTTGGTGAAGGTTTTTGAGCCAAGTGCGTCTGTACTGTTTGTCTTTGTAGATATCAACACGTGCTACATACCCTATGCATGCTGTTTAGTGTCTGTTCCCGGCTGAGACTGTTCCATGGACTCTCTCCTCTGGTTGCCTCAGCAAGCAAAGGTAGGCTAAATTTAAATTAGAATCGGATCGATATTTGAAAATCTTTGTCTTCAAAAGCAGACATTGTCGTATTCTATATGAATTTTTTTTCATATAACTAGCATGGTTTTCAGTGTAATCTCCAAAATAAATAACATGACATTGTTCTCATTCCTACAAAACTCGTCAAGGATTCTTCGGAAATCGTACAGCTCATTTGCGAGTCATCTGTGATTGTGTTATCGGTTTAATCATTTACGCAATTGATCGACGATTCCACATACTTGATTTGTGATCTGTTTCTGGTTCACTATGCACTCTGCTTAATCCTAAGCTAACATCCTCTTGCTGAAAAGCTTATATAAATGCGTAGGCTGCTATGTGGATGAAAATCTAAATTTATATACTTCAGTCATTGAATTTTTCCATACACTTCCCATCAGTTATGCGACTGTCAGTAGCTATGCAGCTAACGCCTATGGTCTATCTGCTTGTTTGCCAAACAGGACATCACATACACTAAATATTTTCACAGTTAAGATTTTAATGCATTTGAGATTTCCAGGCGTACCTGAATCGGTTTCGGACAACTTCGTTATGACGTAACAGCATCATTATCCCCTGACAAGTGTGGTTTCCGGGTTAATCGAAAATACGGACTTGTCTTTATTATTAAAAATAAACCCTTAAGTGATACACACGTCACGCGCGATCACAGCAATCATAATTTCCATTTAGCGCACCTGTCGTTCTCTGCCTGTCGGTTTTGACTACTGCATTACTGTTGCGCAGTAGTGACCTACTGAAATCGATGCATTACATTACCTATTCGAATGTGAACAAAAACTTCAAAAGATAATCATTTTCTAACTGTGCGTCCGGCCGAACTAATCCTATTAGTCTGATGCTTCGTATGATCCCGAAATGTCGAAAACAGTTATGGAAATTCCTCTCAATGAGTTTGTTGTTAATAGCTCAAGCGAACTTACCATAAACAGCTAAAGTTTGTTTGTGGTAAGAATATCATTTTTACACTGAGTTCCTAGGTTTATGGTGTAAGATTTGAGATGAACATGAAAGAAACCATAACTAAGTTAGAAACAACTGATATTGTCCAACTTCCCGTTCTGAGGTTACGTGAGTGGCGGAGGTGAAGAGGCCGGTGGGGATGTCAGATGGACGACCTCGGTGACAAGGAAATCCTTGTCGTCTTGTTGAATCACCTGTCTAAAAAACCCACTCACAAAGGCGAACTGTTGAGATTTGTAAGCAAGCTGTCTTACAGATGCCATCTTACTCATTTACAGCATTTGACCACTTGTTTGTGATTCCATGTCTCCTATAACTTGACTTTCTTTGTATGTTTGCATATACTTGGGAATTTTGCCAAGTCCCTCCCTTCTTCTTTTTTTACCGAAGATTTGATTTTATATGAAATTCATTTTGCTTTTTAGTATGAAGGTAAAGTGTCAATATTCACTGTTTGTGTGGCGTTGGGATTAGTATCGATGACAATTGCAAATGAGATGTTGATAAATAGATGCTTCTGGGTGTTATCGGTTACAGCAACACTTCATCTTTTCCCTAAAATATTGTATGAATTTATTCTGATCCTTTATCTTTTTATCCACAATTGTAATGCTTCATGTTTACGATGCTGTCGAAAAATATGTTCGTGTTCAGAAGTTTGTTTGCCCCATTTGTTTGAGAACAACTGTAAATCTCAGAAAAAGAACCCTAACACCTGTTGTCCAATTGAAGTAGCTTATTCAAAATGCGCATTTTATCACTTGACTAATTTAACAGGTAAACATACGGGAAAAGGAATTTTTCCTACGACGCCTCTGCAGAAGGTGAGTTCTCCTACAATAGCGTGCTTTTTTCAAATCTCTTAATTATTCAGTTTAATTTCGGGAAAAATCTACTTCACTTTCTATAACTTTGATTGGACAATTGTTACGATCAGATAGACATGGTCTAGTACATGCACTGTCTCACATTTGAAGCAAATCGTTTTTTAATTATGTTTACCAAAAAAGTTTCTCACAGTGATCAGATTTTTGCACAAGAAAGTAAAAGGTAATAACTGAGAAGTAGTATTTATCGAACAAAATTGAAATTATTAATTAATTTAAAAAATAACTGACTCAAAATGGTTGGTTCAGTATTAGAACACTACCTAGACGGTGGTGTAGTTGTTAGGACATGGAAAGACATACGATCTACAATTTGTTTTAGAATCTTGACTGAAAAATTCTATCCGGAAATAACCAAACCACCAGCGCCTTGCTCAGGGTACTTATTGTTTGTTCACTGGTCTCAATTATTTATTTTTTCGTTTGGTAATTTACACGCCTGGTTAATAAGCTTAGGTGATTTTTTTAATCGGATTATGGAATAGCTAAAGCGCTGTATCAATATGCTAGCTCACTGACCACGTCCTTCATCTCTAGACCAGGGTTAGACCTACATGAACTTTGTATTTTCAGCTCACGGGCGATGTAAAAACATAAGGAGTTAGGTCAAATTTCTGCTTTCCTTGTAAAAGCCTCATCTCAACTTTTAGACGGTTGTAACAGTTATCCGATACATCGTTCAGTTATCAACAAATAATCCTGCATAACTGGCACCCAGCCATCTGAAACATACCAATGAGGCTTTTTCACGTTTGAGAGAACCACAATCTGTATTTGACTCTCCAACGGAAGTAATTTTCACCCCCATCATATTGTCTATATTTCTTTTGATTGCCTGTGAACGGTATTACACATCTGAGTTACTGATAAACAAACAAGAACGTATTATTTCTAACCTTTCGAACTGTGAACTTAGAAAATCTCAACACCAAATTCCATTTACTATCACACGTATTATTTTTACTCACAGCCACTTCACTTCCATAACAAACAGGCCTTTTTCTCTATTGGTAAAATCCACCGCATACAATGACAGTCTAGCACTACTTAAACCATTTGTGACATGTCGCATTATCATCCTCAACGTTAAAATAACTTCAGTGTTGGACGAAAGGGTCCTGGTCAATTTGTATCGATTGATCGACTCGGACCCGACAACAAAAGAACGCGACTCTCACTTGCAGCTTACTGCTTTTCTACAGGTGCACTGGATGAACATCCACTATGACCCAGAATGATTGAGGTTATTTGCCGTTGTTACTACCGTTGACTTCTGAGTATCGACCGATTCCGTGACTATCTGTTAATATCGCCCATTCAACCGGTTACTGCTTTTTCTCGACTGATCACAATTCCGTTGAACCCGGCGTGCTGACTTAGAAAAACCAAAACATTGGGAGCTTGATTGGACTTTCGAAAGCGAAATTACGAAGCCTGAAGAAAACGTAGACCGAGGAGTACTCATGTAAAGACTCAGATGTGAATGATTCAACGATCGCCTGAACGTTCTCATAATACAAGATGATGGCGATTAACTGACAAGTAGTTTGGCAGATTTGATAATTTAGAAGAGGCCCAAATGCGAAAAATCTGGATTTCGGCTGGATTCGAATCAGCCACAGAAAAAACTTGCCCAAATGTGGCATATGCTTTGTCAGCTGAGCTAGGAAGCCACTCCAGAAGTTCAATCGGCCGCTATCCGTCCACTTGTAAAGAATGAGCCGGCCTCTGAGCCACATCGCCGATTGTTTGGTCTACGATATTTACTGCGATAACGCTTGTTGTAAAAAGTGTCCATCCAGAATGATGGAATGTTTTAGTATAAAACTGTTCCAATTAACCGACATGGATAGGTGCATGAGTCCCCGTCTTATTTCTGCGAAAAATCGATCCTTTTCCCGGCGCCTGCACAGTACCCTGCATGCACTTTTTATAAGACTACTCATGGTATCTGACCAATGGTGTCTTATAAGACAGTGCTGATGAACATTTCAGCTTCCTATGAAAATAGAGCAAATGAGTGTTATTCGAAAAATTCACCTAGACGCTCAACAGCGATTGCACGTGGATCAAAGTACAGCCGGTTGATAAGGCAAGCCATGTCAGCTCTATGTCGGCTCCAGGCTGCGTAACCAATGTCAACTGATTCTGGTCAATCGTTTTATCCACGAGTGTGCATGCATGTTTGTAATCTACGCAGGTTAAACGGAACAAACTACACCGTCCAGTTTTCACCCAACAATATACAATCATTCTCCCTCCAGAGTCATTCATTTTGGTATGTTACTCGCCGTCTAATCATAGCCTGATTGATCGGTGAGGGCAGCTATAGTGGTTTGAATAACACAATGTGTGAAATAAACTGCCTCATAAAACATGGTCAGTCTAATGAATTAAACGTATATTATTTTTTCACGCATATCTTGTTACCCTGTAAGCAGCAGTTTCTAGTATTCACGCGATCAATATTCCGTTGGTATTGATATTAGATTTAGAATTACACTTTTCACAAGCTGCTCCATTTGTCATGGAAGTTGTTGACCGGTTTGTATACGTGGGAAGCTGCATCAGCGGCGGCGGCGGAGATGTAGAGAATGAAATAGAGGCGCGTATTTCTAAGGCTAGGGCAGTGTTTGCTAATCTGAGGCACTTATGGCGACAGAAAGGTATCTCTCTGAAACTTAAGGGTCGTG